>SADC01001043.1:10767-331402 GCA_004194705.1 Ditylenchus dipsaci
AAAAAACAATTCTTGAAGTAATTCACAGGACATTGACGAATAGTCACGTAGATCACACCGCTCACGTTTAGCAATTTGATCTTCGATCGATTGATTCAGACGTTCTGAAACAGAGTGAGAGAGACTGAAAGATAATAATCAATAATAAGAGCGAAATAAATGCAACACTCACAGTGACAGTCTCACAGTACATGACTTTTGATTCTTCAAGCAATTTAGTGCAGACGTCACATATCAGAGCAGAAAAGATTGAACCAAGACAATTGATGATCAAAACACAAAAAATAGAACCCTTACAGTAACATCGATGACCACCACGCGGATTAGGCACCTCGATTCTTCGACCACTCCACTCGATACGCCATGACGAAGAGTTGTCTAAACGAAAGAATATAACTGAAGTACAAAAAAAATTAACCACAGAGTTGAAGAACTAAAAAATAATGAGACTCTTAACATTAAAACGGCTGACTGTACTAAAGCGTGTGTCTTGTGCCAAATTCAATGCTGAACAAGATAGGCGAATAAAAATTCCGAAAAGAGGGCTTTTGTAAATTGGACTTGGTCAGTTTTCAAAACTACCGCGAAAAATGGGTCATTTTACAAATCAATAAAAAAAACATAAATTTCATAGTCGCTTAATAATTTTTTATAGTGCATCCGAAAGCTGAGACTGCTGCTATCTTCTAGTATGTCTGCCCGATCTTAACAGTTTCTAAAAAGAAAGTTTTGATTATAGAGAAAACGTAGACAACTTTTCAACCTGACTTACAACATTCTCTCATAGTAGAGCCTTTGCGCAAATCCTTTTTAGCAAACGACTTTCACTATTCAATAAAGCGAGAAAATTGCATAGATTTTAAAGTAAATCGAAATTATCTAATTCGTCGAATTCCTGTGAAAGAGGTCAGCTGAAACAAAGACTTGTCAAGTTTAAAATTTTTCACCAAAGTTTTGAAAATAAGAAAAATTTCGAAAAAAAATAGATTTTTAAGAAAATAAGATAAAAAAAAGTTCGATTTCTTTATATTGAACCGAAAATATGACAAACAAGACAAATTTTCGAAAAATTAGCACTTTTTTATAATAAGCACATCCGAAATAGCATATCTGCAAGGCCTGGTTTTACCAGTGCTGGGCAGTGTTTGCACTCACTCTGATTTTTGGTCAGTGAATGTGAGTGAGAATGAAATATTTTAGGGCAGTGAGAATGAGAGTGAGAGTGAGGGTGAAAATTTGGGGCAGTGAGAATGAGAGTGAGAGTAAGGGTGGAAAAAAGAAGTGATGAGAGTGAGTGAGCTCACCGAGATTCTCACTGTAAGTGAGAATGAACAAAATCCAAACATTTTTAAATTATGTATTTATAAGACATTAGCATTTTTGTTAATGAATAGTGAACACGGATGCCATAATGCTGCTAAAAGGCGCCCGTCTTTCACTAAAATAGTGATTTTTCCTAAATGAACTTTTTCGTAGCATTTTTTGAAGAAAAGAGCTTTTAGGTTGGGTGATCATCGTTTTGCTACCTTTCAAAGAGCGCCCTTTTTGTTGCAACAGAATTACGGTATTTTCTGATAGCAACCAATGCTTCAAAAGTAACCCTAGCCTAACTCCGATTTTGGCTGAGCAGCCGAACGGTGGAAACCTTTCGGGGACTTTTCGGCGGGGACCTTTCGGCAGGAACCCTAAAAAGTGTCAAACGTGTAAAATGCTCATTGTCGGCGATGGCTATGGTCTTTTAAGCGAACCGAAAATTTCTATTTTAAAATGCTAAACCTTATGTGTACAAAGTCTAGAATATTCTTGCACTGAGTGAAGCAATCTTTTCAGATTTTATTTGCTCGTAACTTTTTTTAAACCAATTAAAAAAGCGGGTCCACCTTGGAACACCCCTAACGAAAACACCCCCGCCGAAACACTCATGCCGAAAAACCCGCGCTTAAATACCCGGATAAAGATAGTTCAAAGCTACCCGAAAATTTTTGAAACTTTAGGGTAAGCATTTTTACAAAAATAGTAGTTTCTTAAAACAAGAAAATGCATTTTGTTGATTTGTTAAGAAGTTCCCACAAAGATTGAAAAACTTGGTTTTTGGTCATTTTTCAAGAAATCGATTATTTTTAAAAGGTCATATTCTCAACACTCGATTATTCTAAAAAAATTCTCTAACATGATTTTTTAGCTCTTGAGCTGCGCTACAAACATGAAGTTAACATTTTGCCAAAACGTTAGAAATTCAATAAAAAATTTGATCCCTTAAAATGATGAAACGCTTGTCAAATTCTTAAATGACCTCACGTGTGTTTGGAGCCAAATTATCACTTTTCAAAAATATTCCATTAAAACTTCATAAAGTATTCGAAAGAGGATGGACAGAGCTACAAAACCTGCGTTTTTAATTTCTCTTATAATATTTTTTTTCACTTTCAATAACGAGCTCTAAAGTCGGTTCCAAACTTTTGGTACACCAGTTACGACACGAACGCTCTGAATAGAGTGCTCTGCGCATACAAATTTTGAGCAGAGCTGACATTGATTCATATTGCTTTCACGTCCTCGGAAATCTTGGCCTTCTTTCTAACAAATGTTACATACCGTATATTCTCTATTAGAAGGCCCGGGCCTTCTATTTTTCAACCCTAAAAAGTCGGAAAAATTTGGGTCGATTTTGAGATTTTTGCGTGCTCAACCAAAATTTTAAAAGTGGAATCAGGTAAGCTCGTGTTAACTAGAAAACGCGAAAAACAGATTTGCGAATTTCTTTTTCTAGGCTGATATATAGGTCCTCAAGGGGGCCTTCTATTTAGAGGGGCCTTCTATTAGAGAGGGGCCTTCTAATCGAGAATATACGGTATGTGCTGTGGATTACAGGATCCCCGGTTATTGCTTGCCTCAAGTCTTCTCTAGAATCACGCAAATTTTCATAAAATCTACGGATATAGTTTGGCTTTTCTTGAAGTCTTCTGTTTCGTCGAGGAGCAATAAGTTCTTCAGCCAAATATTCAATAAAGTAGGCTCTCCCACAAGATTGATCATTTAGCTTAAATGTTTCATTTTTGAAACTGCCCGTGCATTCAGAGCACAAGCATTTAGAATCCATAAAAAACAGTTTCAGGCCATTGACGACTTGCAGTAAAAAGGCATAATTCTTCATCATTTGGTCTGACTTGTCTACTCCTGTTTTTCCGTTGTAGTCATCAACTATATCAGGTTTCTGACCATAATTTGATTTATGATGTGCTGTGTTTGATATAAAAACTGTTTTGTCACGACGTGGCTGACACTTGATCAAAGTTTCTCATTTTTGTAAGCATAAACTGCCTCACCCACCTAAAAGATAAATTAAAATGTTTAATTATAATCTTCATCGACTCTTAAGTAGTGAAGCAAAGCTCACTGAGAGTTTTATTTGATTCAAAAAATTTGTTAAAAGCCTAGCCGAGTCACACAATATGCCAACAATGATTTCCAACAAAATGCTAGCAAATATTTAACAGTAATTGTGTCGCTTATACCATTGTTTATGCAAACAGCACAACAAACTTCCTGTGAAATTTTGTCCTGCTCTTATATCTGGGCAAATGCCCACACATTATAAAGTACGAACCTTGCTCTCTCTATTGCGCTTATTAGATTATAGTTGTGTACTTAATTTTAAAAAATTTTGGCCTTCTGAATCTAGGTACCTGAAACATCTACGTTTTTCTTCTTTTACCTACAGTCAAAATTCCCATTAACATACACCCTTGGACCGGGACTTCCCGTATGTTAATGAGAGGTGTATGTTAATGGGGAGTATGTTGATGAAAGAGCCAGATTCCATAATTTAGCTCAGCGTATGTTAATAGGAGAGTACGTTTCATTTTAAGGCCACATTTCGGGACATACCATACAGTGAATTACGGAACACACTTCTCAGTCGATTTCTATAGTTAAAGCAGCTTGGGAGACTAAGGCAATTTTCATATATCAAATTTAGAACAGCTTGGGGACCAAGGCAAATTTTTTTATAAAATTAAAAATCTTTGCCTTGATCCCCCAAGCTTTTTCGAAATTTTCATAAAAAATGAGATTTGTAAAATTGGTTTTGTAGAAACAGGGGTTTAATTCGAAAAAATTCGAAAAAAGGATTGACTGTATGTTAATGGGAGAGCCAATTGTTAGAACGGGACCGACTCTGGCCGTATGTTAATGAAAGGTGTATGTTAATGGCAGTGTATGTTAATGAGGGAGATAATTTTGCCTCATCTTCAAAGAAACCAACCAAAGCTTAGCCAGCTGTATGTTAATGGAGAGCGTATGTTAATTGGGGAGTATCTTAATGGGAGGTTCGACTGTATATGCCTGTAAGTAGTTACAGAGAAGTAGTAAGAACCCCACTAAAAAAATAATTCTGTTCCATCTCTACAAGATGTTGTTTGCAGAATTTAAAAAGGTCAACTGTATGAAGAAATACAGCAATTTTAATGCTTTTGTGTCAAGATCCAAAAATTTGAAAATTTTAAACTTTGATGTTATATGACAGTAGCATCAAATTATTGCTATAACATTCAAAAAGATAAAAACTATGAATATATATTAGAAAAATAAATAATTATCAGCTTTATTTATGTCGAATTCTTAAATCTTACGATTTAAAAGCGCTCCCTAATACTGCTAATTGACATTTTTCTAAGATCATGTATGGACAACTTTCTACTGTCATCAACAGACAATTTTCTTAAGTTGAAACCGGACACTTTTCTTGGTACGTCTGCTACTTTATGCCCTTCTGTTTTCCATGACCACTTCTTGGTAGCTTGAACTCCTTTTGTCAATGGCTGGCAATATTTGTCCAGAAAGTTGACAGCGAAATCCTGATTATTCTCTAGCAAAGCCACATTCTTCATTGCTTCAGCCCCTTTGAAGTTGATGAAAGCCAGCCTAGCTGTTAGCTCTCCCGCCTTGCCCATAAAATCAGGGTCACAAGGCATCACTGCTACCTTAGCCTCGTTCAATAGTCTACTGCTCAACTCTGTTCCATTAGGGATATCGGCCAGTCTGACCACTTCAAAGTCAGGCATAAAGTAGTAGCCACACTCAGACGGGTGTCCCTTCACCCCAACTGATGTCAATTCTCTGTGGGTGTAGTCAGCACACATCTCCAACACTATTTTGGACCTGTCGATGTAGTCCACAAGCTCATCTTCAAAGTCCATGCCATAGTTGAGGGCATATTGGATGGGCACTGTTTGGCAACTGTAACTGTGACTGCCAGCTGAGATAACGGCAGATTTAAGGTTGGCTAATTGAGAGGGAAAAAGGGCATAGCCTGCCCTCCATCCACCCATGGAGGCCCATTTAGAGAAACCACTAGTTACTACAGTGCCTTCTGGTAAAACTAAAATTCAAAATAATATGTGCTCAAAATGAAATATAGATTAATATTATTGACCTTGGCCATGCTAATGTGATCATTTTTAAAAGCTAGACGGGCGTAAATCTCATCAGACAATATAATAGTGTTGTTTCTGCGGCAAACATCGCTGGAAATAATGTTATTTAGAAGGGCATTTATAATAAGATTAGTTTACCTTATCTCTATGAGCTGTTTTTCCGTGGCATTTGGCCTGTGGGATTACTTGGGAAGTTTAAAATGAGAAGTTTAGGAGTGTCTGGATCAGTCAAAGACAGTGTCTGAAAAAAATAAAATAAAATAGTTTAAATATATAATTAATTTACCGTCTCAATATTTCTGGCTGTAGGAATATATCTGTTCTCAAAATCTGTCTCAATAATGTAGTAGCTCTTGTTGGAAAGAACACTTTGTGGAGCATACGACATCCAGCAGGGAGATGGCATCAAAATGTCTAAAGTAAATAATTAAGTTTTTATTTAAATAAGAATGTTAGTTTTAAAAAATTCAGTTTACCTCCACTAAACACGTTTATCATGTGGTAGATCAACTCTTTAGATCCAGCTGCTAAGACTACATCATCCGGCGTGAAGTGGTCGAAATCTCCTTGGACTTTGTGGAAATGAATAATTTTCTCACGAAGACTTAATAGACCTGTAAAATTCCAAGTAAAAGCAGTGTCAAACTTTTAAAAAAACTAATAACCTTGTGAATTTAAATATTCATTTTTGTGTGCATTCTCGATCAGTCCTTGAAAAAAGGGCAATGGAACCGGGAACGGAGATTCTCCAAATCCAAAATGAAACAGCTCTTCGCCGCTTGAAATACGATCTTTAATCTGCAAAAAAAACATTTTCATAAATTATAAGTAATGATAAATTTACAAACCAAATAGTTCAATCCAAGACTAGCAGATGTACCAAAGCCTAGATCTTCTCTCACCAAACCATTATTAATTCGCACAATAACCATTGTAATTTCTACTACGGTAGAAAGAGAGCAAGTCTTGGTAAACAATTAAAACACAAAGAAAATGATTAACAACAAATACAAAGGAACTATTTATATTGGCAGTCATGGACTTAAAACACACACAGTTACGTGAATAAAGCGTCCAGTTTTGATTGATCATAGGCAAATTTTTTTCCGGCTCTCTTCATTGTGAAAAGGAATTCTCGCTCCCTGTGCCACCATTCTAGTTTAGTCTTATCGTTTCTGTGTTCTTTTTTGTAACTTAAAAAGACAGAAACAAAAAGGTTTTTAGTCAATTATTAAACCTCAAAAGTTTACACTGTTTCGTAGTTTGAAGGTCAATGTGATTGCAAGAATATTTTTGTTCTTCTATGAGACAATATCGCACGATCACCAAAAGCTAATGTTTCGAAGTTATGTCTATAGTCAAGCGTTTTGTAAATTTTTTCCCCAAAGCAATTACGCAAGCAAATATAATATATGGTATATCAAATGAGAGCCTATTTTTAGCACAATTAAACTTCACACTCGAGTTTAGGCCTCTTCTGCTGTATTTTGAGGACATGCTCACCTGTTCAAATTTCGTGATCATCAATTTAAACAACTTCTCCAATCATTAAACTTCTGTACGGATTTTTAAATTTTTAAATTTTTAAGAATTCCCATTCCCGTTTTTCGCAGGAACAAAAATTTTCATATTCACGTTTCCTGCCCGGACCCAGAACAGCCAAGCCTAGTTGAAAGTTACATTCAGTTTGTTCGAAATGCAGTAACGTCTAAGCCTTGAAAAGTTGCTAGCTGATTTTAGGTATTTGAAAAATAAATCACTAATTAAAAAAATTCATTGACTTTTCACATCGATAAAATTTTTTGAAAAGGCTCTTTGTAGTATTAGAAACAAAAGCAAACAAAAATAAACCTAAATTGGCAGCCTTAAATGTCTAGAATTACATTTGCACTGTTCTAGTCAGTATTTTCTGATGGCAGAATTATTATAAAGAAGATCTTCAATCTCTTTTTGAACGATAAAAAATTTGGTAAAAAGTTATGAGAAGTAGTTGAAGTAATATTTGATTCATGTTAACACTTATGCTAAAGCTTACTGGGATCTACTTTGACCAGAAACAAGCTAGTTTGAAACGCCGCCTTGCCTCTTTAAGAATGTTCTTCATAGTGATTGCAAGTGAGTTTTGTAAGGCTGTTTTTCACATCATAAACAAGTTTAGACGCTACTGTCATATAACCAACCACCCCCCCCCCCCACCTACAAATCGACTTTTTTGGGAGTGTCTAAAAACCATTTTTATGCAATAATTTTGACATAAAAGGACCAGAAAAGCTGTTTGAAAGGGATTATGGGCTGTATTAGGAGGGAAAGGGAATATTACAGGGGCACTTTTTTAGCTGCTTTACCTTCTTTTTCAACTCGGGCCGTGGCAAAAATAGACTCTATATGCATTTTATGGTCAAGTGTGCTTCTCGGAATCATGTCTAAGGTAAGTGAGTGCGCGCATCTCTAACCCGCGCATCTCTAGTCTTGAAGTTAAGATGCGCACACCCACATACCTTAGACACAAATCACTCGAAGGCGACTCTGGATGCAAAAAATATGTATGCATACCAGAGTTTATTTATGTGGTAGGCCCCAGTCAACAAAACTATGTTCAACATCTTCTTGTTAGTGAGCCCTGTGTAATTAGTGGCCCCCTTTTATTCCCTTCCCCTCCCTATACAGCCCTTAATCTCCTTAAAATTCAAAAGGCGCCAATTTAAATTTTTCAAATTTTGACTAAAAAATCATGATACAATCCAATACCACCCCCCCCCCCCTGTGGATCAAGAATTGGAGCCCCAGCCAATAAGATCTACCAACATGATCATTAGAAGAGATTTAAACATAGATGTTGAGCTTTTTACATCTGAAATTTTCCTTCTGTGAAAAACTTCACGCTCAGTAAGAATTCGTAAAAATATGAATCAGTTTTCACTGACTCCTTCTTTTCACCAAATAATAATAGTAAAATATTATAATAAATCACTTAACCCTAAGCAGGGTACTGCAAAGGGTATAATTATTTATGAAATTAATATCAAGTTCATACCCAAGAAAGTATTAAAAATAGTATTACTTTATACCTTGGGTATTATTGTATACCCAGGGTATACAATGATACCCTGTCCAATTTGAAGCAAATTTTTAATTCTAACGCCGGATTCATGTTAAGCATGGTTGATTGGCTTGAAAAACTGCCCTTAGAATTTGAAGTTCAACCAAATTTTAAAGATGATAGATTCGTGATTTACTTAGAAAACTGCGCTTAAAATAGTGAACTCACTGCTTTAAGTCCAACTCCGCTCAAGACAACAAACTTTGAAAATTCTTAAGGTCGATATTCGGTAACACTATAGAATCCCCCCCAGCTAGCGAAAAATTTACTTTTCCTGAAGGGGAAAGGACCCGTCTCATATTGTCTCTCGTGCTCTGAAAAGGCACGGAAACACTTTGGTTTCCAAAAAATCGAAAAAAAATTTCGATTAGCTTTGCCCCTAGGAAAATTTAGGAAAATTCAAAAAAAATCTTTTTTTGAATTCCCGCCAAAACATTTTTTAAGGGATTTAGGGCTGTATTGGGAGGGGAAGGAATAAAAGGGGCCACTTTTCATGAAAAAATTATTAAAAAAGTGAATTCTGGACTATTTCGGATACCCTGTCATGTTTTTTCAACTGGGCCGTGGCAAAAAGAGACTCTATATGCATTTTATGGTCAAGTGTGCTTCTCGGAATCATGTCTAAGGTAAGTGAGTGCGCGCATCTCTAACTCTCAAGCCCCTGCGACCCCTTCGGGGGCACAGGGGCTTGGGGGCTATGGATTATATTACAGTAGCGCCCAAATTTACTAAAGAATTTGCCAGAGAACTTTGCTAAGCCCATTTACAGCGCTGTAATATTAGCATTCGACACGTTTCGAGTTTTTTACAACGGAATGAGCCTTTTAATCCTTTTTTTTCAATAAACAGAGGTTAAGTATCATTTTGTGATATCGTTTTGTCATACGTATTTGTTCACAGAATCATGAGTAAATTTGGAGGTTGCCGAAGGATAGGGGCGAAAAATTTCGCAAATCGGCCTACTTACTCACGCAAATTTTTTTGGTGGTCAAGTTTTTTGGATAAAACGGAAATATGCCACGTTCTGGAGAAAAACTGCACGTTTTTGTGAAAAAGTGCCACGTTTTTTCGATTCTAGTCAGGAAGGCGAAAAAGTGCCACGTTTTAGTGAAAAAGTGCCACGTTTTTTTCAAATTTGCCTAGTTTTGCACAGATATGCCTGGTTTTATTGGTCGCTTTGTTACCAAGGACATATCAATAACAAGCTAATGGTAATCTTCAAAATTTCAGATGTAAATCATTGATGTGTCTAAGAAACCTTATTGTCAGAAAACGTGGCAGATTTTCACAAAAACGAGGCACTTTTTCACTAAAACGTGGCACTTTTTCGCCTTTTTGACTAGAATCAAAAAAACGTGGCACTTTTTCACAAAAACGTGGCACTTTTTCTCCAAAACGTGGCATTTTTACGTATCGTCCAAGTTTTTTATACACCCTGTACTCGTTTAAAAATCACAAAAACGCAATTTGATAATAAAAAAAAGTAGTTTGAAGTCATATGCACATTATTGACTATGACATTTTAACATGTGCATGTTTTGGGAATTTGCAGAAGTTAACACTTCTTCTCAATCTTCTTTGTCGATTTTTACATTAAACAAGAAAAATCAATAGAAAAAAAATGATAGCTAGGCAAAAACTCTGCCCCGATGGAAAATGACCTGTTAAATAGGAGGTAGAACATATGTAGGTAGCAGAGGTAATAATGTCTCGAATTTTCTGATTTAAAAAAATTAATGTACAAAATTTATTTGTTTTTCAGTAATTGATGAAAAAATACCGCTTTTTGTAATATTTTTCAAAGTATTGCGTTTTAGCGGTTTTCTTTACTTGCTACTTCATTCATAAGATGATTTCAATGCTGAAAATGGACGCCAGCAGTGTGACTGCCCAGTCATTCGACATAGAATATCTGTTCTCCTGGGGTCTTATTATCCAGTCAGTACTTTCCATCGTATGTTTATTTCAAATCTTTCAGAAATAGAAAACACTGGCATTATGTATACATAAAGCAACTAAATTTTTTCTAGATATTTTATAAACCGTTTTTATACGTTTAGCTGTTCCTAGCCTATTGGCAACATTTTGGGTACTTGCAACTCATATTTGAACAAGTATTCACATTTAATTTTTCCTCCCACTGCCGATCCAAACTGCTTAGAAGAAAAAAATTTTGTTTTGTGGCCATATTAATATCAACTATTTCCTTTTTTCTCAGCGCAGTCCATTTTTTCCTTAAAAACTATGGCCAAAAATATTTTGGCAAACGCATTTTGAAGGTAGCTTTTTTATTTGATACACTGGAATTAAAGAGTTTGTTTCAAGGATTTACTAAGCCTCGTCTCTATTGGAACATAATCACGATTTTTGTGCAATTCTATGAATATTTGTGTGGAATGTAGTTATTTTTTTGTTTATAATTGTTGTGCATAGCATATCAGTGCGGGTGAAACATTTTAATCGACAGTTTAAATTTGTAAGTCATTATTATCGAAATGTTGGAAATGATAATTTTAAGTTTTTTCAAGATGCTCAAACTAGCTATTGCTTCACCTTTCAAACACAAAGTACTGTCAGACAGATTACTTACTGCCTTTCATGAGCACAATCAAATAGCGGATGAAATTAAACAGCTTGACTCCATATTTAGGGTATAAATTGCTCTATTGACCTTTAGGGGGGCATTATTTTTGCCTTGGTCTCCCCTGTTATTTTAAAGGTTATCATGTTAACCATAGTCACCATAGCCAAAACATTAACATAGCTATAATTGATAAGGCGTAAAATGGACTTTTTAAAGAAAAAAACAACAGGGGGGACCGAGCTAGAAATAATGCCCCCTGAAAGTCAATAAGGCCGTATAAATGCTACAATAAATACAGTCAACTCCCGATTTAGTGTACACCCTGGGGACCGGCTTGAGCTGTACACTAAATCGAATGTACACTGAATCGAAGTATATTTTAAAAAATTCATTCAACTGTACACTAAATCGAGAGAGAAACATTGCTTTTATTTAATCAAACAAAAGTTGCAACAAACAATCAAGAGTTAACAACAAAATAATCAGAGAGGTTTTTCTGCGATTGCTTCTCGGTTGGTGACTTGCAACTCCGGCTCTTCTTCAACCTCCATCAGATCCCTGTCGCTAAAAGATAAGTCTTTTGAGAAGCTAAACAAACCACATACTTACCTGTCCACATTCGGCTCTTTCACGGCATCCGCTGCTATCTCGGCAAGAGTGAGTGTTCCCCCGGTTGATCAAGCTGATCATCCACAGTCAGGTGTTCGTCCAACGTGACATCTACCATATTCAGCGCATGCAGTCCCACCCAAAGGGTATTCAGTTCATCATCGCCTTCTGCCGGTTGCTCTGGTTCTGCTGGCTGAATACAAAAGCTATGGCCCCACAAGAAATAAAAGACTGACCTCAACGTTCTTGACAAATCCGGCCTTTCGGAAGCAGTTAGCCAGCGTCTCAGGCTTCACATCGTCCCAGGATCTTGGAAGAAATTGCAGCGCTTTGAAAAGGTCCATCTTAAAGTCGGTCTTGCTGTCGATGGAGGCAATCCGTTCACGAAGGAGAAAGCGTCGGTAGTGCACCTTCAGATTCTGTATAATTCCCTGGTCGCATGGCTGAGAGAAAAATAGAGCATACGACCTCAAAGATAAAATAAAATCCAAGAAGAAGAGTCACGTCTCATCGGCATTGAAAACATTATCGGCAGAGAAGCAAGTGATTTCTCTGTGCAGCACGTCCACCTGAATCAAGACAATCAGAACGACAAATATCAAACCAATCTTACCTGCCACTTTCCAAGCTCTTCCAAGTCCATGTCGGCCGCTTCACCTTGGTTCTCTTTGAAGACGATTAAATGCCGGTGTTTGAATCTGTTGATTCATTTTTCGCTTGCTTTAAAGTTCTCCAGATCCTCCGCTCACTTTTCAAGTTCCAACTTGCTTTGCTCTTCAGTCAGCGCCCTTGCCCCTAGCGCTCTTCTCATCGGCTTTGCTAACTCCTTTGCCAATTTTTGCCCTTTTTCCTAAAGCAACATGAAAAAAACGAAATAGAATAGCAAGGAGAAAAACCGATCTTACCGCCAGAAGAGGACCTGACATCGGAACTTTCTCACTTCTTGCGGCTTTAAACCACGGCAAGACCGACTCCTCCAGATCTGCATACTTAGCCGCCTTTAAATGAGCTCGCTTCGCGCCGCAGCCTTCGTCGGTTGCATAGAAAATTGAATCCTCGTTATCCAGGATGTTCTTGACTGTCGAACGCGGCATTCCAAATTGCTCGCTGAGATCTTTCAAGCTCTTCTTTGGATTCTTTGTCACCGATGCGTCAATGACCTCTTTATTTTCTACCAGAGTGATGATGCGACGCTTTTTGCTTAGAGTTGCCATGATCGATCTGAAACAAAAAAGTTCCACAACAACAATCTCACAGAGAAAATACGCAAGAACAAAAATTTTGAGACCAAAATGTTGAACAGAGTCAAGGCAGTTTTACTCAAATTTCAAAAATTTCAAATTTCATGTTGAAACGACTGTATTTTAAAATTTTCGGTTCTTTTTGGTTATCGGGAATACCCGATTCTTACGCATAAATTGTCTTAGCACGACTGAGGTCGGGTATTCCGATAACCAAAAAGAACCAAATTTTCTTTTAAACTTTGTTTCTGTACACTAAATCGGGTTTCGTTTGTTGATATGGGGACGTGCCCAGGAGTACACTAAATCGAGTGTACACTGTACCGAGGGTCACTTTCTGCGGATCTTGATTCAGGCCAGCCAAATATTTTCCAGGTGTACACTAAACCGAGGTGTACACTAAATCCGATGTACACTAAATCGGGAGTTGACTGTATAATAAAGCTGAGATAAAAATGCTGGAGCACTCCCACCTTACTCCCAACACTAGAATATCCAACTGGCTAGTTGAATATCCACCTTGTCAGGTGGTACCACCCAAGTTTTGAAATTTTGGCGGGTGAAATCGCAATTTCGGTCTTATGAAACGTAATTCACCACACGATTTTACATAAAATAGCACTATATGCAAAAATATTGTTGGTTAAAAAGTTCAAAACATTTGCATTAGTCCCCGAAGCTAAATCTTTTGCTAGAGGTAAAGTGTGATCGAGTGCTGGGCTGCAGTGTAACTTAGCCAAAAAAGCCTAAAGCTATTTGTTAAGTTTAACGTTTTGCTAGGAATTACAAAATTAATTTTTTTTCTTATAATTAAAGTTGTATTTATTTAAAAAAAAATTTAGGTGTATACGTTTGTTATGCTCACACTAGACAGCACAGTCACTATTTTTGGAGTGTTGCTATTGTTGAGAAGAGAGAATTGGATAGATTTCGCGTTCACGGCTCATGATGTAGCTTGTTGTTTTTATCATCTTTTTGGCCTTTGTTTGATTCCTGCTCAAATATACAATGAGGTAAAGAAAGTGCTCATTATACTATTTTATTTATTATATCATTGATAAAGAGATTGATGTCTAAATCATAATTTTTTCAACCAGTTACAGTCGACCCCATATAACGGCATCCTTAGGGACCAGCTAAAAGTGCCATTAAATCGGGAATATATTATTTCCAGACTTCCTCAACCTATTTACATCTAGTATGAAACATAGCAAAAACAAAGCTAAAATGAAAAAAGCACACTAAAATTTTTTTTACAAATTGAAATCAAATTCAAGTTTACTTGCAAAACTTTCGCTGAATCTGAATTTTCTCTCAAAATTTATCAGTGCCGTTATATATCGGGTGCCGTTACTATATCACATTATATTTTATTATCATTACAGTTAAAACTCGATTTAACGAAACTTTTTAGTCAGTCCCTGTTCAAAAATTTGACACTCGTTTTAGTGAAAGTACACAAAATCGTCTGAAAATTCATGGCCCAAACAGAAACATGCCCTCTATTTTCGCAAATTGACGTTTTTTGAAGAGAGCTGTATTTTTTTCCGAAGTTTGCCGTCTTTAGTCCGACATCTGTAGTCTTTTTTCAAAATTCAAATTCACCATGTTATGCTATGCCGTTTCCACCAAGGCTAAGCTAGTTAGGACTTGAACGAATCCCACATTGAGAGAAGAGTGTTTCCCAAGATTGGTGAGCATGATTTGAATCGCTGCCAGATCCACCTTATTTACCCACTAACGCAAAAACTGATCAGCATAATCTGAACTGATCCGCTATTCGGACTAATCTCTCGAAAATGGGCTAGTGGATAAGGTTTACGATAACTTATATCAGTTTTTCGATTGCTATGAGGAGAAAGGAAATATGTGAGGTGCGTCCTGTGAGGTGCGTTTCGAGGTGATCGTTGAATCTGATTATTTGTTGATAAATAATTAATAAATAAAAAAGTTGCGAAAACTCTTTTTAACAAAAACTCGATTTAACGAAACTTTTTGGCCGTTTTCTTGAAATTCGTTAAATCGAGTTATAACTGTATATCAAGGGTGAAATTTGCTTATTTCTTTGCTGGCCAACTTTTAAAAAGATGAGCGATTGCCATTACATCAGTCCAGGTTTGACTGTACTGAATTTTCAAACTTTTAGTACCGTTCTGTGCAACAGAAGCTCTGGAGACAAGAGCAGGTTTGGCTAGACTACAATCTAAGGGTCTACCAAATAGCCAAAATGTTTGTTGAAAATGCTGCAAACTCTAATATCGGCATTACTTTGTGGGGCATCACAGTAATAACTAAGCCCTTGATTTTGATGGTTTGTTTTTCACTCACTGCTGAGTATTTATTAAGAATTTAATTTATTTATTTTCAGTGTCTGTCTCTGATAATTCCGTATGTACTGCTGTTTTTGCAACTTCAGCTTGGCGCTCAAAATAATTCTTGGACATTAAAGAATGCTGTTAATGAATAATAGTGAAGAAAAAGTTGTATAATTGTGTTATTGTGTTATTGTTTAATAATTTAAATATTGATTCTTTTTAGTTTTCTTGGTTATGATAAACAATCTCCATTTTTTTAAATTTCAGTTGTTATCAAAGTAGAAACACTAAAAAACTCTGCTGAAATTACCATTTAAAATCTTGGCGCTACCGGAGTATACCCCCCCCCCCAAATGAAATTTTTTTAAAGTGTTTCCAAACACCTATATCGACTTAAAATTGCCTCAGAAGCTCGAAAAAGGCATTATTTTTGTGTTCTAGTCAATAAAAAATTGAGTTTTGGGACCACCCAAATATACCTATTTTGACCATTTTTGAAGGGATTTAGGGCCATATTAGGTGGGGCCAAAAAAGGGCCAATTTAGTGTGAAAAGGAAGATGTTGAACATAGTTTTGTTGACTGGGCCTACCGCATAAATAAACTCTGGTATGCATACATTTTTTATGCATCCAGAGTCACTTTCGAGTGATTTGCGTCTAAGGTATGTGGGTGTGCGCATCTCAACCCCAAGCAACCAAGCCCCTGCGCCCCCTAAGGGGGCGCAGGGGGCTTGGTTGGTTAGAGATGCGCGCACTCACTTACCTTAGACATAATTCGGAGAAGACTCTTGAACAAAAATGCATTTAGAAACTATTTTTGCCCAGCTCCAGTGACCAAAACATGCCAAAACAGGCAAATGGTCGAAATTTCAAAATGTCCAAAACTCAGTTTTTTATTAACCAGAACTTAAAAATAATGTCTTTTTGAACTCCGAGGCAATTTTGGGTCGATATAGGGTGTTTAAAAACACTTAAAAAAAATTTCATTTGGGGGGGGGGGGAGTATACTCCGGTAGGGTCAAAATCTTTTACAAAGTTATGTTTTTTTATCAATATGAGATAGTATATTAATTTCTTGGCGCTGCTCGTTTTAACCCCCCTCCCCCAAAACAGCTCCTCGGAAATACATCCAACCAACCACACCTACCAAATCCCCACCTAAACGCCCCCCCCCCCCCCAAATTTTAGGCTTAGCAATTAGACTTAGCCTTTAGGCTTTGAGCCCCAGGCTTAGGCATTTGGTGAATAATACAACGTCTAGCACCAGATCTATAACTATTGATTACTTAAGCCTTTTATTTAGAACCCATTTTCCAGATTATTTATTTAGTAATTGTCCACCAAGGAGCTATAGTTAATTTAATGCCGTCTGTGACTTTGGTTATGTAAACACCAAAAAGAAATTATACTGAAAGATTCTTGTCACCTTTAACATATGTTTTTTCTGTGATGATACACATTTATACTGCACTTTTATGGCAAAAAATGACTAAAAATTAGTCATTTGTCAGATTAATGCTCATAGTTTTGTTGAAGTCTACAGGTCTATATTTTGGAAATATTAAAAATAAAAGTCTATTCTGTAAAGTAATTGTTGCTATCAGAGTTACCGTTTTATTCTTGGCAAGTAAGTTTTTTAAAGTTACTTTGATAACTTTCCTAACAGCCAACCTTTTTAAACCTAGTTGAACTAAGTCATATGGTTTTAAAACAATTTAGTACAAAAAAGATTTACAGTGTAAGCGGAAAGATATAATTCTAAAGATTGGAAATTAAAATTTTCAGTGAAGAAGTTTTGCAATTTTGCAATAACAGTTTACAATTTTCCTCGTAAATTCTTTTCCTTACAAATTATCTTGACGAGATACAGTTGCAGCATCTACTTACTTCTGTCTAGACTCTAGACTCAAACTCATTTTTGGAGCCTTTCGCCAAATGTAATTACCTAAACTAGTCCAAAAACTTCGCAAATATTTTGATTTGTTGATCATTTTAGAAAAAGCAAAAATGGCATTAAGACCCCTAGTCTCTACAGTATGCACGAAGAAAAGTGGTTATTGCAGCTTTTTGGAACTGTTTTTTCAAATACAGTCAACTCTCGTTATAACGGCTACCAGACAATTTCCAATATTTTGGAAAATGTCGCCCGACATTTTCCAATATTTTTTCGGTAAATTCGGGCGAAACGACCGAATCGACCGAAAAAATAATGGAAAATGTCGGGCGACATTTTCCAAAAATATTGGAAATTGTCTGGTAGCCGTTATAACGGCACTTCAGTATAACGGCACTTCAGTAGGAGCAGTTTCGGTATACACCCCCCACTCAAGTTTGATATACACCCCCCAGTTTGCCTTGGTCCCCAAGCTGATTTAAAAAAAAAATTCCGAATTTTTTTTAACTTTAACCCAATAAAAAACAGCGTTCAAAAATTTCGAATTTTTTTTTAAAAAAATCAGCTTGGGGGACCAAGGCAAACTGGGCGTTGTATACCGAACTTGACTGGGGGGTGTATACCGAACTTGACTGGGGGTGTACAGGTGTCCCACAAAAACTGGTGCAATTTTTGAATTTTCGTTCAATTTTTTATACCGTATATTCTCTATTAGAAGGCCCGGGCCTTCTATTTTCAACCCTAAAAAAGTCGGAAAAATTTGGGTCGATTTTGAGATTTTCGCGTGCTCAACCAAAATTTTAAAAGTGGAATCAGGTAAGCTCGTGTTAACTAAGAAAACGCGAAAAACAGATTTGCGAATTTCTTTTTCTAGGCTGATATATAGGTCCTCAAGGGGGCCTTCTATTAGAGAGGGGCCTTCTATTAGAGAGGGGCCTTCTATTAGAGAGGGGCCTTCTATTAGAGAGGGGCCTTCTATTAGAGAGGGGCCTTCTAATCGAGAATATACGGTAATTCTTTTTGTCGCATTTCTTGTCATTTCCGTATGTGTTTCAGAATGTTCCAATGTTTGCTATCTTTCAACATCGTCCAAGAGACGTTGAAACACGAAAAAGCCCAATCCCGGCGGGAAGGGGAAACCTTGGACAAATTTTTTTTGCACCAGTTTTTGTGGGACACCCTGTATACCGAAACTTAGCCCTTCAGTATAACGGCACTTCCACTATAACGGCACTTTGAAGACGATTTGGTTGGCCAGCACAGGAATAAGGCAATCCTTACTTCCACTATAACGGCACTCCACTATAACGGCACTTCCACTACAACGGCACCTTGAAGACGATTTGTACAATGAAATTTACTCTCGATATAACGGCACTTTGACAATGTGGAAAAACTGGTCTTTTCTGGCAGCTGCTTCCAACAAAACCTTGACTTTTAGAGGTTTAGGTTTAGCAGTGAAATTTTGTAGTAGATTTTTAATTCTATTTCAGGCGAGAAGGATCGAATTACTGTTCTCGTCGGTGCGAATATGTGTGGGACCGAGAACTGATAGTGATCGGCAAATCGAAGAAACCTCGTTGATTCAAAAATGCGATTGTATAGTATAATGCGATCGTATATTGATTACATAGCCAACAAGAAAGCGTGGGTGACGGGTATATTTTTAGCAGCTTTTCAGCGGTTCAGCAGGTGCTGCTTTCGAAGAATGGTTAAAGAAGTGGGACAAGAAATTAAAAAAGTTGAAAGGAAGGTGCTTCTTTACATCGACAACTGCTCTGCCACCTTCCGAATGTTACTTTGGAATGCATTACGATAAAATTCTTTCCATCAAATACCGCTGCAATGTCTCAGGTTTGTAGTTTTATCTGGGTTTTGAAAGTTATTATTCCCATTTTAGCCATGCGATCAAGGAGTAATTTAGAACATAAAAGTGCACTACCGACAATCAATGCCATTGACGAGAGCAATAACATCCTCTCGGACGATTGATCCTCCCCTCGGACGATTGAAAAATAATCCCACATATGGAACCAATAGAGATAATACGGCATACTACGGCAATTGTTCCTCATTATTTCCTCATTATTTCCTCTTTTTCCTCATTATCTGCTCGTCGCTTTGCATTTCTTCGTAGGGCTTCGATGGAAGTAGAACCGGAAACAATCACCAATTTCTTTAGACATGTCAACTTTGTGATCAACGATGAGGGGCTTGAATTACTCTTTGATCGTATAATCTTAAAATTTTTAGGTAGAATAAGACGCTGAGAAAGAGTTGAACAGCTGGAGGGATTCAAAGAGCTTCTGGATGCATGGACCGACTTGCAATTCGGCTCTAGTCAACTTTAGGTCCCCCCCAATTTGCCTTGGTCCCCCTGTCGTTTCGAAGGCGATCATGTTCAAGGTGATCATGTTAACCATAATCACCATGATCACAACATTATTATAACTCTATTGGACAGGGGGACCAAGGCATTTTTCAGGAAAAAACAAAAGGGGGACCAAGGCAAATTTGGGGGGGGGGGACCTAAAGTTGACTAGAGCCCATGGACCGACTTGCAATTGATCGGCGGAATCAATGAAGAAGCCGAAATTGAGGACTAGATGGAAGTAGATAATTACTTAATCACAGGTTGTGTTTATAATTTATTCAACATTATCAATCTTTATTGATTACTTTTTTTGCAGAAGGCACATTCACACTCGCATTAATCGTAGAAGTCTCGGTCGTTGAAGAGGATTGCCAATTAATCGGATGACAACGAAGCGATAGGCGAAATAGAAACGCAGGAGCCGGACATCACACGACAAAAAGTTCAGCGTCCTTAAAATTGATATTTAGTTGTTATGTTAAGTTCGAATAAAAATTTGAAATTGATTGCTTTGTGTGTGATACAAGTCACAATGTAGCGGACTCTCGATATAGTGGCACCTCATATTATTTTTGGTTCAAAAACTCTCGTTACTACGGCACCTCCACTATAACGGCACTCTCGCTATAACGGCAGTTGGGCTCGGTCCCGTGGGGTGCCGTTATAGTAAGAGTGGACTGTACATTTTTCGGCGCTAGTGGAGAATCGGTTCCCATTTTTTTCTTTAAAAAAATCAACAGGGGGGACCAAGGCAAAAATAGGAAGCGATCCTCCACTAGTGCCATTTTTTAAATTTTTTCAAATCCAAAGTTTAATTTTGATTTTTCAGCAATTAAAAAAAATATTTTGAAATCTTTTTAGCAGCCGGTGTAACTTGTGAACGAATTCTCAGCATTTTCCTAGACAAAAATGCTGACATAACCAACATCAGTGCTGAAAAAATATTTAGTATAGGATGGTTGCTCCAAGCTGTTTTTCTATGGTTTTTATTTTCTTTCAATCGATTAAAAATGTGTTAACTCTTTAGATGTTCATAATTCACTGGCAATATTCTGGCGCTTTCAGTCATTTGGTAGAAAATTTGGTTATTCCAAAAAGTGAGAGCTGTCCGATGTATTTAAAATGGAGAAGATCTGCTACAATTTTTATTGGAATAGCTTTTGTGTCTTCAGGTTTAATAGCATTCAACGTTTTCTATTTTGTATATTTAACATTGGAGTCACTTTATTATGGCAACCCTAAGCCGAGAGTATGTCGTTACTGACTTTGAAGTGAAAATAATTTTTTTGTATTTAAGCTATATGAAACAATTATTATACTAATGATGGTTCATGGGCCATTTGTGTGGAACATTTCTTTAGCCATTTTTTCAGTCGTGGTCAGAAGTTTAACAACTGAGCTAGAGTTTTTCAATGATAAATTAAGAAAGGCTGGTACATTTCATATCTTTTCAAGAAATACTCTCTAGAAACACCTTCAAAGGGGCATGCTCGCGCTAATAAGAGGTGGTGGCTCGGAATTCAAAAAAATTTCCTAATCATTGGACCTCTTAACGAATTTTTCAACTTGGTTACTAACAAAACTATACCTGGAATAAAATTTTAGGCCTTGTTTTGTTGAAAACCAAGTTGAAAAATTCGCACAGAAGTTCAACAATTAGGAAAAATTTTTGAATTCCCGGGGCATGCCTCTTTAAATACACAATTTAAGTCTAATTTCGAATGTTTGAGTTCCCGTTTTAGCAGTAGTTTTTTTTAGAGAGACAAGATAATAAATTTGAATATCGGTGATTATTTCGTCAATTTTTGGTGTTTTTCATAGTGAAAACTCAAACTTTGGTCACCTTAAAAAACTGTTGTCAAGAAATTTGGAAAATTCGAAATTGGACTTACTATTGTGGCCATGACCCTTTTAAACAAAACAGTCATTTTCGGAAGCATAATTTTTTATTTCTTTTGTCAATTTCTCAAAAACTCTTGCAAAATTTTTGATTACAGAATTCGGTTTGCATTTTATAGCTCTAAATTTTACACTTGTTTACTTCGGGAGTGGAGGGCCTTTTTTATTAACTGTGAATAGTTATAAAAAGTCAGCTTTTTGTAAGGATTTTGGTACTATTCCATTGTTGGTACTATGTTGGCACCATTGGCACCATTGTTAGCACCATTGTTGGTACTATTCCCGCACAATTGCCTGAGACTTGTCGTTAACTGTAGAAATATAAGGTAAAACCCTCTACATTTCTACAGTTATTTGTTATAAACTACACTTATCACTCACTCATTCTCAGTTAGTATGAGACTAGTTGGGCAAAATCAATACAAAAGCCGGTGAAACAAGCTGCATAAGAAACGATAAAACAAGTAATACAAAAGACGGTACAAACATCGGTACAACAAACGATAAACAATCGGCAAATTGAGCGGTACAAAAATCTGTTACAAAATCGGTACAAAAATCGGTTCCAAAATCGGACCGATTTTGGAACCGATCTGTTCCGAAAACAGGCCGAAAATGGAACAGAATCGGTTCCAAAATCGATCTGTCCAAAAACAGGCCCGATGGAACAGAATCGGTTTCGGTCCGATTTTTACCGTTTTGCGCCCTGAATACGGGCACTGAGCCTCTGGCTCGAAGACAAAAGCCGGAGAGGGGGCGAGACCCTTTTCGGCCGAAAAATTGAAGATGTTGAACATAGTTTTGAATACTGGGGCCTACCGCATAAATAAGTCTGGCATGCATGTTAGATATGTTAGTTAGAGATGCGCGCACTCACTTACCTTAGACATGATTCCGAGAAGTACAGTTGATCATAAAATGCATATAGAGTCTATTTTTGCCACGGCCCGAGTTGAAAAACATGGTAAAGCAGCCAAAAAAAGTGGCCCCTTTGTTATTCCCTTCCCCTCCAATACAGCCCTTGAACCCTATTTAAATTGCTTTTCTGGTCCTTTTATGGCGAAATTATTACATAAAAATGGTTTTTGAGTGCATATAAAAAAGTTGGTTTTTAAGGGGGGGGGGTACAACGGAATAGCGGCGGAATTTTAATTAACGTTAAAAAACAATTTTTTTATCTTTTTTACTTAGGACACTAAAAGACACTATTTGCAGTTAATAACACCAAAGGGCCCCTCAAAGTGCACAAGTGCAGTGAATTTTGAATAAAAAGAAAACTGCCTGATTAAAATATGCTTCACAAAAAAGTATTTAGATGATAACAAATGCCAGAAAGTATTCGATATGCTCAGGAATTAGTGAAAGAGAATATTTTGCCGCTAAACTTCTGCATAATTTTGGCAAACACAATGGCTTAGCGGACAAAATAAGTGAAGTAGACGGCATCTTTAAAGTTTTTTTCCTTGCTTCTAAACAACAATACATTTTTGTCTCACAGATTTATGCCTTTACAATGATGATCATGGGCTCAACAACTACAATTTTCGCCATGCTGTCTCTAATAAGAACAGAGAAATCTTTTTATTTGCTCTTTTCAGCACATGATCTGGCTTGCTGTTTGTATCATTTGTTTGGTTTGTGTGTGATCCCAGCACAAGTTTATACTCAGGTTTCGGTTTTTTCCAAGATTATTATAATAGCTACAAAACGATATATAAAAAAATTAAATATATTTTTTTCAGTTTCGAGCAATCCAACACATAATTTATAGACAACAATTGGTTTGGATGGAATACGACCTAAAAATATACCAAATTATTGGAATGATTTCTGACAATGTGACACAATCCCAAGTAGGGATTACTCTTTGGGGCATCACACCAATTACGAAGCCATTAATTTTGACGGTAATGTTTATTTGGCTCTACTAAAGGATGGGTTACAATTTTTCGCCTTGATCCGTTTCTGTTATTTTTTTTCAGATTTTTCATAATTTTGCCTTGGTCCCCCTGTTATTTCAAAATTTTATTTATTTTTTTCAAAAAAAGTGTTCATCTTTTAACATGAAATGGAAAAAAACAAGCCGAACAAAAAAAATATATAATAAAAAGAACCAAAAAGACGGAAAAAATAACAGGAGGGAACAAGCCGAAAAATCAGTTCTCATTCTCCAGTAGAGCCATTTATTTAAAGCTTTATAAAATCTTATTATTCAGTGCCTTTCACTTGTAATACCGTATGTGCTGTTGTGTCTTCAGTTTCAAATTGGTGCTCATCTAAAAATGCAAATTGAATTGAATAAAAATGGAACTATATTGTAAATAATAAAAATGTGTTTCTATTGTTCAGTAATAAAAATTTCGATAAAAAGTTTTTATGTTTGTTCAGCGAAAAACATCATTGCACACTTGAGGCCTTAAGACAGAGAGGAAGTGACCAAACACAGTCGTTTCATATAAAAGAATTGATGGAAATTATCATGTAAGCGATTAAATAGCTTACTTCTGTCATGTCCTAACGTTCAATTAACAGCTGTGAACGCTGCGCTAGCAGAAACCCTGGAGTTCTAAGGAAGTATCGCACAAGCTATGACAATATCGAAGGACAATTATTGTTGTTTATTGAATTATTATTTTTAACATTGTTGTTTTTTTTGCTTTTCCGACAATCATTTATGAAGCATAATTGATGTCATTCTGTAGCCTAGAGTGTCCTCTATCGAATGGTGAAAGATCTCGTCGAGACTAAGTAAATTTAGAAAGATATACCCGAAAAAAAAATAGTTCGACGAATTTGGCCAACCCTGTATTACCAAAGAAGGTTCGCCAACAGGACACTAACCTAACATAATTTTGTTTTTTGTCAATATTGAATTGCATGGAAATGAGACACAACAGTGCTGAATAATCACATTTCCCTTTTCCTAAAACCAAAGAAAAGTACAGGGTGGTCTAGTATATTTTTCAAATCTGAAACAGTCTATTTTTGTCTGTTTTGGCTCTATTTTTTGAAATTTTGTTTGAATATTATAGTCTGTAGCCATTTCGAACTGACATTTTGCCAATGAAGAATTTTTTGTGTCAATAATCAATTTTTTTGATTTTCGGGTCTAAAGTTCTTGAAAAATCAGTCAAAACATTGATTTCACAAAAACAGCCACTTCTTGGTGATTTTTTGACAAAAACCAGTTTTTTTAATGAAATGACAAACATAGGACTTTTGAATAAGCCATACACTCAGGCTTCTAATCTGTACTATCTTTAAGTATTTGTACTTTATTTGGCACCATAAATCTTTAGAATTTTCGAGATTTTACGTCAAAATCTTTATTTTCGGTGCTCAAATCTCAACAAGCACTAGATAAAATGACACTTTTTTGACGAAAATGACCAAATTATACTTTATTCGGCAAGATGTACTTTATTTAAAAATTTTGAGATGAGAATCCTGCATATACTATAATAATTTAACGAAAATTTAAAAAAAAAAGCCGTTTCAAATTTGAAAAATATACTGAACCACCCTGTAGTTTAAAGTATAAATGTTTTTAATCAAAAAGAATTATTGACCCTGGTAGCGAATACCATCAACCACCACCCCCCCCCCCCTCCCGCCCGCCTCATAAATTTTTCCTTCTAAGACTTAAGTAAAAAGTACCCAAATATATGTCCCAGACCCCAGAAATGTACGTAAACTATTTATAGTCACAAATTTAGCTCGCTGACCTACCCCGAGCCTAGACGTTGAGCTTAAACTTGTTACTTGAAAACAAATTTAAAAATCAAGACTTTTTTTGCTGAAGCACCCCTGTGGCATCAGTAAAATGTTTTGAAGGCAAGAAACCACTTAATATGCAGCTAAGTTTCAAAGCTAAATTGTGCAAAATGCTTATAATGGACATCTAAAAACGTTTTTTGGGTAAAATACAACTTCATGTAAACTTCTGATAAAATATTTTAAAATTAAAATATGAGTTTATAATATATATTATATTAAATACTAGAATACGTTTCATGTCAATATTTTTATTTACTTTAATTATAGCAATGAACAACATTCTTAAGCATAAAGGTTTTAAAGGAAATTCCTACCCAATAATTCTTATTTTGATGCAATTAGAGGCAGGTGAAATACTAGCAAGTTCTAAAATTAATGCTTGAGGCAGGTAGTTATTAGTTATAAGAAACGCGTGTTTTTTTAATTGTATTGTAAAATTTATTGTAAAATTACATTTAATCTTTTTAAAATTTTCACACTAACCTAGAAATGAGCAAAATACAGTTTTTGCCATTTAATTTGACAGTTCTGTTGTGTTTTTCCTACAGTTGACTGTCTATATAGCATCCATAATCAGACCGCTGAGACCGGAAGAGCCACTTTTCCTAATTTAAGGCAATAATAACCAAACTGATCCTGCCTAATAAAAGACGCAATAAAGAGGCGGACTCAATTAAGAGGATTTCTATGTAGAGAGTCGACTATAATAGGAGTCATTAAGAATTATAAGTCCCAAGCATGGTTAAAGCAGCAAATGGTGGTCTAAATTCGAATTGGCGGGGGACAGTTTTCTTTAGTCTCGCACTATACTTTTTGAGTAATTTAGAACAACTCGAAAAAGTACAGGAAGAGACGGAAGAAAACTGTCCATAGCCAAAAGCCGAAATTTGCAAATGCGCTGCCAAGCGTCAACCAATCGTCCAAGCAACCAAGCGTCGTGGTGTACTGATCATTTTGTTCAAAGGGAGTTGTCTTTTGAAAATTCGACTTTAAAAGAGTTGCAGAAAAAGTTGGCGTTTGCTAAAAATGTCTTCAACTGTCAGACATTTTTCATAGCTTTTTATTATTTTTATTTTTTATTTTATTTTTTATAGTACAGCCTCTTATCCTTTTGATCATCGAACGACACTTTGTCACATTTATCAAATGAGTCTGAACATTTTCATTTTGAAACAGTTTGAATAAAATCTTAGGCTCACATCTAGGCTATTATATTTTGCTGCTATACTTACACTATTTCACAATTTGAAAAAGACAAATTTGAAATAAACTTTTAGACATGCACAAAACCATACATACAAACTCAACTATTTCTACTTTGATTGCGGTAAAGTATTTTCATTGCTCAGCTGGGAGAACTTTGTTGGTGTAATTCCTTTGGTATTTATTGTACCAACACTAGTGTTGATGTGTTAGTGCTCATGGTCTTGCTCCGCAGTTATAAAACGCCCTTCTACACTCTTTTGGCTTATTCGCTAGTATGGGTAATTATTTGCTTGATTTTATTTTGCTCATGTAACACATTTCAACGTTTTGAGGATGCCCTGTCTTGGATTGCAATGTACATTGTGTTCAGAGGCAGCAAAACTCCAATATTCTTCTTTATCTATGACTGGATTCCCCAAACAGGGTGGATTCCTACAACACTTATTTTTCTTAACAGTTACACTTTGTTTGTGCAATGGTTTCTTAGCCATATGTTGACATTCAATCGATTTGTTTTCTGTTTGAATCCTGTCAATTACGAGAAGGTAATTAGAACTATAATTGTAATGCTACAGTAAACTAGCATTTATAATACACAGCTCGTAAAGTGTGCTGCGAACCGGATGTTTTCAGCTATTTTTTATGTTTCCAAGTAGTTGATGACATGTTATTTGGCTTTGTTGCCATTTCGGTCAACGAGCCATTTTAGGCACTAGTACCTAACATACGCTGGTTAACAGTCAACAGTCAACAGGGAAACTAACGCGAAATAGGAGGAGGCCGAAGAGCACTAGTGCCGAATTTCGTAATAAGTGAACATGAAAGGAAAAATTAAAAATCTTATGATTAACCAGGGTGCCATATGTCCTTTTTAAAAGATTTGTCCTTTTTTGGAAACCCAAATCTTTTTTATCTTTTTCAGTCAAAATATTATTTTCGCTTCAAAATAGCAATAAGCACTATATAAAATGCACCTTTTCTACAAAAATGGTCAAAGCGTCCTTTTTTGCCTGAATGTCTTTTTTTTCAATTTTAAGATGGCAGCCCTGGGATTAACAGATTGTGTGCAGATAGTTTATTAAACTTTACTTTAATTTAGATATGGAATAAAATGTTTTCTTCAATCATCATATTTGCTCATGTTTATCCCCTATTTTGCACATGGTTTTTTATTTATTATGGTGGTTATTGTCAGAGAGTGGCTGACTATTATCTAATTGACAAAAATAGCACACCGATAGACCAAAAATCAGTAAGTCTAGAAAACAGTTACAGAAAATAATGTCAAATAGATCTGTCAATAGCATCTAGTCTCGCAAAAAAGTCTGTCATACAGTCTTGACTCGAAATAAGCTAACCTAAAAAGTCCGTTCCGCCTGGAGTCTGACAATTTTATTTGAATACTTTGCCTAAATTGATTTGTAATTGTACTCCCAAACTCAGCACAATTCCAAAAGGATTCCGATCACAATATATTATGCCACTCTGTCTTCACGAAGAGAAGTAATAGCGCAAATCGACCTTATGAGTCATAATGGATGTTGAAGTCTTCGAGGTCTCGGGAGTAAAATATAAAACACCGCTGGGCGCTCCCGAAACATAAAAGGCTCTACTTTATGGATGGCGGATCCTGCTTCATTGTTGCGAACTAACTAGACTATTTATCCGGATTGACTAACAAGGTAACCTCGAGAGCTTGTTTTTCACTCGCAAATTAGAGTTTGGTCTCATTGGACAACCAGTATGCGACTGTAAATCAAATCTGTTGAGATCTCGAGCCCATAGGCCGAAAAGTTGGGATGAGAAGGCCAGTAAAGTATTGAAGGGGCTTTATATATACATCGGCTAGGTCACAGGTTCGAATACCACTGGGTGCACACGAATTTTTTTGCTTCAATTCTTAAAGTTTACCCTTTGCTAATAAACTTTATTAGATAGCTAATAGCCTGAATATCATCTAAAAACCAAACTTGTAAATAAAGTCGGTAAAAGCGGGTGTGCACCCAGTGGTATTCGAAGCTGTGACCTAGGCAATGCGTGTATAAAGGCCCCATTTAAATTCAAAGGTGCCTTGGTCCCCCTGTGGTTTTTCAATACTTTACGAGCCTTCTCATTCCAACTTTTTGGCCTATGGGCCCGAGATCTCGACAGATTGATTTAAAGTCGCATACTGGATATCAAATGAGACCAAATTCTAATTTGCGAGTGAAAAACAAGTTCGTGAGTTTCCCTTGTGAGCAGGGTTTTCGTGATATGGATTTTGGAGCCCTGACATGATAATGATATGATATGGGGTAGACATGATATCGCCTAAGGCGATATCGAATTTGTCTAAATTCCACCTCATATCATCTGACATGATGTCGAATTTTATAAAATCGCCTGATATGATATTGATATGACATCAAAAACGTGATATGGGCTTGATATGATATCATGATGATATCACGATAATTCTATGATGATATGATGTGATATCAGCAGTTTGACTTTGAATATTGTAAAAATAAGTACTCAAGTTGGTTTATTATTCCTTATCGATATATCAGTGAAAAGTTGGGTATCCAATAAATCCTGGACTTAGCAGATGCCATAGTTGCGTGAGAGAACACACGTTTAAAGGAGGTAAAGTATTTAGGTTTGAGAAAGTGACTTCCATGGCGCACTGCGTAAGTGCTCGCGTTTTTTGACCCAAAATGGTGTTTTTTGGTGCTGCAGGTTCAATCCAACGTAGGGGCACACTATTTTTTTTTGGCTTGTTTGGACATTCTAGAGGTAATAAGACTCTTTTGACGCCAGATTCGGGATCACCGACCTAAATTACCCCTAAACTGGCCAAACAAGCCAAAAAATAGTGTGCCCCTACGTGGGATTGAACCTGCAACACCAAAAAAACACCTTTTTGGGCCAAAAACGTGGGCACTTACGCACTGCGCCATGGAAGCCACTTTTTCAAACCTAACCCCCTTAAATAAGCGAGCTCGTTGTAGGTATTATCAGAAAATTTAACTGCTGAAGTAGCGATGTCCTTCCATTTCTATTTTCCATGCTTATAATCCAGAAATCCCAGTGACGTTCAGTCTATTATTTCATCATCTTTTGAAACACCCGCAAAATTTTGAGTGAATGCAGGGTGATCCAAGAAATTCCCCGACTTCAAATAGCCGTAACTTGAAAAGATAACGCAATTTTGACAAAAGGTTTTGGGCATTCGTCTTTTCTTGAGTCCCAAATTCATTTTGCGTATGAAGTTGAAAAAATGATTATCGCTTGGTCCCCTTTGAATTGTGCCTTGCATATCCAGTGGTTATCCATAAGCGAGTACCAAAACAGGTCAGAGACCAAGCGAAAACAGTATTTTTAACATTATATTCCGAATCAATTCCATATCAAGGGAAGCCGAATGCAAAAAACTGTCTGTCGAAATTGCGTCAGAACAAAAAGTTACGGCCGTTTAAAGTCAGGGCATTTCTTGGGCCGCCCTGTATTAGGGTTGTCAAAGGAGAACATCCTTGACTATATACTCGGACAGTATCTAAATTTTGTCACTAACATAGAACTGGCACAATGTCTTTTGCATATTTTTGTGAAAACTGACTTTTGCTGTCAAATTTCGGTTTGCCTTTCTTTTGCCTCCCGACCGGGAAATTGTTGTCCTGTCCCGGAACTTTACTTGGTCCCGGATTCGTGTTTCGAATTTTATTTTTCAAAATATTTCGTGTCATGTGATATGATATGATATGTGCATTTGAAAAATCAAGTGATATGATACTGATATCACCTCTATGATATCATATCAGGCTGCATGATATCATACGAAAACCCTGCTTGTGAGTGTGGTGGCGGCTGATGAGGCTGCTCCTGTTGCTTGGCTTTGGCAACTTTTTCAACTTCTCGCCTGTTTTAATGTGAATCCCTCGAAATAAAGTGTCATATAACAACCCTCTCCCAATTATTTTTTCGAGTGGGTCTATAACCACCATTTTTTGAAAAAAAAATTCACGAAAGTATTTGTAATGTAAAAAGTTGTATCTTGCTCGAGAGCAGTGCTGTAAACTTTAAAATTTCGGCACCGCACCGGTCACCGGCCTGGAAAATCTTAGCGTCGGGCACCGACCTATGAAATTTCGGCACCGGGCACCAACTTTCAAATTTTCTGCACCGGTGCCACTTACAGCAGTGCCCGAGAGCAGTGTTTGAAAAGTAGGTCAAAAACATAATGCCAAAAACACGTCTTTTAATTGGGGTGGCGGATTAAGAGAGGCGATGCAGTAAATACTAAGTTCAAAAACTGAATTTTAGTCTTTCACTAGAAGCAGTTTCTACCAACTAATAGTTTCTGCGTTTAACGGTCTGACTGCCTTGCCAATGAACATGTATATTTTGTGGACATTGTTGAATAGACGAAAAAATCACCAGAAGTTGACAATAAACCAAGGCAAACAGCCAAGAGATGCAGAAATCAATTTGTCTATTTTCACAATTATTTTATTTTTAATAGCAGCTATAACTATTAGTTGTCAGGTTGGGTTTAAAGCTTTTCAAATTTTTTATCAAATATTATTTTAGGCTTACTATTTTGTATATAGCCGTGATATGAGTAATGCAGAAATATTATTTGTTATTAACCTTCAAGTGTATGCGCATGACTTATATGTGTGCACAGCTCCCTGGCTATTGTTTTTGCTAAGTGGCAGCATGAGGAAAGAGTTAAAACGATTGTTTAGAGGAGAAAATAATATTTTTCTAAGTCAAGTTCATCAGAGTGCTGTTAAAAAATTAAATATCCAAATAAAAAGCTTATTTTTTATTCGTAAAAATTTTTGTTTTCAATATTGACAATACTGAAGAGACTTTGGAGATTAAAATGAAGACAAATTAAAAATGTTGGATCTCTCTTTAAAAATTAAAAGACCTCATAAGGATAACTTAGAAATTTTACAGAATCCACTGTTTTAGTTTTGCCCACTGAAGTCTCAAATGGAGTACAAGAAACAAAAGCATCAAGTGAACCACAAGCAATTTTTTCGTTTCCAATTAACTGTGAAAACAAGTAAGGAATGCAAACACCTAAAAATATTTTATGGTAAATACACATGTTTTAACACCAAGCACATTCCAAAAATGCACATTTAAAGTCACACATATTGGGCAAATTAAGGTTATTATGGCTTCCATTAAAGATTAGATCAGTGTATAGAACGTGTGTTAGATCAGGTCATCTAGGTGGCTAAATAGTTTTACAGTGAAGGAGTTTTTTATGCAACCATTTTAAACGTTTTACAATTATGTTTGGGCAAAAATCGGCTTTTATTTACTTTCTTCATTAAAAAATTTTAAAAATTCCTGGATTGCGATTTTATCAATCTTCTGTGGTGCAAAAAATTTGTAGCCTTTTTGCTGGTGTTTCTTATAATAACATCATATGATTTAGTTGGCCAACCCCTTGACTTTAAGATAAATTTCTCAGCTTAAAACAAATATTTTTCACTTCGCTTTATTGAGCACATTTGTGGTGCCTATCTTTTGGTCTAAGTTTCAGATTGAAATTTCAATAAGATAATTGAAATAGACTTTAAAACTTTGCCTTGTTTGCTAAATCTCTTTACTTTCTCTAATGGTTAGATTTTGAAGTCACAAAAAAAATTAAGACTAAATTTTTTTATAATTTAAATGTCGCATCCGCAAAAATGTTCCTATGCAAAAGTCGAATGACTTAAGTTTGCTTGACTAAAATGCATAACGCATTCTCTCTATCGATTCCACACTCTCTATGAAACCCAGACCCCCAACTTTGAGGACCTGTATCTCAGCTCAGAGAAAGAATTAAACAACGCTGTTTATTCAATTTTCTTAACTCTCACGAGCTCTAGCAATTCTGTTTTTTTAGATTTTCACAAAAAAAAACTCGAGGTCGACCCCAAATTTTTCCGATTTTCGGACGATTGAAAAATATTCCCACATGTGGAACTAATAGAGATAATGCGGTATGTCGGTATAAAAAAAATAATTTTGCAAAAATATAGACCGGAAAAATCGTGTCCGCTAAAAATGAGTATGCATATATATTTTTCAGCAAAACTCTCTATGCCGTTTGAATAAAAAGAAAGTATTATTCTAAAATCAACTATCGCAGCCCTGAAGCTAAAAAAAGACTATACAGTGCAAGAAATTATTTTGGCTAATATTTAAATCTGCTGCCAAAATTTGAATTATGCTGCCAAAATCTTTAATTCTGCTGCCAAATCAAATCTGCTGCCAAAAATTTGAATTTCGCTGCCAAAAATTTGAATTTTGCTGCCAAAAATTTGAATTTTGCTGCCAAAAATTTGAATTTTGCTGCCAAAAATTTGAATTTTGCTGCCAAAAATTTTTTGCTGCCAATTTTTGCTGTCAAAAATTTGAATCTCGCTGCCAAAAATTTAAGTTTTACTGCCTAAATTTCTCGACCTATTTCTACAGCCTGATCTTTGATTCATGCATGATTTTGGTTGAGATTGTTGCACCAAATCCTTTTTCCTATACTATTATGTAAATTTGAATTCTACTTACGAATAAATTGAAAACACGAGGTTTAGTTTTGATTTTATTGGAAATAATGACAATGCAAGAGACATTCGTGACGAAAACAACAGATCACTACAAATCTTGACAAACGGATGGAATTACACACAAAAATTCACTAAGCTTGTGAGAGTCTTCCTCTTTTCCTTTCTTACCCAATGGATCAGAAATAGCTTCAGCTGAATAACGTATGAGGCCCATCTTCTTCGTTATACTAATGGCATGTTTGCAAGGATTCTTTTTGACCCCAACAGAGCATGTGCACTTGTAGAAATTCAGTTGGCTGGGCACGTCTGGCGTTGTCCCGTGAGGCTAAACAACCAACTAAAGTGTGTTTGAGCTGAAGATGAGAAGAAATAATTACAAAACGGAGTTGCGCAGGCATTGTTTTGGACAAATTCTAGATTCCAAATCTTTGTTCATTGTTTGCCATGGTCGAGCGACGAATCCTAAGCACAGCAGGACAACCAAAAGATTTTCTTCCTTTGTAGCTGCATTCTACACTGTGTCTAGAATCTAGCCCTAACATATTTCAATAAATATTTAGTAAGACAAATAACAAAAAACTTACAGTCTCCATTCATTGCTTGACCAAGGATTGCCAGGGTGCTTTTTCCAATTTTCCAACTCCTCTTTTGCATCGGGACCTTCAAATGTCTGGATCACGTTGTACATAATTCCCGTAGCACGCTTTTTTGGTTGAACGACTTGTTCGATACGCATCTGAAACAGATAACAAAATGATTTGAAGGTAGACAAAGATGGAAGTAATACAGTTCAATTGGGATAAATTGGCAGCAAAATTCAGATTTTTGGCAGCAAAATTCAAGTTTTTGGCAGCGAAATTCAAATTTCTGGCAGCAGATTTGATTTGGCAGCAAAATTCAAATTTTTGGCAGCAAAATTCAAATTTTTGGCAGCGAAATTCAAATTTTTGGCAGCAAAATTCAAATTTTTGGCAGCAGATTTGATTTGGCAGCAGAATTAAAGATTTTGGCAGCAAAATTCAAATTTTTGGCAGCAAAATTAAATACCACCCAATTATTTTTAAGTAGTTCTGTTTTTGCACAAAAGTATATGGAATACCAAACTATTTTTCAGCTATTTTTGTGTCTATATCAGGGCTGTAAATTTTTATTTTGACATCCTACATCCACATCCACATCCGGCCTGAAAAAATTTTGACATCCACATCCACATCCGACATCCGACCCAAAAATTTTTGACATCCAACATCCACATCCACGTCCGCCGGATGTGGATGTTTCGGATGTATACATCCACATCCGGATGTATCTTCCGGATGTTTTTACAGCCCTGGTCTATATACGTTTATTTCGGGGTGAAATATGGAACTAAGACTTTTGTAAAAAAAGGTTTAGCAGAATATAAAATTGTCTTACGGTGATGAGATTAAAGGCAGGTGTAATTTAAAAAAACCTTTTGAAAAATATTAAAGAAATGTGTTTTCGGCGTATATAAGAGCAAAGTCTTTCTTGTAATTGTGACAACCAGATATTAGTATTTTTTAAATATACGTTATAATATCTATTTAAAAAGTATATAAAGATTAACTATGATTGTAGATGAAACTCCATAAATAAGTTTTTGGCGCTACTCGGTTTCAATACCGAACACCACCCCCCCCTCCCACAAATAATTTTAGGCTTAGGAATTAGGTTTGACACGTAGGCTTAGGCTTCGGCCCTGGGCATTAGGCTCAGGACAGCCCGTACTAATTTCAGCATTTTCCAAAAAAAAGTATGGTTTTTGTGGTACCTACAAATTTATTGGAGGGGGGGGGATATTTTAACCGAGTAGTTTGGCGAGGTAAAAACGAGTAGCGTCAAATTTTTATCTTTATTTAAATTTATAATATTAGGTCGGCCGGAAAGCCCATGCGTTTATTCTTAAAAGAACTTTGTGTGGCATTGTGTTTTAAGAATATTCCAATTTTAAGAATATTTTGAAAAGATGTTTCCTCATTTGTAGCTAAGAATATTGGCTACAAAATGAGTGGTCAACTTTGAAAAAATAGTCTCAAAATCTATAGAAAATCTATAAGGACACGCAATAGACGGGCCAACAAAATATCCAGGTGTCATTATATATAGGTTTGATTTTACAAAAAAACCAAGAAACCAAGACTAAAAGACCCCCAAAAAGCTGTAATTATATAAAGGCTGTTCTTGTTTGGGTGTCTTTCGAGTGTATATATATACAAGGTTTCAAGATCAAGTTTGAAACGATGACTACAGCCCTGCCTACAAACTCAACAATTTCTACTTTGATTGCTGTGAAGTATTTTCCATTGTTCAGTTGGAAAATTTGTGGGTGTAATTCCTTTGGTATTTATTGTACCAACACTAGTGTTGGATGTGCTAGTGCTCATGGTCTTGCTCCGCAGTTATAAAACGCCCTTCTACACTCTTTTGGCTTATTCGCTAGTATGGGTAATTATTTGCTTGATTTTATTTTGCTCATGTGACACAATTTAACGTTTTGAGGATGCCCTGTCTTGGATTGCAATGTACATTGTGTTCAGAGGCAGCAAAACTCCAATATTCTTCTTTATCTATGATTGGATTCCACAAACTGGGTGGATTCCTACTACACTAGTGTTTATAAATGGCTACAATTTATATGTGCAGTGGTTTCTTAGCCATATGCTGACATTCAATCGATTTGTTTTCTGTTTAAGTCCAGTTAATTACGAGAAGGTAAACTAGTGAAAAGCCAATGAAACCCTTGAAAACGAATTCGGTGGTTACCAGCCATTAAAATACAGAAAATCCAAAAAATAACTTACATTTCAAAAATAAATCCAAAAACTGATGAGATTGAAAGAAAAAGAGCAGCACATGTTCCGATATTAAGACTCTCTCATAACGGTTGTAGAAGGTCTGATGTCGAAGTCAGAAGTAGGAAGTCGGATATCAGCAGTCCGACTTCGATTTCTAATTTTATTTTTCCAATCGTAACTTCGGTTGGTTAGATGCAGTTTTCTGATGATTTTTTTGTTAAAAGAAGTGGGGATTTTTCATAGATGTAATGAGAGAAAATTTTGGTTCCTGTTTTGGTTCTGGCTGTACCCCGAAATTTAAGCGGCGATTTGCTAAGCGGTCGTTTTGCTAAGAAAAAAAAATTTAAGCGCGATTTTACTAAGAATTCACAATTTAAGCGCCAATTTGCTAAATGATCGTTTTGCTAAGATTTTTTTTGCTAAGTAGTTGTTTTGATAAAGATCTTGTTTGTTAAGCTACATCTTCTTCAGTTCGGTTTAATTTCGGGGTACAGACCTTAAAACCCAAACGATTCAATCAAAAATTGTGTTCTGAAAGCGGTTTAATTTGAATCGGGGTCCTCTACTCTGATCTGATTGCACCCACAGGATTCGAACCAGTAACCTTAGTGATGAGTATATGGACCTCTACGCCACGTGAACACTCAAAAGTATGATGAAAAAGGTATGCACCCAGGTGGATTCGAACCAGCATCCTCGGCGGTGGCTATTCAAGTGGTCGTCCACTTGGATCAAAAAATTTTTTTTACGTTTTCGGGTTCCAAAACAATTTTTCTGCACTAATTCGAGCATGCTGAAGATGGTTTGACAGTGGTAAAATCACGTTAAATTAAATAAATAATAAATTTAATTTAAATAATAAATTTAGAGTTATTGTGAACTCTTGATTTATCAAAATAAAGAATTTACGATAACTGAAAATTTCTTGATAAAACGTGATTTTAACACTGTCAAACCATCTTCAGCATGCTCCAATTAGTTCAGAAAAATTATATTGGAACCCAAAATGTGAAAAATTTTTTTGATCCAAGTGGACGACCACTTGGATATCCACCTCCGAGGTTGCTGGTTCGAATCCACCTGGATGCACATTTTATTTTTTACCGTAGTTTCAGATATAAAAAGACTAACGTTTGACCTTTCAGGTCATTTAGGTGAATATACCCCTACTCTTGAGTTACCTGGATATCAACCTGTCCAGGTCGTACCCAACCCTAGATTTGGGATTGGGTAGGTGAAATCGCACTTTTGGTCTCAACAAGTCCAATTATTCACAAATGTTTTTGGTTGGAAAAATAGATTTTTTTATCTAAAAAAACTTTTTCATTTTTAGGCCATCCAGGTGGTCATCCACCTGGTCAGGTGATACCTACACCAGGTATTGAAGTTGGGTGTGTAAAATTGCAACTTTGGGCTTAACAAAACCAATTCCCCACACAATTTTAAGTTTGAAAAAATGGCTTATTTTTTATTTTTAAGAAATTTTAATTTTCAGGTTTGGGTTTGGTTTGGGTAGTTAGGGTGGTTTTAGGGTACTTTGAGTGGTATAGGATTGTTTTGTGGTAGTCTGGACACCATCTGGAGATATCAATTTACCTAGATCCCACGTTAAAATCAGTAAGAAACAAAAAAAATCGGCGGAAAAATGTCCGTCCGAAAAATCTCTAATTTACCAGAACATTGAGAAAAGGGAAGGTACAAAAAAACACAGAAGTTCTTAGCAAATCGGGATTTAAGAAAAAAATGCCTTAGCAAATATATGCTTAGCAAATGGGCGCCTTAACAAAAATTCTTAGCAATTTGTCGTTTAGCAAAAAAATTCTTAGCAAAACGACCGCTTAGCAATCGACCACTTAGCAAAATGCCGCTTAAATTTTGGGGTACAGCCCTGGTTCTTGACCCGACCTCCAAAATGTTGGCTCCCGCTCTGGCTTCTGTTTTTTTCAATGAAGGACCTCGGAAATACACAAAATCCGTTTACAGAACAAAAAAAATAGTCCAAATTCGTAGAGCTTGCATACCTCAAAGACTTTGACATCCGACTTCCTATCTCATTGTAAGCACCCTATTAAAGAGAAAATTGAACGTGTGCAAAGTGAAAAAATTTCAGCAGTGAGAAGAAATACAAAATTAATTTTTTTGAAATGCATAACAATGAAAAAAATAGTTTGAGAAAACAAATAAGATAAAATGGTAGTTATTCATAACTTCCAAATAATGTGTAAGTTGTTCTAATAAAAGTATAAGTCCATCTTATTTTAGATATGGAATAGAATGTTCCCTTTTATCATCATATTTGCCCATGTTTATCCTTTATTTTGCACATGGATCTTGATTTATTTCGGTGGTTATTGTAAAAGAAATCCCGATTACTATTTAATTGATAAAGTTAGCACGCCACTGTCCAAAAATCAGTAAGCCTAATAACCCAGTAAAAACAAAGTAAAAATAAAGTCTAAAATTTCTTTTAATTTTTAAGAAACATTAACGGGTACGCAAAAGTGTACACGGGCTGTGCCGCGATTCGATCAGGCTGACCCGTATCTATTCTTTGAACAGATTTGTTGGCCATAAGAATTTTTTTATAAATTATTAATATAAACTATAAAAAATTAATGAAAATGAGATGCTAGGGTACTAAAATTGAAGTTTGTGTAAATTGAAAAAAGTTCGCGCTAGTAGCGAATACCGAACCCCCCCCCCCATCACGGCCCCTCAAAAACTGCATTCTAGTGCATTAGCAAAATTTGGCGCCAAATCAAATTTTTTGAAAAACAGCTGTTTTTGATTTTATTTTATCCAGCACTTCTGGTTTAACTTTTTTCGCTGTACCTCATGTAAGTTTATTGTCAAAAAACTCACCACATTCAGCGCTGTCGAATAAGCTATCACTTGCCCGATAAACTTAACGAATTTCAAAACTAGAAGAGATTTTCATGAATATTTCCGAAATTTAGGTTCGATTTGTTTGACTTGATTGATATTAGCGATGTTTTTTTGACAATAAAGTGCTGAAGCAAGACTAGACGTGATAGATGAGTGAATTTGCTACATTTTGGTACCAAGGACATATACAAAAAATACAAATTTTGGGTGTTTTATACAAAAGTTAGATGGAAAACGCAAAAACCCCTAATTTTACTCGGAAAATTGGCAGTTGTTTGCTGTCGATGGTCCCTCGTTTGCAAAACTCTTGGTTTTGAAAATTCTATTTTGGTAAAAAGATAGAACAGATTCTTAGCTTTCTTTTTGTATATAAAGTTTCTCTGAGAATGCAAAATTTGAACTTGTCGATGCGAATTAAACTTCGTATAATTTTAGAGCTGAAGATGGTCTCCACGAGAAAGATGTGTTTCAAGCAAAACAAACTGTCTCTTTCTGAAATTCGTGCAACTGCAGCCAAGAAAAAATGGGAAAATCAAGGGCTGAAGAAACAGAAACTGAAGGAAGGCAAAATGAAGGCAAAAACGGAATTAAATTTGGTATAATTTTCAGGTATGATGAGGACTCGCAATTCAAGCTATCGAAGAAGCAGAGGGCAGGACAGAAATCAAGAATCAATGAATCAACCGGTCCTAAAGCAGCAGGTTTCAGCAGGTGTAACAGGTTGGCGTTTGGTACCTCTTCAGTGATCACACTTATTTTTTACTTTAGCAAACTGCGCATAAGACTGTGACGGGAAAAGCTCTTAAAAAGCCTCTAGGTGTCAAGACAGGTGCTCGTACCGGAGTTGATGGTAAAATCAAGAAGGCGCGTCGCTATCATCCTGGCACTGTTGCTCTTCGTGAGATCCGTCACTATCAGAAGTCGACTGATTTGGTGCTCCGTAAGCTTCCGTTTCAGCGCCTTGTCCGTGAAATTGCGCAAGAGTTCAAGACAGTTCTTCGATATAAGTACGTTCTTCTTGAGACTCCGTATATGTCCTTTAAAATCTATTTGTATTTAGGACGTCTGCCGATCTTTCTCTTCTGGAAACCCCGGAAATGTATTTGACATGCCTCTTCGAAGACAGAAATTTGTGTGCCATCCATGCCAAGCGGGTCACCGTCATGTGCAAGGATCTTCAGCTGGCTCGTCGTTCTTCGTCAACTTCATGCTGAGGCTTTGGAAGGAATTGCAACACAATCGTTACACAGTCATAAACTCCACTCCTCTCTACTCTCCTTCCAAGATTTTACTTTGTTTTTGTAAGCTTTCTCATAAGTTGTTAAATAAGCGGGTCACCGTCATGTGCACTTCAGCTGGCTCGTCGTCTTCGTGGTCAACTTCATGCTGAGGCTTTTGCAACACAATCGTTACACAGTTACTCGTTACTACTACTCCAAAGGTTCCTCTACCACTTTGTTTTTGTCTTTCTCATAAGTTGTTCTGAATAAACGCAACTATTATGTAGTTTTGTATTCGTTTTCTTACTTTCTCTGTGTTATCAGGTGAGGTAGTCAAGTGGAGTGTCAGGATTATGTCATAGTGAAGGAGATTTAGATCTCTTCTCTTTTTTCGGTTAAAAACCCTATATTTTAGTGTTTTAGCAATTTTTAAACAAATTGTGAAAGGGAAAAATATTTGATTCGTAAGGTTTGAAATGTTGAAGTTTTAAATAAAGCTGATTACGTTCTTAACTAGAAATAGCTGTTGCCAATTGAACTTTCTAACTGCATTCCCCCGTCTCTTCATCTCATACAGGGACTTTGCCAAGACCTCATTGAAGCCATTGAGAAAGAAGTTCCTTCGCGTATCGAACAATTTGAAGAGTGAAGACACTCAAGAAAATATTGGAAGACTCTTTTGTGAGAAACATTTTCTTTGATGTGAAAGTTTTTGAGTTGTAATTGTCCAGGTTTGCAATAAATTTGTCTAAATTCAAGCAAAGTATCTGAAAGCTAAAAATTGTTTAGAAAGCGCAGAAAAAGTTTTTTTTTGAAATTCTTGGCGTTTTGTTTATTTTTAAATGCACTAGAATCCAGTTTTTGAGGGGCCGTGCATGCCCCCCCCTCCGAAATTTGACTTCACAAAATCGCTGTAAGTAGCATTTCACTTTCCACAAATTTTGATATTTGTTATGTAGACCAGAATCTCAGTTTCAATAATATACCATCAACGCCGAAATATCTGTTCATAAAGTGGGCAGGCCCGATCTGACCAACACGTGCACACTCCTGTCCGCCAAATCGCCAAATCACAGCAAAAGTCCTTATGATTAGCTTACAAACATCATACTTGTATATCTTTGTGTGAAAACAAAACTTTTATATGAAAGTCACAATCCTCACTTGTAAGTTAAAAAAACTGAATTTTAGTCTTTCACCAGAAGCAGTTTTTACCAACTTATAGTTTCTGCGTTTAACGGTCTAACTGCCCTGCCAATGAACGTTTTCATTTTGTGGACATTGTTGAATAGACGAAAAAATCACCAGAAGTTGACAATAAACCAAGGCAAACAACCAAGAGACGCAGAAATCAATTTGTCTATTTTCACAATTATTTTATTTTAATAGCAGCTATAACTATTAGTTGTCAGGTTGGTTTTAAAACTGATTTTCTGTAATTTTGGACCAGTTTCTTATTCACATTGTTACCTCAAAATTTTGATGACAATTTTTTAATATTTTTAGTCATGTTTTTAGGTGGAGTTACATATATTTTGCTTTGTAACTTTCATGAAAATTCATGAAGCAGTCGGCTCATGAATATGGGCAGCCCTTAAAATGGACCTCTCATATATTTCCGGCTAGATCTCGGTCACACTCAACCATTGTGTATATTGGGAAAAGGATGTCGTTCGACGCAAGAGAGAAATTCTACCTTTCTGATGAATATTTACTCTATTAGTAGCCCCCTGAAAATTGTAGGTCCCACTTAGGAGGGAGGTTGAAAAATAGTAGCCCTCCGGAAAAATGGCCTATTTAGGCTGATTTTGCCCCCCCCCCCCTCTAATTGTACCCCCCCCCCCCTCTTTCTAATAGTAGCATCCGCAAAAGTGGGTGATTGAAAATTAGTAGCCTCGGGGCTAGTATTAGAGTAAATACGGTGGGATGTTTTTTAACTATTTCAGAATTTTTACAGAAAAAAAGTTTTCAGACAAAAAAAATCATTTTCGGAGCTATGAATTTTGAGATATTTTGCAACTTTTCTCAGGAAGAAAGGCTCCTGCGAACTTTTTCATTTCTCAAATTCAGAGAGCTCATTTAATTTTACAAAAAAAAACATACCGTATTTTCTTTATTAATGAACCCGGGTTCATTATTTTTTAACCCCTCTCGGAACGGGGTTCATTATTAGATAGGGGTTCATTAATAGAGAAAATACGGTATAAAAAGTGAGGTACAAAATCTGAGGTAACAACCGGCGGCTCAGAATTACACAAAATCAGTTTTAAATGTTTTCAAAATTTTCATTAATATATTAGTTTAGGCTTACTATTTTATGTACGGCAGCATAATGAGTGAGTCGGAGATATTATTAATCATCAACCTTCAAGTGTATGCACTTGACTTGTATGTGTGCACAGCTCCCTGGCTATTGTTTTTGTTGAGTGGTGGTATAAGACAACAATTGAAAAGCATGTTGAAAGGTGAAAGTAATGAATTTATGAGCCAAGTTCGTCAGAGTGCTGTTAAAAAATTTAAATTGTCCAAGTAAAATCTATCGCGTATTTAGCGTTAATCATAATTTATTTCTAAAAGTAGATTTTTTTATTTATGTATGTTTTATTATTTGTTATTCCGATTTATAAAATGTTATTTGTCTAGGAATGAATTCGTAAATTACCTTATAGATACTACTTTTCTATAGCATTTTAACTACAGTCGAGTCTCGATATAGTGGCACCCCTCGCGACTGACCATCAGGTGCCACTATACCGAGGGTGCCACTATACCGAGGGTGCCACTATATCGAGGGTATCACTCTAGTCATTTCCTCCTAGCCGAAACACATTTTCCACACATTTAGACACATTTAGAAACACATTTAGACACATTTTTTGGTAACCAAACATAATATGAAAAAAAATTCCCCGTTATCGAAACCAAACTAGCCGTGACCAAGGTGCCACTATATCGGAGTACCACTATATCGAGACTCGACTGTATCACTAAACCTGTTTAGTCATTTTTTGGGTACAGGACGTTTGACCGCCATTAATTTGACCGCCCCTAAATTGACCGCCACCTGAATTGACCGCCACCTAAATTGACCACTAGCCAAATTTTGACCGCCAGCCTCTTTATACCAATTTTTAAATTTTAATTTCCTTCGATTTTAGATATAGCTAAAGTTTTATAACTACATTGTAGTCCTGATTGTCAGCTACATTTTAATAATGAAACTTCTGGAAAAAAGAAACAAAAATAGGTCTAAACTTTAAAGGCACTCACTTGGTGATAATCTGACAAGTTTTTCATCACCAAGTGAGTGCCTTTTGAACTTAAAACCTATTTTTGTTACCTTTTTCCAGAAGCTTTATTACCAAAATTTATCTGACATTCAGGGCTACAATTTGGTTATAACTTTTTTTAAAACTCAAAGAAATTCAAATCTAAAAGTTGGTATAAAAAGGATGGCGGTCAGTTTAGGGGGCGGTGAATTTAGTGGCGGTCGAAATATGCAGGCGGTCAGTATGCTGGCTGTCAAACGTCCTGTACCCTATTTTTGTGTTTACCCTATTTTCTCCAAAAAACCGTAGGATGGCTTTTTTTAATCTCTTAAAAACCGTAAAACATCTAGGTAGGTCTAAGGTTTTGAAATTTCTAAATATGTTTTGTTCAATTTTCATGTTGATTTTCGGCGTATGTTGTAGCTCTTGAAATTTTATACGAGTATTGACCAAGCAAAAAGCCCTTATACACAGCTTTGACATGCTCTTGAGCGGCTTTGAGTGAAAATTTGACATGTCTGAAAATGGTGGTTTTGTGAGTTGGAGACTGGTGGTCCATTTTATTTTTGCATACGTAGCTCACGCATACTCATTCGAAATAGCAGATCCCAGCGGTCATTTTAACATATTACAGTCATAGATGTGGCTTGGAAATAAACAAATTCTGGCTTCTGGGAGATTCTCCGTTTTCTTTGAAGTGGTCGTCCATTTCGAACCGGTTATTGGGTTACTTTATCATTTCCAAACATCCATACTCCTATCTTGAAAAATGATCTACGTAAAATTCTGCACTAGAAACAACGGTTGTTTCGGTCAGTCTTTCTCGTGTTAAACAGAAGCGGGTGTTATAAAGCAAGTCATCCTTTTTTTTCCAAATTTTTTTTAAACAAAAAAGCAAAGGCTTTTCTGGCCTAAAAATAAATGATATTCATTAAAATATGTTAAATTTGTATTTAGATTTCCAGGAGAAAATTTATTTTCAATATTTTCGAAATACAGACATTTAAACGTAAACCTGGCAACCTGATACTATACACAATTTTATTGAGAAGGTACATAAAAACTAGCTTTTTATTTACAAAGACTTTTGAGCTTCAGAAAAAGCTTTTTTGAACAAATTTTCATCTCCACCCATTCGATATTGGCTGATCGTCGTGGCAAAGGAAATATTTGCTCTAGCTGCTTGTCGATTTCCTAATTGGAAGTTGCAGTCTGCCATCCAGAGCAATATATCCACACCATGAATATGAACAAATGGGTCCCCACAGCAGGCCATCATTTGGTTTAAAATTTCCAAACATTTCTCCATATTGCCCAAGAACTTATGCATATAATATAAAGAAGTTAAGGGGTGGAATTGAAGAGTGTTGGTATGTTGACCGTGGATTCTATTGCCTTTTATCTAAAATAAATCAATTTTAAAAATAAAATGTTCAAATACATACGATAAGGACTAATTTTAAGAATTTTGCTAGTTTTGAAAAAATACCGGATTAACAACGAAAAGGTCCCAGATTTTGATTATATGACAGTTTATTAAAAACTGATTTAAATTTGATTTTTAGCGATTTTAATACGATAAGCACTGACTGTAAGACGAGCTCATTCTGGTGCAGAATTTCAGGGAGAGTTCTTTTCTGTTTCAAACAGGCGGTTTGGCGTGAGATTTATACCAATTACTGAATGGTGTCAAATGTGACTTGGGTATCAGGCGTTACTTCAATATTTTATATACACATGCATAATAAACTTTCTAAGGACATATTGTTGTAGGGTTTATGATAACTTCATGTGAAACGTTTCGCCTAAAGAAACAATTATGTCATTTTTACCTAAAAGGTTGTTTTACTTGGCAAAATTGGATAGCATACAGCTGTGTGTTTAGTCAAAGCTACATACTATTTAGAAGGGCAATTAAAACTGCTTAACCCTCGCAATACGGACTGTGACAGGTGTATATTCTGGTAGAGCATACCCATGTTGTAAGCAAAAGTACTTAGATCTTTTCGGAATTCGTGCTCTGTGCAGAGATACAGCCTCTCAAAGTTTGAATTTTTCAAATTTTGCGTCTTGACACGAAAGCATAAAAATTGCTGTAACTCTTTATACAGTTGACCTTTTTAAATTCTGTAGACAACGTCTTGTAGATAAGGGACAGGGCTATCTTTTGAGTGGTTGTTATTTGCTTCCTCTCTAATTACCGACAGACATATAGGTAAAAGAAGAAAAACCTAGATATTTCAGGTACCTGCATTCATTTTTTGAATTACTTTTTTATTTTCATTTTTAAGTTATAATTTAAAGCGAGTCTTTAAAGCGATCAAAGCGAGTCTTCCAGAACTATAAGTAAGTTGTAGTGCAGTGGCTGTGTTAGATCTTGTCCTATCTGGCAATATCAAGCAACGTTGGGCTCGACTAGTAGATTGTTCAAAATTTTGGAAAATTTTAATTTGCAAACAAAAAAACTCAAAAAATATTTTCGCAGTAATTTAGCTGTCCCCGCCAATTCAAAAAGTCCAAATTTCCGTGGCCGTAGATGGCAATGGTCCTTTAAAAAGATAACAAAACAAGGTCGTTTCAAAAGTTTGCACCGCTAGACTAGGGTGGTAGGAATATCAAGCCAAACGGTTAAAAAACGGTTTGTAGATTTGGATTTTCCGTGAAATTTTGCAGCAGAATGAGCTGGTCTTACAGTTAGACCTGGACGTGTTGAAACTTCAATATCGAAATTCCTAAATTCAGGGGTCATTTATGTCAGCTATTGAAAAAATTTATTATTATTTTTAAGTTAAACAGCAATAAGTTTTAAATCATAACCTGCTGAATCAAATATTCTAATTGACGAGCTACTTGTTGAGTGGGCTGCATTATATTTAAAGGATTATTGCCAATAGCTTCAGCTTGTCTCCAAATCTCTTCTTTTGTAGCGTTGGTCGGATTAGCTTTTTCAAAGGCACAAAGCTCACAATAGCATTGAAAGCCAAAGTACTGCAGCTTTTTAGCTCTCTCAGTATAGGGTATAAAAGAGTCGCAATAAGTAATAGTGACTTCTTCACCTTTGTTAATATTCTTTACAGCATATACAAACATTGTATCACCACAAAAAACCCGAAATGAGTTGGCTGAAAATAAACTTCATTGCGCCTTTGTTTTGCCAACAAGGTAAAATATGGTAGTGACGGAGCGATATTGAAAAATCCTATATTCATTCGATAGAGCATCGAAAAAGCTTATTTGCATGAAAAATTTTTTTACGGGCAGCCCTGTTTTTTAAGGTAACATCTTGTTCAACAATTGAACATGAATTAGAAAGTAGAGCTGTCCGGGAGAAAAGGATCCATATGTCAAGTCAGCTTTTTTGGCAAAAATTTTCAAAAAAAGATGCGTGGAGTAGAGGGAAGGGGAGGGCTGTGACTCTGGTTCAAGTACTGCGCTTCTTTGATGCTATATCGAATGGTTTTAAAGATTTGGCGATATATCGCTCGGTTACTACCCTTGCAATTCTCTTTTCGGTTTAAAGAAAACACTCATGAGAGAAACAAATTGCTAGTGCCCGCCTTAATTGCAGTGTAATGCGCTAATTTTTGAAAAAATGTGCCTCAGTTCCCCACCTCTGCGTTATTGCAATTTTTTTCTAAATCTTCAAAGAAATAATTTACACTTTTTTAGCATTCAAAATAAAAAAAAGGCCCTGATATTTCAGCCTAATTTTTTGTTGTGTTTTTACTAGGGCTGTTGAAATAGCCGGCTTTTTCCTTTTCGAGATTAGTTTCGAGACTGATCCCGGCTTTGATCTTTTTTAGGCTTTTTCGGGTGTTTTTCACCACAAGGAAGACCAAGGCAGAAATTTGGTTCAAGTTTGGACCAAGGCAAGCAAACATTTTTTATAACAAAGCATAAAATGTTAGTTAAAATTGTTTGAGAAATCACACAAACAAGATCGAAGAACAGAATAATGGCATCAAATTCTAAGCAAAAAAATGAATTCTTACAGTCAGTATATTTTCTCGGAAGAAAAAAGCTGATTTCTTGTTAGTAGGCTTTTTCTATGCTGTTTTCAAGATTAATGTTGGCTTTAATTTCCGCTTTAATCTTATCCGACAACCCTAGTTTTTACGCTTAGGCAAGGGTAGGTAGACAAGCGTATTTTGAAACGGTTTAAAACATGAATCTAAGTCATATTTTTGTCGAAGCCGCTGTTTAAGCCAGAAAAAACAAAAGGGAATTGCATATAAATGCAATCATCTAAGGGGTTAAAGGGGTATGACATTAGGAGGGGGATGTTGAAATTCGACATAAAAAACCTTAACTTCCCGAGTCTAGAGAATTTTTTTGTCTTATAAGGTGTGAATTTTTTTTTCAAAGTGGCTCTATGCAAATGTTCCCACTGAATAAATATTGTCAGATGCACATTTAAAACAAAAAAAATTGATTTTGCCTTGAAATGGAGCTTTTCAGAGTACAGTCAAACCTCGATATTTCGCCACCCCAAAAACGTTCGTTCCCGCCCAATGTCCGACATTTTTTTTACACCGATTTCTGAATATTTTTGCTGGTTCTGTTTTGACAGTCTGGTCGCAAATATCGTGAGGATTCCGATTTTGCCGATCGTTTTTCAGAATTATGAAAAATCTCATGGTTTTTTCCGGCTTACGGGGGAGCGGTGATTCCCTAGTTTTTCAGATGATCTGGGAAAAGAAGCATCACTTTATTATAGTACTCTCGGTGCCCTACGTGAATGTTCAAAAAAGGTCTCAATGAAATTTATTGAAAAAGACGTTGCTGAAAATTTTCTTGTAAGCCACAAATCGGGGTTTACTTCTGCAGGGGGACCAATGCGAAAATAAAATTTTTTTTGTTTTAAATATGCATCCGACTATTTTTATTCGGTGGGAACATTTGCATAGAGTGACTTTGCGAAAAAACTTCACACCTTATGAACAAAAATAGTTCTCAAGACTCGGGAAGTTTGGCTTTTTATGTCAAATCCCCCCCCCTTTAATGCAAAATTTTTTAGCAATTTTTATCCCAAAAAATTGTTTTGCTTTTGAATGGTTAAAAAACTGTGTATTAATGGTTTTTGAAACTGAAGATAAATTGTCTTATGTAAAAAACAGGAGAGAACAATGTACTTTTTCTGCTTACCCTTGAACAAATCGAACGAAAAAAATTCTTTGGTATCTTATATATAAAATTATCGCAAAATTTAAAGTTTCACCTACCGACACATGAATGGTTAAGAAAAGAAGGCAAAATCCATACACCAGATGGTATATCATCTGTTTTTTCTTTGCGAGCGCAGAAAAGTGTTTGCACACCAAAACTAACAAATGTACAGATCTTTTCTACACGTTGAGTATCAACTACACCTAAAACAAAATTTTCGCCTTATTTATTTGCAAGAACTAAATATTTCGGTCAGAGTACAGGGTGACACAAAATAACAGTCACGTTGTTAAAAATTGTCAGGGTAGCTCTTCGACCCCATCGATTTTCACAGGAAAATCGATGACAGTAGTTTAATAAGCTTTTTGATACCTCGTTACTTTACGAAAAGTAGAGGCTCGCAGCTATGAAAAACTCCAAATTCAGAACCAGCATAAAAATGGCACTTGATGGTGCTTTAAAGTCTAATAAAAAGAAGTTCTATACTGTAATGAAAAAGTAGAAAAGAAATAAAAAAGGTGTCTTCAAAAACAGTTTAACGTGAAAGTTTTGCAAACTTAAAACTTTGACACCGGGTTCCTGTTTAGCATGGCTGATTTACTTAAAAAACTGCTCTTTGAATTGAAAGTCAGCATCAAATTTCAACTTCCCTTCCAAACAAAAATATTTAAATATATAATTTTTTTTTGAAATCAAAATGTTTTTGTTTCGAGGGAAATTTGAAATTGGACAGTTACCTTATTTTTCACAGAGGAGTTCCATAAGTAAATTGGCCGTGCTGGGCAGTATTAGTAATCCATTGTTAGAATTTGAGTTTGCCTGTTTTTTTTTACGTGGAATTGTTTCTGAAGACACTTTTTTTGGTTGTTTTTCTGGTTGTGCTTTATATTCCAGAAGCCCTTTTTATAAGACTTTGAAGAGCTATGAAGTGCAATTTTTAATGCTGCTTCTGATTTGGAGACCTTTTCATGCCTGCAAGCCTCTGTACGAAAATTTTCTATACTTTTGGTATGGTACTAAATTAAAAACGTCTTAATTTGATTCTTATAAACTTTTACAAAGCCCAGACAAAGGGCTTTCTTATCAGCATAAAAGAAAATGCTAAACTGGATAAATTCACTGCTCACCAGTCTGAAGCGAAAACTGTGGGAAACTTTGCTGGGAGAATTGCACTTACCGTATTCACTTTGATAAAAGGGCACCATTCATTAAACGAGCACCCTCTGATAAACGGGCGCTCCGAGGACCTATATTTCAGCTCAGAAAAACATATTTTCACATCTGCTTCATGCGTTTTCTTAGTTATTACGAATTTACCTGATTTCGCTTCTTAGATTTCGGTATAGCACTCAAAAATTCAAAAATCGATCCAAAAAATTTCCGACTTTTTATGGTTGAAAAATAAATGGGCATGTTAGGGCATTTGTTAGAGTGAATACGGTTTTTTTGGAGGTCTGATATTGTGGTATTTGTGCTTCACTGATCCTAAAACCCTCATAGGAACCGTAATTCCAGTCAGGAGTTCCCGTGTTAACGAATCACTCGAGATTTTTTATTGTCTTTTACCTGCAGGTATGCGTACGTCCCTTGACAAATCTCCAGAATGAAGAGAATAAAAGTCTTCTGCCTTGTCAGGATTCTGCAGTAGAGTTTGCATCGTCTTGATAATATTTAGCGCTTGAGTTTTACTAGCAGGCATATTGCTAATTAAGTTAAAGGCATCTAGTTGAATATCCGGGTGCTCACTGCCACAATAAATAGAGAAGGCTTTTGAAACCATCAGAAGTGTGCCTTTTTCAATATCTTTTGTGGCTAAAATTCCTTTGCCTTTGCCTTTGATATCATCAATCACGACTGGACCAGTGTAATCAGCTACATCCATGAAAAAAACTTTCTTGTCTATGGCTTCACTGGCCAGAAAATTGAGGTCATATATCCCACTACGGCTTTCCTTCAGCCTGGTTTGAACTCTAGTTAAGTCTACAACAGCATCTTGACTACTAGGAAAGTGGCGATTGAAGTCTTGGAAATGTTTGAAAGCTAATTCCCAATTTTTCATACCGTAGGCTGCTCGACCAAGTCTTAAAAATAAAATATTTTTGGAAATATCAAATTGTGAAGAAAATTTGTATTTTCTTTTTCAATGTAACCAATCGAAATAAAATGCAGGTTAGTATAGGAAATTTTTAAAACTTTAAACGGCCATAACGTTTTTCGTAGATGGTTTTTCAAAAATCTGATGTTACAGATCGATTTTTCTTAGCAACAATATTATTTTGTATATAATGTCGAAAACATGATTTTCGCTCAGTCCTCCCTGTGCTTTGGGCCTTGCTTGTCCAAGAGATCATAATCGGAACCAAAGGGGGGAGTGGTTAGTGGCGTTATTAAGTAAAAATAATTTTTTGGCATGATTTTTATTAGAAAATATTATCTTCAAGGAAAATCGATCCGTAACAACAAATTTTTGAAAAACGCTCGTAAAAAAAGTTCAGCGTGTTTGAAATCCTGTTAATTTCTTGGACCGCTCCGCTCTTTTCCGGCAAAAAATTTTTTTAGCCAATTTTGAGCATTTAAAAATATGATTTTAAGGTGAAATCTTAAAAAATCTGAAGATTTGAGGTACGAAAATATCTTTAAAGGGCCATTGCAGTCTCCGACAAGGGTTGTCCCCCGCCAATTCAAAAACATTTCCTATTGATTGAACTTTTGTACGGATTTTTTAACTTGGGTTTTAACACAACTATACCTAAAATTAAATTCTAGGCCTTGTTCTGTTAGAAACCAAGTTGAAAAATCAAAACGAAAATTCAAGGCTTAGGCGAACATTTTTGAATTGGCGGGGGACAATCCAAAGCGCGTGGTCATGGCCCTTTAAAGAAGTATCAACAAGAGCTCTGGGCTAAATGGGAACCAATTGATTTTCGAGTGGTAGACATATTTTACTGTTTTTATGAAGTCTTACTTATTATTACTTTGTACGTGGCTCTTTAAAATAGTTTGAATTTTGAATTTTAGTCTTTTCTGAAAAAAATATCTCAAACAAACCTTAACAGAGATTTTGCTTTATCTGCTCCCAACTGTAAAGCCTTTGATGCCTCTTCATATGCTTTATAATATTGGCCAAGAGAAAGCAAAGCAGCAGACAAATTCAAATGCAATACTTCAAAATCAGGCTTGATTAATAGTCCTTTCCTATACCATTTAATAGCATCTTCAAATTGTTTTTTGCCAAAGCATTCATTGCCTTTTAGTTTTAGTTGGTTAGGTGTCAAGCATTGTTTTTTAAACCATTTGAGTGCTCCAACATTCTTTAGCGTATTTTCATCATTTTTATCGATAAACACAATATCAGACGGGGAATCAACCCTAAGCATTACCTGGCCTTTATCAGAAGTTGCAAACTCGAGAAATGGCTCTTTAATGGCCATAATAGTTCCTTCGGGCAGCCATTTGGAGTCTGTTAAGTCACATCTGAAGTTGTAAAGGAAAATTCTTTCGACATCTTCTCTCAAGTCTTCAATCAAACTGCAGGTGGCCACTGTGACGAAGGCTTCTGTAATAGTGCGGCACAGTAAGTAACATCCTTTGTGCACTACGGAAACCTTCATTTGACTTAGAAGAATGGGCTTTAGCTCAGATAAAGATTTTTTAGAGCTGTGACTCTGGCCTTAACAATTATTTTTAATTTATAGGTTATTAAAGAGTATTATATTGGTCTAAAAGCTCTGAAAACTTTTTTTTCGTAGATTTCTCATATTTTTTACGAAGGTGTGACAGGCGCCTATCGGCGCCTCCATTGTCTTTCTAAGCCCATCAATCCGTCAAAGAATACATAAAACCTTAAAAAATCGCTGCAAGTGGTGGAGCCGACTATATCATACGATAGCCAATATTCTACGCTATAACGTAACAAAACGCTTTTTTTACAATCTTGTGAAAATAATGAAAATTTATTATGATAAATTATAAATTCGGGGTTTTCACCTTTATTTTAGATCACAGCAGCCTAAATACCCGAACTCTTCCGGCCTTTTCATCTATTTCATACCTTTCACACCGACAATACGAAGGGTATTTGGCCGAAGAACAGCACACTACACATTGCGATGGATTGGGGTGAAAAAAATCAAGGGAGCGAAATGAAGTAGGTATAGAGAAAAATACTCTTTGGAGGGACGGGCACTTGGGCTTTTACGATTTTGGGCTAGTGCCTAGCCTAAAATTGATTCGCAGCCTCAACAGAGCATGATATCGAGGCGACTTTTTTTGGTCAAGATTCGGATCAAGGTTTTGCGCTACAACGTAGCAGAGAAAATTTTTAAATTTTCTCTCATTAAAAGCCACACAAAATCAGAGCTGATATATACAATAATAATAATCACTCAAAAATAAAATATTTTTTTGCTTATATGTTTACTATATACACCTGAGAGTGTTTTTATCAAATCTATCATGGAATTTAAGTCTAGAAAGGACATTACTAACGATATAACTGAAAATGACGAAGTTTGCGCACTTGACTACCTTAAAGGGCTGGGGTACACATCGAGGGGCAATACTTTTTTTGTCACAGATTCACTTTTTTCTGTCACAGATTTGAGTTTTCCTTTCCTACCCGCTCTTTGTATTAAATTTTATAATCTTTTTTAAAGATTTAACACCATTAGGTAGCCCTACGATTCTAGTTTCTGGCGAGGTTTTATTTGCTGCAGCATCTCTGCAAAATGTAGCACAAAAAGGTAAAATTATGAGCCAAATCATTTTTCTGACTTCTTTCATACTTTCACCTAATTGTGTTATACTTTGCAAGAAAGTTGCAAAAATGATACCTCGCCAGAAACTAGAATCGCAGTGCTATCTGGTAGTGTGATAACTTTCAAAAAAGTCGAAAAATTCGAAAGAAACAGGCAAAACTAAAATCTGTTACAGAAATGAGTAACTTTGTGACAGAAAAAAGTGAATCTGTGACAAAAAAAAAGTTTGGGTCCGCTTCGTTTCCCTCAAAGTGCGTTTCCCCTCAAAGTTCGTTTCCTTCAAAGTCGTTTCCCTCAAAATAAGTTCCCCTCAAAACAAGTAAATAAATAAGTAAAGTTTACCCCGTGGTACCTATCCGAGGGAGTATCCACATCCAGAATCCAAAATTTTAGATTTAGTTAAAATTAATAAAAAAATTATGGTACCTTATTCACAAATATCTAAATCAATTCGTCCACAGGTCATTTCGTCCAAAAAATTTTTATTATCTGTAAGAGCTGAGAACCAAACGATTCGATTCAAAATTGTGTCCTGAAAACGGTTAAATTTAAATCGGGGTCCTCTACTCGAGACTGATTGCACCCAGATAGGGTCGAACCAGTAACCTTGGTAATGAGTATATGAACTTCTACACCACGTAAAAACTCAAAATTATGATAAAAAATAAAGGTATGCACCCAGTTTCATTTGAACCATCATCCTAGGCTATGTCTATCCAGGTGGTCGTCCACTTGGATCAAAAATTTTTTTTTCACGTTTTCGGGTTCCAAAACAATTTTTCTGCACTGATTCGAGCATGCTGAAGATGGTTTGACAGTGGTAAAATGACGTTTTATCGAGAAATTTTTGAGTTATTGTGAACTCTTAATTTATCAAAATCAAGAATTTACGATAACTCAAAAATTTCTTCATAAAGCGTGATTTTACCACTGTCAAACCATCTTCCGTGTGCTATAATTAGTGCAGAAAAATTATTTTGGAAGCCGAAAACGTGAGCAAAAAATATTTTATCCAAGTGGACGACCACTTGATATATATAGATATATATAAAATATATATAGATGATTGAAAAATTTCTCTAACACGAGAAGAGGGAATATTTTATTTTTGACCTACAAGTGGTTACAAAAATATTATTCGAAAAGTTTTCGGGACTAAAATAAAACCAACGATATTTTATGCTTTTTGTATTACACTAGTTTATTTTGATCGAATTTTTTTTAGAAAAAATTATTTTTAGCGTAAACGACACTTGAGGGGAAACGATCCTTGAGGGAAAACGACCTTTCAGGGGAAATGAACTTTGAGGGAAAACGACCTTTCAGGGGAAATGAACTTTGAGGGGAAACGAACTTTGATGGGAAACACCCGTGTCCCAAAAAGTTTCGCCCCATATCGAGATGCGAATATTTTTAACTCTCAGGTTCGATTCCCAGTAAGTGCATAACCTATTTTATTAATCCATTTTTAGTGAGTTAGCTCACTTCTAAAGCCAAAAGCTATCGAGCAGTCGATTGCAATCATTTCCCTCACTGCTTTGCTGCCAGCAAACACCTTAATTTTTGGATTTCATGAAAATGACCATCAAAATGAAAGGAAACTAGAAAAAGTTATGCTTACATCTTACTGTAAAAATTTTATTTATGTTTAAAGGCATTAGTTACTTTTCAAAGTCAGAATTTTTTGAATAACCAGACAGAAATTTTAACACACCAGAATCACTTCAGAAAAAGAAGGTAGTTAGCGAAGGTTTGACCAAGCAACAAAAAAGTATTTTCGAGGGGCAGGATTTCGGTATTATTTTTGCACCGACGTTTTTTTGCAACTTTTATTCGCATGATCATTTACAACCATATACTGAAAATGACGTCAAGAAGCAGAGTTACATTTTTGGTATAAAGTTGTAAATAAACATGTAAATTAAAATTGCGAAAAAACGTCAGTTCCAAAATAATACTGAAGAGTATGCCAAGGAATTGGGTATGGTTAAATGTTTTTCGAATTCTAATCATGACTCGAAATTGTTTTTTTCTCTGTATGATAGCTCAAATGAAAGCCCAGAATCTTAGCTACGTTTTGGTATATGAGTATATACGTTCGATTTGATATATACGTTCGATCTGTAGAAAAAAGTCAGAAAATATAGATAAGACCAGTCGAAGTAAACCCACCAAAACGATGTATTTTCGTAAATTTAGCAGGTCTTAGCCTATAAATCAGGTCCAGATATTGTGAAATCATGCTGTGATGATTTCGTTTGATAACCAAGAGCCTGAGAATCATTTTGACACCAAACTTGTAAATTAAAGGAGATAAAAAGGGTGTGCACCAGGGTTGCATCGGAATTCCGAAATCCGATACTTTTTGAGTTCCGAATTCCGAAATCCGAAAAATGTCTTGCAATGAAATCAAATTCAGATTTTTCTCGGTATTCCTCAACCCGAATTCAAGTTTTTTCCACGTTTTCTTTGTTCCCGTCATACATCTGTCAGCATTGCTGGCGCCGATAAAGATTTGGTCCGGGCCCCATCCCGGTGGTTTGTATGTACCCACTGGTTTGGGCTCCATCCTGGTTGTTCGGGCTTGAGCGTTTACAACTGTGAATATTAATGCTTATTGAACTGTTTTAGGCCATATATGACAATGCTGTTTTTTCTAATTTTACGGGCTTCAGGCTTAGGCAAGGGTAGGCAATCCTATGTTAGGAACAATCCTATGGAACAATCCTATGTTAGGACAGACTAAAACAAATCTTAGACTCATTTTCAAGTCCTACCCTTGCCTAAGATTAAGCCTAAAAACCCACAAAAAATAACAACAGGGTGGACCAAGGCAAAACCCTTATTCTGCATTGTAATATAGGCCCTGTTTTGTGTGTTTTAATAAGGTAAATTCGAAAAAGTCTTGAAATTTTTATTTTTATTTTCGGAGCTCGAAAATTTTCCGAAATCCAAAATCCGATACTTTTTGAGTTCCGAGTTCGGAAATCCGTATTCCGGAAAAATAGGTCAAGTTCCGAAATCCGAATTCCAATTCCGAAAATTCTGGAGTTCCGATTCCGCATTCCGTTCCGATTTTTTCCGGTTCCGATCAGCCATGGTGTGCACCCACTGGGAATCGAACTTGAGATAAATAAAATATTCAAAATATTCGCATCTCAATGTGTACCTCTAGCTCCAAAAAATCAAATTTATGAAAAAATATGACACATACCCACACATCCGCACTTACCAATCACTTTATAGATATTTACTCGAAGACTGTTGCTAAAAACACCTTTCTAGATATATGAATCTCCTCTTCCACTTTTTACAAAAAGCGAAGTTTTGTTACTTTAGGGCTGGCTTTGAGAAGTGTCACTCTGACATTACTTTATCACAGATTTGAATTAACTTCATTTTAACTTTAATTGAACTTATATGAACCTCCAAAACTAAATTCTAACCTGTTATAGTAGTCTGCTTAATAATTGCTGTATTTTTGTTAAAAGACAGAGCCCGATGAAATTCATCGTTCAGGAGAGCAGTCTCATGCTCATACAAAAGTTGCTGCCGGTCTCGGTGTGGACGAGGAATCATTTGATGTAGTTGCTTAAGCACAGCTGCTGAATTCAATAAAGTTTGCCTTAAATTACTTAAATGATTTTTATCTTATTTAAAAAATTGAAAAATATAAGAAATAGCACAAAACTACTTCAAAATATTTATTTGATATTCCATTGAGATTAATATTTACAGCTTTAACTTTTTTTATAAAAATACAACACATTGTATTGAAATGAAAACAGGTCATTGTTCAAATTTACTGTTATGATGATAAAAGATTAATGCACAAAAGAAACACTTTTTTCGTTGTTAAATTTTTTTAACTGCCATGTGAAACAAAAATTTATCAAAATGAAATATGTAAATTATGTAAAAGGCAAAAAATTAGGCAAAAAATTAATAAATATGTGTGATTAACACTTGGCTTATTGCTATTCTATACTTACAGAAGAAGGGCACAACCTCAATGTGTCCTATTAACAATTTTACACGATTAAAAATTTACACGATTTAACTGAAAAAGGATTATTAATTTAAAAAAGCTCAGTAAAATAAAAAAAATTGGAGGATATTTGAATATGTGCTGATAGTGTATGTATGCACCAATATCTATTTCTTGATTTATAAAACTTTTTAGTTTCAGACTGAAACTTTCAGTGTTTTTTAATTTTATGTTTTTGTGTGTGGCTTAAAACAAGGGTCGTGGAATTCTTCAGAGAAAAAAATGGGAAAACTCTTGAAGAATTCTCGGGAGAATACTCTGGAGTAAATTTCGGAGAATTCTCCGCCATTCCGGAGTATTGTACAACCCTACTTAAAACTTTCAAACAATATCGACTAGCCTAATGTGTTTTAATAAATTTAATTACAATATTTGAATACTAAAATACTTTTGATCACATAAAGTCAATGGGTGCTTTTGATTCGAAAACTTTTTCAAAAGTATAACGTATCAAACTTTGGCAAATATATTACCAGGTGCTTCAAAAGTTCCCCAAGCAATTTGTTAGGCAAAAAGCGGTGCAGAGACGTTTAGGCCATATTTGAACATTTGTAAAAAAATTGGACGAAACGCTAATTTTGCCTTGATCTCCCTATTGATTTTTTCACAAATTTTTATTTAGTCTAATTGCGTCAAAAACCGTTCCACAACACATTTTTCCTCGCTGTTTTAACGAAAAAATAGATTGTATCTCGGACCGCATGCCATTTTGTGACTTTTCCAACCACATGCTGATGTTTTGTTTTGGATTTTTGGATTGGTGATGATTTGTCTATTTTAGCTGCACATAAGAGATACAGGTCAAACACTCATTCAATGTAGATAGCTATGCTTGAGACATAGAGCTTTTCGAAGCCAATGTGCTGATCTACTCGAGTGTTGGATGGAAAGTGTATTCGCCAGATCTGGAAAAAAAGTTGGCAAAAGTCGAAACAGCAACAAGAGCTTCCATCTATTAGTAAAGCAAGAGGACGTTCTGTCATTGAAGATAGAACTAACTGGTTTATTTATTGATGCACCATGGTAACATATGGGAATGGGGTTAGCTGGAACAGACATAACATTATAAATTATGCTACTATTTGAGACTGGAGATTCGGCTTCTTCCATCTTGACTGGAGAAAGGACCACTGGAGAGGCATCCACCATTGCAGCAGAAGAGGAGGCTGGAGCAGGCACCACTTCGATAGCTGAATTGGAGAGTTCCTCTTCATCATCTGAGTAGCATGTCTGGAGAGCTTCCCATGCACTTGAGGTGCGCACCAATAGACCAGCTGGAGAGACATCTTCACCGGCGAAGTGGGAGCGTGAGCTGGAGGCGAGGACGGGAACCATACGGAGGGAATCCCGCTGTGCTTTATCTGCAAGCAGTTCGGAAGAGACTTGCGCGTTCGGTCCATCACAAGATTCTGGAGCATCTTCCCATTCATCTGTATCTGGAAATCAGGCAAGTGGTTCAGTCATATCGGCCTGCACATTAGAGACTGGAGTATTTTGGCCCTATTTAGCCCCATATAGGCCCTATTAGACTTTAGGGGGCAACATTTTTAGCTTGGTCCCCCCTGTTGTTTTTTGAAATTTTTTAAATTAGTTTTTTTAGAAAAATTAGAAAGTGAGCTATATTTTTCTTGCGTTTTATTCATTGTTTGTGTATGCTATGTGTGTATGTCGAGTTTTATGTCTAATCTTTTTTGTTCAGGCTCTTCTTTTGTTATGGTTCGTGTGAGTCTGATCGCTATCGCCTATCGAAAGCTAGGTAAGAAATTAGGACGATCTGTCGGATATAAGCATTACACTATTTGCCATAAACACATTTTTTCGCGGTAATTATATGCATATTTTGGCCCAGGAGATGTGATTTGTATATAAGTTTGTTTAGAATAGTCGTAGAGAATGGACTTCCAATAAATATTCATACGAACAAATGTGAGGGACAATGGGCACATATGAAACATAAAGTGAAAAGACTGTACGGTACAAGTGATTCTCTTCTCGGCTCTTATGTGCACGAAGCGGTTTTTCGACAAAATGGCAGAGCAAAAGGGTGGAATACGTTAGAAGCCTTCTTTAAGCAAATGTCTATAATATATGATTCTTCTTGTGAATTGTGTGGTCAAGTGCCTTGTATTTGCTTCGAATAAACTCTATCGGTGTTGCCAAAATGTTGCCCCCTAAAGTCTAATAGGCATATGTCACCATGATCACCATATTCATTTTTATTAACAAAACTATAAACAGGGGGGACCAAGGCATTTGCAAGAAAAAAACAACAGGTGGGACCAAGCTAAAAATGTTGCCCCTAAAGTCTAATAGGGCCGTATTTTGGATTCTCGAAGTATTCAGAAGAGCTTGAAGCTGATTTTTAGCTAGAGCCAATTCTGAGTCTTCCAATATGGAACCTCGTCTTCCAAACAGTGTTTAAGCTTTTTAATTTAGAACTGTTTTAAATTTCAATTTTTTGGCAAATACTCGGACACATGTTAATTGTGTGACATATTTTTGTGAGTTTCAGAAAAAACAGCTTATACAATTTTTATGCATTAAATGAGGAATTAATCGGATTCAAATCACGAGTGCTTGTCTATTGATTAAACACTCAAACAATGAAAAGTAGAGTGCAAAGTGTACTGCTGTGCAACAGATTATGTCGCTCCTTTGCTAAAATAATATATATTTTATTTATAGCATAATATTTTCATTAAAAGCGAAAAACTCTTGAAATGTTCAGTATTGATCAATTTGCTGCATGACGTATTTATACATAAGTTACTTAAATACATAAATTTTTGCTATTTATATGGCTAGGAATATGGTTAAACTACAAAAAATCCTTATCTATTTCAATTAAAACAGTTTTTATGGTGTATTTTAACAAAAATGATGCAATTTTTGTTTGATTATTGACACTCATTTCCGTTATTTCTATTATTTTTTGTCTTAAAAATGCCTAAAAATGAGAATAAAATGGGCAAGTGGGGCGCAACTGCCTACATTATTGGCAATATCATGGGTGCTGGTATCTTTATTAGTCCAGCTTCTATTTTGGTATATACCAACTCGGCAAGTTTTGCTTTAAAAATTACTTTAAAATTGAATATAAATGGTTTAGGTGGGTCTAGCATTGTCTATATGGATCTTGTCGGCTATAATATCCATACTTGGAGCCTACACTTATGTTGAACTCGGCACTAGTATTCGCCGTTCAGGAGCAGACTTTGCTTATCTTTCATTTGTTAATTGGTAATATCTTATACAAAAATCTAAATTGTGTATTTTTTATCCAAAATATTCTCTTTGACATTAGAACTACACTACATACAGTCGACTCTCTACAGTCGACATAGTGATCACCCAAAAGTTCGTTCCCATCCAGGGTCCGACACTTTTTTAACTCAATTTGCGAAGGCTATTGTCAGTTGTTTTTGTCTAGTCCAGTCCGTAATATCGCAAGGATTCCGATTTTGCCGGTTAGTTATACAAATGGCAAGAGTTTTGCCGAGAAGTTCCGCGGCTCTCTCCATAATGACCTTCTTTTTGGAAAATTAATGATCAACATGTAGAGAGCCGCTTGTCTTTTCGGCAAAACTGTTGCCATTAACATAAATCAGCGGCAAAATTGGAATCTTTGCGATATTTTGGACAAGACTAGCCAAAGACAATCAGCAAAAGTTTTCAAACTTTGAGTTAGAAAAGGTGTCAGACCCGAGGCGGGAACGAACTTTTTGGGTGATCACTACGGACTCCGTAGTACGGAGAGAGTCGACTGTATTCAATACTTTTAATGAAACAATATTTTATTCTAGGAAGTCTATTGCCTTTGCATTCATGACATGTGGTTGTATTCTTGTTTATCCTGCGACGTTAGCTATACAGGCTGCCACATTTAGTGAATACATGATCCAAACACTAAACATCAAATTTGAAAACGAATGGGCCTTATTCGCTAGTCAGAAGCTGATTGGATTTTCACTTATTTGTAAGTCCTAAATTGAAAAAAAGGTTCTTATCGGTTATCCGCACCCCACTTACTTTTTCCACAAAATAGTCAAGTTACATCATCATCATATTTAGGGTGGGGTGCGGATAACCGATAAGAACCGAAAAAAATATATAGTTTTAGTTGTTTGAAATATTAACATCTATACAAAGTTCAGGGCTTATTCTCTACCTCAATTTTTTCTCTATCAAAACTTTTGTTTCTCGGTTCGAAATTATTTCTGCAGTAGCCAAGCTTGCTTCAACTGGTCTTGTCATTTCTATAGGCATGTACTATTTGATCATCAAAAGAAAAACTGAGTATTTGGCTGACCCCTTTGCTAATTCTACCCGTGATCTGGGCAGAATAGCTGATGCCTTTTTCGGAGGCTTGTTTGCATATGATGGATGGGATGTGCTCAATTTTGGCGTTGAGGAATTAGACAATCCTCGAACGTAAATATTATAATTTTGTGGTTGGTTTGGTGAAATTTGTATCTTTTGTAGGACCATGTCTTTTGCTATAATAGTAGGCATGCTGACAGTAGCTGTGGTGTTTTGTTTAATGAACCTGTCCTTTTTTGTTGTACTTAGTGCACAAGAAATCACTAGCTCAAATGCAGTTGCTTCGGTAGGAATTTTCGTAAACTAAAAGCTGCTTGAATCTATGATTAAATAGTAAATTTTACAGATATTTGCTCAACACACAATGGGTCAGTTCCAGTACATCATACCAATCTTGATCAGTCTCGTGTTGATCGGCACTTTTAATGGAACGATGTTTGCTGGAAGCAGGTAATTTTTTTCACACTGATGTTAAAGAATCTATTACCAAAGAACCGGATAACAAATACCTAGATAAATTGAAAAATGGGTACTTTTATAGTTAACCACCCCCTCCCCCCCCCGCCCATACGTTCCCCATCTGTTCAAAATCTATCATTCGAAAATTGGTGAAAAATACCCTAAAAAGACCATTTTTGCCTGAATGGTGGTAGGCAATTTTTTTGACAAACTTTCAATTTTTTTTCAGAAAGTATTAAGAAATGCTTCTCGTATCTCGTTGTGCAGAAAAAATGAGTTGGGGAGGTGATTTTGGGTCACTCTTCAAAAAATCCGAGTATGGGGGAGGGGGGTGGTTGAACTATAAAAGTACCGAAAAATGAACTGAGAGGTTTAATAAACAAAGGGTTTTCATAATAAATAAGCTGTTCTACTTTGACTTCTTATTTCTTGCTTCGAGCAAGATAATTTCATTGTCGAAAAAAAATTAGTCATAAAATGCCATTATTTTTATTCTAATAAAGCCTCCGAAGATTTTTTCAACTTATCAAATCAGATTTTCGGGTGAAAAATGCAGAATCTGAAAAGCATAATTAGTAGAACTCTTACAGTTAAGAAAATTTGATAAATATTTTTGCAAAATATTGACTTTGACCCGAGATACGGATTTTTAAAATCACGGGGTGGGTTCATTAGAGGGGGTGTTCCTTTTAGCAATAAATAAATAATAATAAATAAAGACCTTAGAAGCTTTAAACATATATTTAAAAAAAATTATATATTTTACAAAAGAACAATAACTTTCGATTTAGATATCTATTTGCAGCCTCCCGACAACGTCAATTTCCAGCTTTTCTTAGCTGTGTCAATTCCAAACATGACAGCCCTAGAGCTGCTTTATTCATACATGTATTCTTGGCACTTTGTTTTAGTTTTGCTGGCAATTTGTCTGAGCTAGTCAATTACGTGGGCTTCTGTTATTGGGCTCAAAGAGTGCTTACTACCATAGCCTTACTATATATTAGACTTTTCAAAATTCCTGTGCATCCAGACGCTATCAAAACCCCAATCATAGTGCCTATTTTATTTTTGGTTTCTTGCACAGCTCTATGTGTGGTCACCATTGTTCAAGACTTTAAATCAGCCTTTTTCGGACTTTTGATGCTTTTTGGGGCATTTGTAATATATTACTTATTCGTATGGGAAAAAGCCTGCTCAGAATTCCATGGTACAATAGGCTGGCTGGTTGGGTTAATGAATCTCTGAGTGTGGCCACTCAACTCACTTTTAATGGACTGATCGATCTCAGTGAGCATTCTGAAGATGTCGAAGTGGCACAAGTTTCTGAAAAGTCAAATCAAAAGACACCCAGAATAGAAGATTTTACTAAGAAAAATGGCGACAGTGGTAGCACTAAAAAGAGAAAAATATTTGTGATCGATAAAAGAAATAATATAGATAATAAACAAATTTAATTGGAGAGTGTGTAGAATATGGACAGCTGAAAAAATTTCAAGTTAGTAAATAAAAACACCAAAAAATATCAATTATACACCAGTTACTTGCTAAAACAAATTCTCGATTTAGATCTGATAATATAAAGTCTTTTCAATTTTTACTTTAATTTTTATTTCATGAAATTTAGGATGAACAGGAATATTCGAACTCTTAGATTTAGTTAGTTTATAATTTCTAAAATGGGATATTAACAAGAGATAGGCAAATCTTGGTGTGTCAGTGATTTTCACTCTATAAAGTACGTAACATATATTGTAAAAACCCTTAAAATAAAATAAAAGATTTGAGTATTTAAAATTACGTATACCGTATTTTTTCTATTACTTACCCCCTCTCTAATAATTGCCCCCATAGGCCCCTGTATCTCAGCTCAAAAAAATAATTTTGCAAATCTGTTTTTTGCGTTTTCTTAATCACCACGAGCTTTGTTGATTCCACTTTTTTAAATTTTGGTTGAGCACCCAAAAATCTCAAAATCAAAATATTTTTTTTTCGATTTTTCAGGGGTTGAAAAATAATTACCCCGCGGTAATTAATAGAGAAAATACGCTAATATAATTTTTTTAATTCAAATCAGATAAACAAATTTATCGAAACAAATTTTTTTAGCTCGTTAAAGGACCATTGCGATCGCCCACAATGAGAATTTTACAGGTTTAACACTCTTCTAGCCCAAAATTTCATGCTGAACATGATCGTGAAAAAAAATCGAATAAGTTGATATAGTAAGAATAACAGAAGTCCTCGCACTGGGTATTTTATTGATGCACCATGGCAAGCCGGTGGAACCAGCGACCACAGCCTGGTTATCACAATACAAAGGTACAACTGGTACAATAGATTCTGAAGATAGAGATTCTGGAGATACTTCCTCTTCTTTAGCAAGCACAGCATTGGAGCAGAGCTTGTCAGCAGGACGGATGGAGATAAGCAATTGGACATCACCACCAAGAACTGAAGATTCAAGGACCACTGGCTTGACTGCGGCTGGCGAGAGAGAGAGGGAGGCTGGTCGTTCATCCACTGGATCCAGACAGGAGCGGCATCTGGTCAACAGCACGGATAGAGATACGCGATTGGACATCCCCATCAAGCACCGAAGAGCATTGGACCACTGGCTGAATAGACACTGGGAGAACTTGTTAAAAGGCAGAAGACTGGTCGCTGAATTCCTTAGCTGGCTTGACTACGGCAGGCACCACCCGAGGAGACTTGCTTGTTTCACCGGCACAGCAGTAGCGCGATCTCGAGGCGATGGACGTCATGGAGCGGCTGGCCTTGGAACTGGTTTGACCCCTAGTACGATCACCTGAGCTAGTCGTGACCGAAGCGATAACGCTAGTCGGATCACTGAAATTCTGGTCAAACTCGTCTATTAATTTGATTGAGACGGTAACTGGTTTATAATTCTGGTTTAGTGACTTCTTAAACTTAGAAATCAATTCTGGTTTGATACCATTTGTCAATCATAAACTGAATGGCTTTATGGATCTGGTTAGCGCCATGATTTTGACTGGTCACGCTAGTATCACGGCGAACACTGCGCAAACTGACCTTACTAGAGGAAGAACTAGATCAGCTTGACATCAACTAAACCAGAAATAAATATGATTCAGTTCTGTCAAGACTGCTCCTGGTGCAGTTAATTCTGGTTAAGACCAAAGCTAGTTTGAATTCGAATATAATACTGGTTAATTGTCCCTATATTGTGTTCTCTATGAACACTAATTCTGGTTAGGATAAAAGCTGGTTGTTAACGTTCGGGCGAGTCCTTACAATATCTGCGGATGATCTGCCCCTCTGAACCACCAAAGTCGAGATTTCTTCTCATGTAACTTTAAAAAAGCATATCTCGCTTAATTTTTCATTGATCATTTCGATTTTTTTAGGGAAAAGCGCAGATCACTGCCTTTCTAATGACATATTGTTGAGGGGTTTATGATAACAAGATGGTAGATTTTTGCTCGAAAAAACCATTGTGTCACTTTTCAAAACGGTGTTAATACTTTTTAATGTAAAAAAAAGTCATAGGGCCGTTCTTTTAGCCAACGCTATATATATACCATTCGAAAAAGCATGAAAAACTGCACCAGAAAATACTTGGAAAAATATTATAGACAGCCTTCTGGGAATTTTCTCAAGACTCTCAAAAAAAATTCAACCAAGGTTTTCACGTAAAACATTTATTTCGTTAGGAGAACCTGAATTATTAACACTGGATTCATGTTCAACATAGCTCTTTGTAGTTAGAAAACTGTCTTTTAAATTCATAAATTGCTGTCAAATTTTGAATGCCACTCAAGAAAATTCTCTGTTGATGCTGTCACCCTTGTTGCTCTCTTTTTGTTCTTTTTTCCAGCCCTTGGTTAATTCTTCACTGTCATTCTTCACTCCGGCCTTAGCTAGCTTCTCATTTTCCTTATTTTTTTCAGCCTCAGGTTTAAACTTGGAAAAATAGTATGAACAGCCTTCTGAAGATTGATGCTGTCATCATTCGCTTCGGTCGAAGGTATCTTCTCTCTTTTGTTGATTTTTCAGCCCTTAGTTTAAGTTTCGACTTTTTCAGAAAGCTTATATTGAGTGTTTCTGTTTTCAGCCCTTGGCTTGAACCAAGGGCTGAAAGAAAAGAAACAAAAGAGAGAAGGTACCTAAAGCCTAAGCCTAAGACTCTGTGAGACTCTTTTAGAAGTAGATTTTCAAAAATTTGAAATGGCAGTTTGAATTGGAACCTGTAATGGCGCGGGCATGCCCCTTCAAAGTTTAATTCATTTCATTAAGATTGAGCAATACATTGAAAATAAGATTTAAGTGATGTTTCAAAGCGTTGATGGTAAAAACTCTTACTTTTCCAATAAATGAGAAAAACTTGAACTTATAAATTAGTGCTTTCATTATTTTTTTCACTTTACTTTGATGAATTTAGAAAATTTCATTAATAGCTAACTAAATAACTTGCGGTCTCATGATTATTATTTAGTTCCCGACATTTTCTTACTTCCAAAATTTATCAAACAAAAATTGCTAAGATATTTGATATTATTAGTGAATTTGTTATTACAAACAAAATTCTTTGTGCTTTTTTTAATGAGTAACTCTGGTGACAATGATATTGACACTGATATTCCGGTATGTTAATTTTATTTTTAAATTTGTAAAATAATTTTGTGGTCAACTTTAGTTCACACAAATGATACAGAATGAATTTGTTCCAGCACATTTTATTCTGCTTGCAATTAAAGCTTTGATCGGTATCGTTGGAATATTTTTGAACTTAAGTTTGGTGCTTGTTACTGTGAAAAACAAGTGAGTCCTTTTGTAAAGTGTACAGGCAAGAAGGAGACACTAAATAGACAAACACTCGCGAAAAAATTCAAGACAGTATGGTGAGCTTGCGATCTAATCTGCAACTCACTACTTAAGATTGCCACCTTTCACAATTGTTCGAAATAATTGTAGTTTTTGACTCTTCATACTTATATTTTTATTGAAACATTTTTTCTGTGCTAGAGTTGTGTGCTGCTTTAAAAAACCTGGTTTAAGGAATTGTTAAGCTTAAATAAAGAATCAAATTGGTCTCAATAAAAGTGAAGCTAATAAGCTGGAAATTTCAGTTCTCATTATACAGGAAACAAATGCTGCTACCGTATAATCTTTATGAATTATTTGAGTTTGTTCGCATCGATTTAATTGATACATGAAATGACCTACGTTTTTTAAGACCTTGGTAATTTCTTTTGGTACATGAAAGCAGAGTCGAAATATAATTTATGAGGAAGCCTTAACCAAAGGCTAAACTGTTTAGTTTTGCAATGTGAATTTGCCTAAAAAGGAAATATATAGACTGCAAAGATTCTGCGAAAACGACAGCAAAAAACTTCAGATATTCTCACAGAAAAAACATACCGCACGAAAAATAAACATAAGCCGAACCTAATAAGGGTGTCAAATAGAGTGTCGAAATTCAGACTTATAATCAGAATAATTAAAACTGAGCATTAGACAATTTAATTTGGGCTAATTCAGTCAAAAACAATGGTTTTCCAGAGTGAACACCAAATTTTCTTAATATTTTTTCATATTTTTGCAGATCCCTTCAAGGTGCCTGCAACCTATTAATAGCAATAAATGCTTTTACCCAATCTATTTATCAGATAAGTTTCGTAATTACTTTTGGAGTAGCAGCTATTGGCAAAAACTTGATCCCACTGATGACCTGTTTCTACTGGCAGTGTATTCCAGCTTTTATGAAGTACGTTACACTAAGTCTATTGCTGGCCATAGCTCTAGATAGATTGGTTTGCATTAAAGTTCCTCTTTGGTAAAATATTTTCTTACTTTACTTGTGATGATTAATAATTTTAATTTTTCGGCCAAAACATCGCTTTCATCTTGTCTATTTCTGTGTGATTATTGTTTGCTGCGTAGGCATTGGCATTTATTCTATGCTATTCAGCTATCAAATAGTACTACAGATTCCTAAAAAGTAAGTAATTGCTAGGATATTTTAAACAAGGTACCCTAGTTTCTCAAAATAAACAACCTCTCTGCTAAGTACCTTAATGATTTTTTATAAATGTCATTTTGGGCAATTATTTCTTTGACAACTTAATGTGGCAATGTGAATTAACTTGTGTAATTGATGTCATAACTTTCTGTGAGTCACTAATAAAGCTGAGTCGACACAGAACATACATATGTACCTCAGTCTTTTTCGAATGTCTTGTAAAAAATTTGCAAAAAATGTCGGTGCCGGTTCATTGGAGGTAAATTATGTTGACTTTCTTTGTTGGCTAACCAATTTTCGTCCAAGGTGCAGGTCTACTGGAAGTACCGGTTTATTGAAACTGGAATGTAGGTTGTAGGGCAGTTTTCTTCATTCAGAACAAGTCAAAAATTATGAGATTGTTTGACCACGTTTCATTTTTACTTCTAACAATTCAAGTGTAAGATTTAGTGACGCTACCATGATATAGATATACCTCTATAAATTGCTTTTCTTGGCCTTTTATGGCAAGACTCTCAAAAAAATTTCAAAATCAATTTTGACGTGAAACTCATATTTTGTCAAAAACACCCAATTTTTGACACCAGATTCGAGTTCAGCGTGGTCGATTTGCTAAAAAAAACTGCCCTTAAACATGAAAACTTGCTGTCAAATTTTAAATTCCGCTCAAGACAAAAATCATTTGAAATTTCAAAAATTTTGAATTTGAGCATTTTTTGTAGGGTTGTCGAGCGCTCGAAATTTTCGAGTCGAGCGCTCGATTCGATATTCGAAATTCGAAATTTTCGAGTCGAGCGCTCGATTCGATATTCGAAATTCGAAATTTTCGAGTCGAGCGCTCGATTCGACATTCGAAATTCGAAATTTTCGAGCGCTCGATTCGAAATTCGAAAATTTTCGAGCGCTCGATTCGAAATCGAAAATTTTCAGCGGCTTCGCCGCCTCATTAATGAATTTTTTAGAAACAAATTAATCGAAACCATGGTTAATCGACCATACACAACCGCTTTACCACACCAAACGAATAAGCGGCCGAAAAAACTACCATTCTTTGTTCATAGTTGTGCTTGATCAAACGGCGCAGATCGGAGACTCTGAGATCGCAAAAAGCACCGCTCTGGCTTTTTTCGCCTCAGAAGGTCCCAATTTTTTGTTCGCTAACTTTTCCTTGGGCCTTGCCGATTTCAGGTGACCCGAAAGATGAGTTGTTGATCTAATCTTTGGCAGTCTAAGCTCTTCCCCACAAGTGAAAATAGTCTTTCCACCGACTTTCTCAAACGATTTCCAAACTTCACTTGGCATTTTTCTAAAACAAGAAAAATTCACCATTACATTCTTTTTTGTGTGCTGCAAGTTCCGAACTATATCTCGAAAATAAGCGCTCAAAATTCGAAAGCATAATTCGAAATTTTTTTTCGAGCGCTCGAAATTCGAAAGCATAATTCGAATTTTTTCGAGCGCTCGAAATTCGAAAGCCTAATTCGAAATTTTTTTTCGAGCGCTCGAAATTCGAAATTTCCGCTCGAAATTCGAAAATTTTCGAACTTTCGAGCGGAAAGTTCGAAATCGAGCGCTCGATTCGACAACCCTAATTTTTTGTATTGAGCGGAATTCAAAATTCGACAGCAAGTTTTCATGTTAAAGGGCAGTTTCCTAAGCAAATCGACCATGCTGAACTCGAATCCAGTGTCCAACATTGGGGTTTCTTTAACAAAATATGAGTTTCACGTCAAAATTGATTTTGAAATTTTTTTGAGAGTCTTGCTAAACACTCCTCGAACCTCCTTTTACCGTAGCTCGAAGCTTTTTCTGGTGAAATTTTCCTTGCTCAGTCGAATGATATACACTGACAACTGAAAAATGACGTTATCACACTTTTTGTTCCGTTCGTAATTATCAACACCGCTTTTGAAAAAAGCATAGAATTTTTCTTTGAACTACAATTTTTATTTTGAATTGTCATAAATAATTCAATGATACCTTTTTTAAAGCCCGTGATCTGCGCTTTTGTTTGAGCTATAAATCAGTGATATCAATAATTGAATTTGATGATATTTAAAATATTAATATTTAATTAATAAATAATGATAATAATTAAATTAAATTAAATTAAAAAAATTAAATTTTTATAATAATAAATAATAATTAAATAAAAAATAATAATTTCAATATATGACGAGATCTGCCCTCTTGGAGTTGCATACGCAAAAATCCTGACTTGGTTGGTTCGTAGGTGCAGCTGACCCGCAAATAGTGATTTTTTTAAATTTTTTTCACTATCGTGTTTAGCGTGAGATTGTGCACCAGCATGTGCTCTAAGGACAATCAGGCATTCCAGTGTTAAACACTTCTAAAAAATTATTATTTTTCGGTGAGGAGGGGGCGGGGAGGGGGTGTAAAGTATATCGAAATAGCGCCGATTTAGTGATATTAAGTGATTTATTCGTGGACTTAGTTTTACTATTATTAGTTGCTGGAAGGAAGGTGTAAGTGAAAGTTCGTTTACATTTTCACGCATTCTTACTCAGCGTGAAGTCTTTCACAGATTAAATTTTGGCTTCTTCACCTTTCAATGACTTAAGACAGTCGGAAAAAAGTCACGATTGGACAGCTTTTTTGCTTAATAAATTGTAAATTGCTAAATAAAATGTTAAATAAATTGCAGAAAAGTGTTATGTATGGCTACAGATGTCACACCTCTTCCAGATGGCGATCAAATTTTTTTTCTTGCACTAATTATAAATTTGCTTGGTGTTTTTGTCTATCTACTTTTCGGACTAGAGCTGCTTAGAGCTTCCATACAAAAAAGAATAGGTTATTGACCTAAAATATTATTTACATAAAAATTTTTAAATTTTAGATGTAAAAAGCTCAACTTCTATGTTTAAATCTCTTCTAATGATCATGTTGGTCGATCTAATTGGCTGGGGGTCCAATTCTCTTTTCATGAATGTGAGCCTGTTTAGTTTGCCACTCATAAACTTGTTTGACCCTACCTCTCTGCAACGATGGTGTGTATCTACAGTAGTTACCTATTTGTTGGCTGTAGCTACTGCTTGTGATGCTCCTATATTGTATTGGTGCAGCAAAGAATACCGGAAAGCCTATCAAAAGATGTTTGGTTTGGGACCCCACAGAGAACAATCAACCCACCAAGTGGAGCATCTTCAAACAACCAAAACTTCTAGTCCTATTAATTTTACACCTAAGCAAAAGTAATTGTGATCTATTTTATTTTTTGTCAAAAATCTACTCATTAAATTTTATAATCAAATAAAAACGCAAATTTTTGGCTCACCTAAATAATCGCATTAACTAGTTTCATAGAAAAAAGTTCCAAATGTACATATAGTTAATTAAATAAAAAATTACAAGCTATCGCACACAAAATCAGCTTTAAAAATTCTTGTAAACACATTTAAAATTCTAGATCTCGAAATTTCTTAGAAAAAAGCTTGCTAACAAGCAAAGATAACTATAAATTTAAGCTGATTATGAGTTACAAACTTCATCACATGACATGGCGCAGCTGTTCTACCAGAAAGTACTTCAAATTTTTTCTTAATTGTTGACTACTAAGAATGACTAAAAATTCTGCATGCATACAAAAAATAAAGCTCAGACTATATAGACTAGAAATACTGTAAAGCGCTGTTTGTCTAGCTGCATAAATAGTGAAACTAAAAAAACCAGTCGGCAGCAAAAGAAAAGGGTCCAGCAGGTCTAGTGACAAATGGATTTTCACCTTCATCTACAGGACAGGTCTCGCATTCTATAAGCCCAGCAATCACCTTAGCCATAATAACGTTGTCTTTGAGACAAAAGGCGTGATGTTGCTCGTGTTTGTCTACAATCACTTGGTGCGGCAATCGCCTCATCATTTGCTCTGCGAACTCGGGTAAGATCCAGTAATCACCAGTTCCATAATAAAATCGAATGTGTTCTTTAGCAGCAATAAGGGATTCGTCAAATTCACCGATCTGAAGTTTTTTATTAGTTTTAACGGAATTTCAACGAAAGTTTACTTTTCGTTTTTTTTAAACTTGGTGTCTTTTCGAAAATTTAGATAGAGATGTAAAAAGCTTTAAGGGGCATTTTTTAGCTTGGTCCGCCTTTTGTTTTTTTATTGAAAATGCCTTGGTCTCCTTTGCTGTTTTGAAGGTGATCATAGTTAAGGTGATCATGCTAACCATAATCATCCTGGTCACCATAATCGTATTGTTAACATAATTATAATAGACAGGAGGGACCAAAGCATTTTTTATTAAAAAACAACAGGAAGACCAAGCTAAAAATTATGCCCCCTAAAGGTCAGTAGTCCCAAGATGTCTAAGAAAAAGAAGAGAGCACTTACTCTATACACCCAGCACTTTATCGTACCGATTTCTTTGCAAAATGTTTAAAAAACTGGCTAAATTTACTCCTTCGCTACCCACTCGATTAACCCTACACCCCTTCTGTTGTTGCATTCCCGACAGCCTACAAGAATTATATAATAACCATTGTTATGTTTCAAAGAAAAGCTAACCACAAGAAGATAAATTTGAGAATGACGATTATTGGCAGATTCGTTCCGGACATGAATAAATTCACCAAAATGCCTTCTTCACCGTAGCACTTGCTTCCACCAGGCCAAATTCTTTTACCACATCGTAATCGAACCAGGCTGAAAACAGGGCGTTTGCTAAGACCAACGAATGAATAGATTGAAAATGTACCTGTTTGCTCTTTCATTCAACACCATATCAAAAAATTTGCTTTGGTCCCCCTATCGTTTCGGTTTGGGGGGTGTAGGGGTTAATCGAGTGGGGGCGAAGGGCTAAATTGCCCCAAAAACTGCTTGTTTACACTTTCAAATAATTTTCATGCAAAAATATTGTTGGTTAAAAAAATTTAAATTTGCCTTGGTCCTCGAAACTAAATTTGGCCTTGAAAGTTGAGTGTAATCGAGTGCTGGGGTAAAGTGCAACTTAGCCAATAGAATATTTGGTACTTATCGGCTGGGAAGAAATGAAGAAGAAAATATTTAACATTCAAAAATTTCACAATACCTGCTCCATTTCAATGCATGTGATGTATGCCACATTTCTCATGCAGTTTATAGCCAAGACTTCAGCTCCAGCTCTTGAAATGCACTCAGGGCATTTGCCATATGGCTTCAAGCTGCAACTCACTATGCACCGCTTCATCCAAAACGGAGTGATTTTAAGCCAGGAGAACATAAATCTGGTAAATTTGTCATGCTTGTTCATAAACTAGAAAATGATTGTCTATAAATTGTTATCATAGTCATAAAAACCTTGGCAATCGGCTTTAGTCTAGCTCCATTGGGTGTGTCAGATAACCTTTCAATCGCAGGAAATAAAGGGTATGCCATATGAAGGTTCCAACCATTTTCAACCAGAAAAGACAAAGTCTTCAAGGCGATGTAGCTACCGATAGAGTGACCAATCACAAACAATTTTCCTTGCTTGGGCAGATACTCTCGACAAAATTCTTTTTTGTGTTCTATTTGATCGTCTAGAGAGAACAGATCTAAATCAAGTTATATCATCTAGGTTTTTAAGACAAAAAGAGCCTAATGAGCAAGCTCTTACCACTAGGCTTGCTTTTGCCAGTTCTTGCTAGCTCACGTGGCATAGGCACGTGGTTTAGATGGGAAACGGTGTAGAAGTAGACCATGCCATGCTTAGCACCGATCAACGGAATCAGTTCTCGACCGAACTGCTCGTAGTAGCCTTCATTGCCACTGTTTCCTAAAAAAAATTAAACCGAATAAATAATCCATTTTCTTACTTCTTATTACTGGGATCATTAAAAAATTATTCTTCTATCAGAATCAGTATCAGAGACTACTGATGATTGATCAGTAGATGATACATTGGTCATTATAGAGATTCGAGTCCACCTCTCAGCTACTTTTACCCATTTGACCTCCCTCACGATTGGCTCTGAGAGCAGAGGGCTGCCCATTGAGGTGGGTGAAATGAAACCTTAAATTTTTAATTAATCAACTGAAAACAAAAAAAGTGTATAAATGCCAATCACGAGTATTGGTTGTCTAGACTATAGCTTATATAGTGGTAAAATCAAAAAATGTCGGCAAAATGCCAACTAAGAGTGCAATACACAAGACAAACATGTTTTCAAACATACTTTATATAATATATAAATTTAAATATTTTTGCAGAAAGCAAAAATTTTACAAGTTTCTCGACAACCGTCTAAAACCGTCTAACCGTCTAAAAAAATGATGTTTCAATTTTTGGATGCTAGATTTTGCAAAAAAATAAAAAAGATTTAAAATTAAAATTTTCACAGTTATTTATTTATTTATTTAAGGTGGAAAATCTGGAAAAGAACAGGAAAATTTTCTTTGTTGTATTCTAAGTGTGTTGCTTTTTTCACCCATATATTTTTTTTAATTTTATTAGTTCTGTTTTGACAGTCTGGCTGCAAATATCATCAGGCTTCCGATTTTGCCGATCGTTTTCTCGAAAGAAAAAACTGTTGACCTTAAAAAAGCAAAAATCCCTATTAACACAAGGTTTTTTGAAAGTATGGTTACGAGTAGTCTAGTACCCCTTTTTGGCCGGTAGCGGTAAGTTCCTAGCAAAAAGAGTATTAGCCATAGCCTAAAGAAAACCTATTCTGTCCTAATGGAAACCGTGCAGAGAAAACCCTCACCCTGAAGAAACAAAGTTGTCGAGTATACACTATTTTATTATTTTATAAGGTTGAAGAAAATATGCAAAAAAAAGAAATGTGAAAGAGTATTTTAGGAAGGAATCTTTAAATGATTGCATTATTAATTAAACTATCTAAAGTGTAAAAGCCTAAAAATTGTTTTTTATTGTAATATTTGTTCAGTAACATAAACAACTCGACAAGCCTAAGGCTATAGCAAAAAGTCTAAAATTTTCTGAAGCCAAAGCTAAATTCTGTCTATTTAAGCAATTATACCAATATATTTATAACAATGAAACAAATATCCAGACTAGCTACCCCAGACTTAAGGTCTCTAAGTTCAGAACAGTTATTGGAAAATTAGCTTGATTAAAATTCTAGCTTTTTTTGAGAACCGTCGTATTACAATGCTATATTAGAAAGCCGGTCCATGCACTGAAATACGTTAACTGATCAAGGGGTCATATAAATATTTTTTATTTTTTTTCTTAATTTTTTGTTTATAATAATATGAATTATTCATAACCAAAAGGTAGAATCTTGTAGTTTGATCGATAACCTTTTCTATTACAAGGAATACTTTTAGACTGCTTCTTAGATATTACTATGGATTTCTTATCTGTAAGGATCCTGTTATATTCCGATATTATAGGAGAGTCTTGCCCTAGTACTTGTCTTTTGAACGATTTCAGTGCATGGACTGGCTTTCTAATATAGCATTGTAAACGACGGTTCTCAAAAAAAGCTAGAATTTTAATCAAGCTAATTTTTCAATAACTGTTCTGAACTTAGAGACCTTAAGTCTGGGTAGCTAGTCTGGATATTTGTTTCATTGTTATAAATATATTGGTATAATTGCTTAATAGACAGAATTTAGCTTTGGCTTCAGAAAATTTTAGACTTTTTGCTATAGCCTTAGGCTTGTCGAGTTGTTATGTTACTGAACAAATATTACAATAAAAAACAATTTTAGGCTTTTACACTTTAGATAGTTTAATTAATAATGCAATCATTTAAAGATTCTTCCTAAAATACTCTTTCACATTTCTTTTTTTTGCATATTTTCTTCAACCTTATAAAATAATAAAATAGTGTATACTCGACAACTTTGTTTCTTCAGGGTGAGGGTTTTCTCTGCACGGTTTCCATTAGGACAGAATAGGTTTTCTTTAGGCTATGGCTAATACTCTTTTTGCTAGGAACTTACCGCTACCCGGCCAAAAAGGGGTACTAGACTACTGTTACGTACATGGGAGTTTTGGTTTTTTAAAGTCAAAAGCTTCTTTTTTCGCTAAAATGATCGGGAAAATTGGAATCTTGGCGATATTTGCAGCCAGATTGTCAAAAGAAAACTAGAAAAATTTAAAAAATTGAGGTAAAAGGTGTCGGACCCTAGGCGCAAACAAACTTTTATGTGTTACGTTAACGAGAGTTTTGACTGTACTTGTAAAATTCAAACGAGAATTAAAATGTCCTGTTATGGTGAAAGTCAAGGAAAAACAATGCTTCGAACCGGAGTCGAACCGACGATCATCTTTCACACAGCAGTACTCGACAGCATCCTAAGTGCACCCCCTCTTCAAAGAGTATGAGCTCTCAAATTCTAAAAATGGTTAGAGGGCGCATACTCTTTAAAAGTCTACGACTAGAGAACTCATACTCTTGGCGAAAAAGGGTGCATTTGAGGTTTTTTGCAGTGCGTCGACGCTTTACCACTGAGCCACCAATGCCATTAAATCATCCAAGCGTTTTTTGTTACTTATCACAAAAGGTTACTCAACAAGTTTGCATTTCAAAATAACTTGTTTTGAATTGACCTGATACGGTGGCGTCGAGAATGCTCCATAGAAAAAGCTTTAACCATAAATGTCGAACGTATGTTATAATCACTTCGGCTAAACTTAGCCTCTCCCACCAGTCAACTTGACCCTACCCCCACCAGTCAATTCAGCTTGAGGACCAAGGCAAATCTTTTTACTGAAAAAAAGGTAAAAAATTTGTCTTGATCCCCCAAGCTAAATTTACTAATGGGGGTAGGACCGAGTTGACTAGAAAACAGGACTAATTAAAAGCAAGGAAAGCAAAACTAATTAAAAAAATTGTTCAACTTGGGACGAACCCAGGTGTTTCTGATATCGATGTGTTTCTTATATCTTGGGTATGTTGTATCGAGACTTCATTGTAATATAAGTGCCGCCCTCAAATTTCAGGGTCTGTATCTCAGGTTAGAAGCTATATTTGCAAAGCTGCTTATTACATTTTCTTAAGTCGCACAAGCTCTACCGATTCCATTTTTTAAATTTTGTCTAAAATTTTGAGATCGAATTCAAAAGTTTCCGATTGCCTGGAATCCAAAAAATGGAATCCACGAAGGTTCCGTTAGAGAAAAACAGCTTTTTTTAGTCTAGTCAATTGATAGCTGAGATAAGATATATTTTTGTATTATGTAATTCGCATAAACCACTCAAAATATTGATTAAACATTGTTTTAATTTTTAGACATGCCTGCACCGACCTCCTTAGACATTCTTGCCGATGTTCTGTCGTTTCTGAAACGAAGCCAACTAGAGAAGAGCATGCTGGTGTCTCAACAGTTCAACTCCCTTATTCAACAACGCTTTTCTGAGAAACCTTACAGGGTGCAAGATGACTTGTCAGTGTTTTTATTTGAGCAAAATATGGAACTCCGTCTGAAACCAGACAGCAATGAAGACGAAGAATTTCTGTTGGATGTGGATTTCGACTCTGACAATACAATTAGGGATGTGTGGAATGGTTTACTTGGTAAACCGACAACTAGGATGTTGAACACCCGTCTTTTTTACACTGCCGATTCTCTTCAAGCAGTTGATCAGATTTTGGAAATTACAAAGTGGGTTTTTTCAATAGCCTTTTCTATGAAGCCCTTTTATAGATTTTGTTACTTTTTTAAAAACGCTTCAGTTTTATTCTATTTATAGTTTTAAAAATGTTTGAAACTATTTGAAACTAATGTTTTGCAAAAAGTATCAAAATTTTGAAAAAAAAACGGGGCGAACTGACCGTACACCCTCGACAGCATCCTAAGTGTACCCCCTCTTCAAGTCGATTTTTCTGAACTATATATTGTTGAAAACAGCGAAAAGTTCATGAAACCGATGCCTTGGGAGACGGATAACTATGAAACGACAATCGAGTCCTGCTATAACGCCACCAATCAAAACTGCCTTAAGGTGGCGTTAGAGCGGCGATAGCGTTATATTGGGGGTATTGGTGTGTCGCCACCCTCTGGTTCACCCAATACCCACCTAGCCTGATACCAGCAGCTTTATCCAACCGACCGATGACTAGTTAGATCAATCGCCTCGAGGGCCTGTCTGGTGGTCTGCAGTTGTTCCTGGTACAAGAGATCACTCAGGCTCGGCCGGTTGGATCAAGCTGCTGTGATCAGGCTCAATGGATTTGAGTAAGTTGGTGGATACAAGGTGGACCACAGAGTGGCGGACACATCGAATTTGTGGCCAAATAGGTGCCGCTAAGTGGCGTTATATGCGTTATAGACTTTACTGTATCGAAAAAATCTTGAAATTTTATTCAGAATATAGATGACCAAATACTCCAAAAAAAATTTAAAAAAATGAACTCAATATTTTTAAATTTAAACTATTTCAGTTCCATCAGCCACCTTTGGAGCCAACAATCTCTAGCCCTCATTTTCAACGATATAGACTCGGAAAGTGCTATCTACACCGTGAGCCGTTTCTTATCCAGCTGCTTAGCCACTTGCAAAACCTACTTCACCCGTGAACCAGAAAACAATGTTTTACTTAGCTGCAAACACTTGGAACTAGCTTAGGTAAACTTTCAACAAAAGCTTCGATCATCTATATTTGACCTGTAAATTTTTAGGTGGAACGGCAATGAGATTCCAGACTGATTGGTTTCCACTTGTTCGTCAGTTTGAAGCTATAACTTTGTGTGTCACTGAAGGCACTATTGAAATGACTCAATTGGCTGAATACCTGCATTCCCCTGACACAGAGGAGCAGTCTATTTATATATTTGTCTGCAACAATGCCACAGAAGGCAGTTTTGATGCTTGCGAAACTGAGTTTAATGAGTTTTTGGAAGTGATCAAAATGGTAGGTCGGATGTTGCGGTTTTATCTATTTAAAAAATGGCTCAGGCTTCAAGTGCTTTTAGTGAAATGACAGTCGATTTTTTTCCAAACATAAACCATTGTATACTTTTTCCAAAAAATTGTGAGAAAGTGCGTACCGAGATTTTTTTCTGAAATCACACAATCATCTTTTGAAGCATCATTTTTTGCGCGCAGTGGCATGTGCAAAATATGGATTGGCAAAAGACAGTTCTCTTCCGTCGAGCACTATACTCTTTTGAGTTACTTCGGCCCTATTTGACTATGGGGGGTTTTTTTTTGCCTTGGTCCCTCTGTTATTATTATTTTTTGTGTTTTTTTAAGCTCAAGCTCAGGCAAGGGTAGGCCACCGTATTTTAGAATGGACTTAAACACGAGTCTAAGATATGCTTGAGTCTGTCCTAATATAAGCTCGTCTACCCTTCTCTAAGCCTAAAATATAAAAAAAAACGGGGGGGGGGGTGTTCAAGGCGACCCCTCGCCCCCCCCTTTGTCACATAGGGCCATTTCAAACAACTCAAAAGAATAAAGTTCTAGATCGAAGAGAACTGTCCACCGCCAATTAGAATTTTGGAAATGCACTACGACAAAAACATGGCTCTTTAAAGTACAACTAAAAATAATAAAATTTATTTGCAGAAATTACAAGAAGATACCAACCCCTGCTCATATGCTATTACCTTCGATTTTTTGGAAATTATGGAAATAAAACCGTTCAAGTTGTTCAATTCATCCACTAAGGAACAACTGAAAATGACTTATGAACAAGTGACGAATGCAGATTCGCAGCAAAGTCGGTATTCTATCAGCAGGTGTCAGGTAGCAGAGATTCCTTCGCACTTGCAAGGAAAAAATAGCAGCGAAAGCGGGAGCAATAACCAAGTTAAAAAAAGATATAGAAAAGGCAATGAGTAATCATCATGTTGTGAATACCACTTCAATAAATCTTGTCAGGCATAGATTTGTGCAAATAATTTTCATGAAATAAGTCAAAGAAAATAGACTGACAAAGTTTCTGAACAGTTAACAGTTTGTTTGAAATAATATGATTTATATATATCCAGACATTTCACTTCACATATAAACAACAGTAAGACTTTCAGATTATTAAATAAAGCTTTTGGTGGTTTTGCGCGCAGTGGCATGTGCAAAATTTGAATTGGCGGGGGACACTTCTCTTTCGTCTCCAACTTTAGTCTTTGGAGTAATGTTAAACGACTCCAAAGAGTAAAGTTTGAGACGAAAGAGAAGTGTCCCCCGCCAATTCAAATTTTGCACATGCCACTGTGCGCAAAAACCATGGTCCTTTAAACAACCATCACTTTGAAGAAAATGGCAATCACAGGTTTTAAATTTGCTGGGGGCAGCTCTTTCACTATGAAAATATTAAAAACGTTTTTTTTTATTGTTTCATTTTTTGTATTGTGCCATCGTTTTAAATTTGTTCGAAAATTTTGATTAAATGACTAGTCGAGCCCAAGATTGCTTGACCTAGGTATGTCAAATGTGTGTCGGATATCTTTAAAGAACGTTGAAATTCAACATCTAAGCTCCTTTAAAGCACAAAATCGTGATATCGAGGTTCCTCTAGAAAAGGTTTTTCTTGCCTTCCGATTTTAAGATGGTGGATTTTAGCCTGGATTTTAAGCGGATTTTCGTGGCTAAAAGACCATGATTTTCGCGCGCAGCGGCATGTGCAAAATTTGAATTGGCGGGGACACTTCTCTTTCGTCTCGCACTTTACTCTTTGCAGTCAAATCAAACGACTTGAAAGAGTAAAGTTCGAGACCGAAGAGAAGTGTCCCCGCCAATTCAAATTTTGCGGATGTCGCTGCTCTCAAAAACCATGTTCCTTTAAGCTTAATTTTCAGTCGGTGTCGGATTGTTTGCCGCAATCTAAAATGATTCACAACTTTTGATAGGTATAAACACGCGCCCATAGGCGCCTGATGCATCTTGTGAAAAAAGTAACTCAAAAAATATTTTCTACATTTTTGAAATAAATTATCTGTCTCCGCGGATTCAAAAACCCAAAATTGGCAATATCATCAATGAAGATGATCCTTCAATAATAATTTCTCTACAACCTGAGTAGGTTTTTTTTACTTTCCATTGTATACCCAATCTGCTAGAAATAGGTTGATTTCTTCCTTACAAGTGTTGTTTCTAGAGCTAGCCCAGACTAACTTGGTTGAGCAGTTATCAGTTTTGCCGCCAAAACAGGTTTTGAGTAGTCTGCCATGATAGTCAAAGCTGTTGTCCCGAGGTGCATAAGTCACCTGTGAAATCGGTCAAATGTGCTTATAAATAAATATATTTTGACTTATTTCTTTAGTTGAAAATAGTTTTATGCCAGGGTTGATATCTTGAAATTTTGAAATAATGATATTTAGGGTATTTTTGGAGACATATGCTATTTTATTCCGTGCTTATTGCCCTTTATGTGTCAAAAAATAACATTTTGACGTAAAACCTTATGGAAAATAAGATTTGCAGTCCCATAATGAGAACGAGTTATTAAAGGACCATTGCCGTCTACGGCCACGGAAATTTGGACTTTTGAATTGGCGGGGGACAGCTAAATTACTGCGAAAATATTTTTTGAATTATTTATTTATTTTTATTCGAAATTATAATTTATGTGTATTGGTCGAAGCGAGTCTTCTGGAATTATAATTAAATTGTGGTGCAGTGGCTGTGCTTGACACGTAAAAGCCCAAGTGCATCCCCCCCCTGCAAAATTTTTTGTTATTTTTCAAAAAATTACCCATTTTTAGCTGCAAAACTTTATCCTGAGGCACTTTAGTAGGCGAAAATTCCTCAGGAATTCGAATCAGAAAGCAGAATTTGAAAAAAATCTTAGTCGCTGAGATATAACTCAAAGTTGGAGTGAAGTTGAATTGTCATTTTTAAAAATGTTGACACTCCAACTTTGAGTCATATCTCAGCAACTGAAATTTTTTTTTAAGTTCTGCTTTCTGATTCAAATTTCTGAGGAATTTTCGCCTACTGGAGTGCCTCAGAATAAAGTTTTGCAGCTAAAAATGGGTAATTTTTTGAAAAATAACAAAAAAATTTGCAGGGGGGGGGGTGCACTTGGGATACTGTCTGCTTGACATTGTCCGATCTGGAAATGTCAAGCAACGTTGTGCTCGACTAGTGGATCGTTCAAAATTTTGGAAAAATTTAATTTGCAAGCTAAAAATATTTCAAAAAAATATTTTCGCAGTCATTTAGCTGTCCCCCGCCAATTCAAAAAGTCCAAATTTCCGTGCCTTAGACGGCAATGGTCCTTTAATAAGCAAATATTATCCTTGTCTTATGTACATTTTATGCAAAATTTGACTTTCTTCCATGCATCTCAACCTTTATTAGTTTTTAAGTTTATATACCAAAATGTAGCCCTGGATCTCAGCTTTTTAAGTAGATTCAAACACTGAAGCCATCAGCTGGAGTACTAAGATTTTAAAAACTTTGGAAAAAAACTTTGTATGCAACAAATTGTTCAAAATCTTTTGTTTTTTCAAAGACTTTTTACTGGAACTTCTAATTATTTCAGTAAGTTAGTTGATGGCTCGTTAGAAGGCTGAGATTCAGGGGTACATGCTGGTATAAAAACTTTAAAAAAATTAAGAGAAAAGTTAAAAAATACTTCAGAGAAACAAATTTTTACGAATTGACGGGGTAAAATAATAATTTGACAGGGAAAATACTTACTGCTTTTTAATATTTTGTAAAAATACCTGTACTATGTCCTTTTTTCTTTTTAAAAAGAGGTCGCTACTGGCCATGGTACTTTTCGCCTGCAAAAAGACACTTTGTTAATATTAAAGAAAGAGTTCAAGTTAAAAGGGGTACACTTCATATATGCATCGCCCTATATCGACTGTTCTTATCCCCACTAGGTGCACAACTTTTTATTTTTTATTAATTTTATTTACTCTTATGGCCGAAAACTATTGAGGAATCAATTGTAATCATTTCCAGCACTGCTTTGCTGTCAGCAACTACCTCAATTTTGCGATTTCAAGCAAATGACCATCAAAATAAAAGGAAACCAGCCAAAATGATGCGTACTTAGTTTTATAAAGTCTGATCCTATACCAATTTTATTTATTCGTTAACGTGTTTAGTGACTTTCTAGAGTCAAAATTTCATGGGGAATCAGATAGAAATTTTTACACTCCAAATAATTCATAAAAGCTAGATAGGCACCGAAGGTTTGACCAGGGAAGAAATGAGCATTATTGAGAAGTAGGATTTTGGTATTATTTTTGAACTGACGTTTTTTGCAATTTTAATTTACATGATCATTTACAACCATATACTGAAAATGACGCCAAGAAGCAGCGCTACATTTTGGGTACAAGGTTGTAAATGATAATGTGAATTGAAATCGCAAAAAAACGTCAGTTCCGAAAATAGTACTGAAAAGTAATAATGCTGAATTTTGGTATATGAAACGTATGACTTGTAGAAAAAGTCAGACCAGTCAAAGAATAGCCCCAAAACGACCGATTTTCGGAAATTCAGCCTATTTCAGCCTGTTAAAAATTCCAGTGTGTGTGATACTCTGCGCTGATGATGATCTTTTTAGATAGCCAAGAATGTGAGGATCATTTTACACCAAACTTGTAAATAAAAGGAGGTAAAAAATAGGGCGTGCACCCAATGGTAGTCGAACCTGTGACCTAATGCGATGCGTGTATGAAGTGTACCCCCTTTAAAGCACTCTCACATTCAAATCAGTCGAAAAAAGAATAAGCTGAGTATCAGGTACGAATACGGGAGCCCAGGCGCCTTTGCTAATGTTAGTAATTTGTTTGATGCCAAAGTTAGACAAATAAGACCACTGATCCCAATCACTTTTTACCCTGGCTACAAATATCTCCATTTTGTGGCCTGGTAACACCAAGCTCTTATTCAGAAGTCTTTTGTATGTTTGCTCTTCTTGCTCTTCACTAGGAAACTGGCCTTCAAAAACCACCCATTTACCATCAGAACTAAAAGAAGGAGATCCTTTGTAAGCTACGGAACTTGTCACCTGAAAAAATTAGATCCTTAATAAAGTAAGTTTCAATATTTTTTATTAAAAGTTATTATTTTAGATTTATAAACTAGGATACCCTTCATTTTTGACTGAGATTTCGGAGTTGAGCCCATTTTTTATTGTAAATTTTGAGTTTTTAGGGTTGAGAAAAAAATTTAAAATGTTTTGCGGTCAATTTGCAATAAATAGAGATCTTAAATGGGGTGCCGAATTCTTTGCTTGTTCTTTCTGTAAAGATCTGAAAATAAGTACATTTTCTTGAAAGTAGGGCATCCTGGTAAAATATTTCATTTTATGTATCCAGTGCTTATTGCTTTTTTGGAGCCAAATAATACGATCTCGATTTGAAATTCGAAAAAACAATTCAGGATCCTAAAAAGAGTACAAATATTATAGATAAGTATAGATTGGAACCCTACTGTAAACTGATTTATCCACTATCAAAGTACTTTCCTCAAAGAATTTACTTTCCATAAAAATAATAAGAATAATGAGTTGCAATGCTGACTTTCACCAATACCTCTCAGTACTACTATTCCATATTCTTTGTACTCATCACGATTTTTAGAAAAAGCAAAGGACAAAAGAGTATCTATAAGGTTGTATGCTTTGCAGTCAAAATTAACTCAAAAAATTAAAATTTGCATGGATGTTACGTCAAAGAGAGTCTACTGTATGCCTATTTTAAGTTTCTGGCTTGTGAGAAACTTACTTGTTGTCCTGACAAAGAGCACAGATTTTGTGTTTCATTAAAATTCTCAATTTTGTAGAGCTCAGTGTTGTTTTCATTCCTTCTGATGACATAAACCATATCTCTAGAACCTTCAGAGAAAGTAGCTTCTGACTGGTAAAGTGTGTCCATCCAACCACATTTTTCTCGATCTGTATTATCGTCTAAGGGTTGTTGGACGCCAAATTGGTCAACTTTGTAGAGATGCATGTTGTCGAAAATTTCCCAAACTTGTGGGTGGTTACAAATTCGAAAAACATCTATACTAAGTGGATGCTCAGCGTCACAATAAAGTGGAGGGCATAACTTAATATTTGTCCAATTTATGGTCATCTAAAAATCAATTTCTAAAATTCTTTAGATTTACCTTGAGCATAAGCAAGAAAAAATGTGAAAAAGTAACAAGTCGGAAAAAACCACTTGATGCAGGAGTGCACTATTTGGGTTAGCTCAAAAATGCGCTTTCTAAGGTCAAAGTATGTTTTAGGCCTTTCAACGATATTCAACGCGAGAAAAAAGTGTGGGACGGTTTTTTTGAAATTTTGCCTTTTCTATCGTTTTTACGATCGAAAACATACTTTGCCCTTGAAAAAAAACTCATTTTTCTGCTACCCCGAAGAGCACTGGATCATAGGACAGGACCAGCTGACCTGAAGAATAGAACCTATTGGAGTTGGTGGGGAGAATATTCGGCGGAGAAAAGAATAGCGGCGGAAAAAAGTGGTAGAATTCGAAAAGGCTCTTTTATAGATGTTTTCTTCGAAAAACTCAATTTCTAATGGCTCATTTATAAACGTTGTCGTTGTCGTCGTCATTGTCGTTGGAATATTTTTTTATAAAACCCTTTTTCCGCCAATGACGACGACAACGACAACGACGACCTATTTGTAAAAAATCCAACGACAACGCCAACGACAACGACGACGCCAAGGACAACAAAATTTTTCATTCAAAATTGGATAAATTTCGCATTCTCAGACGAGATTTCAAGGAAAACGTGTGGAGAATATAGTTAATCCTTAAAATTCTGACTTAAAATGCAAAACTTGTGTAATTTGGAAGAAAAATTTTCGTTTCGTTGCGTTGTCGTTGTCGTTGATTTTTATAAATATGTCGTCGTTGTCGTTGTCGTCGTCGTTGGCGTTGTCGTTGTCGTTGGCGTGAAAATGCCTTTATAAAACATTTTTTCCAACGACAACGACAACGACGACGACAACGTTTATAAATGAGCCATAACACTTAATACTGGCTTAACTGAACCTGAGTCGACTTTTTTAAATATCTAAAAGCATTGTATACATCTAGAAAATTGCTGCTTATCAGTCTAAATTGGTCATTAGCACCATAGAAAGCAGACGGCTCACTTCTTCCAAAACCAGAACTTAAGCGACGAATAGTTTGGCCAGGCCATTCAGCAGTCAAGTCCATTTCGTAAGTCTCAAAAAGAAAAGTTAGAAGCGAAGCAAATCAAATGATTCACCTGCAAACAATCTGTGCCATAGTGACCTCCACTAGCTTGGAATATAAGCTTTTGGCCGTCATTACTAAACAATCATTAATTTCAGCACAAATATGCATTAAAAACAGATCGAAACAGCATCAAAAGGGCATTAATTAAAATTATTATTAATTTATTAATTAAAAATCTATGCAGTTGGATCTGCCTACCGTATTATCTCTATTGAACTGGCAAGTCCATTAATTTTTTTTCAACACACCCTCCCCCTCCCCTGAAAATCGCAAAAATTAGAATTCGATCTCGAAATTTTTGGGTGCTCGACCAAAATCTAAAAAGTGGAATCGGTAGAGCTGTCGGGAGTTAAGAAAATTTGATAAACAGATTTGGAAGATATTCACTCTGGGCTGAGATATAAGTCCTCGAAGTCGAGGGGGCCCGTTTAATAGAGAAAATACGGTATGCATTTGCAATCCATGCAACACTGTTTTACTCATTTGGAAAATGCAAAGCTACAGTTATTAAATGCCACAAATAATTATTTTTGAATCGTGCTTGTCTTACAAAGGAACATTGCGTACTTGTTTTTCGCTCGCCCAAAAATGTTTGGTAACATTGGATAGCCAGTATGCGACTTTGAATCAAATCTATCGAGATTTTGGGCCTATAGGCCAAGAATTTTTAATAAAAAGCTGGTAAAGTATTGAAAAATGACAGGGGAGACCAAGGCATTTTTCAATTATGAAGCGGGCTTTTTGGGTCACAGGTTCAAATACTATTGAGTGCACACCTTATTTTTTACTCTGGTTTTAAATTTTTTTTCTCTAACAATTTTCTTGGATAGCCAAGAGACTGAGGATAATTTTGACATATAAACTTGTGAATAAAAGTGGGTAAAAATAGGGTGTGCACCCAGCAGTATTCGAACCTCTAACCTAAGCGATGCATATATAAACCCCCTCTGAGAGTTTTTCAATACTTTACGAGCGTTCTCATTCTAACTTTTTGGCCTATGGGCTCGAGATCTCAACAGATTTGATTTAAAGTCGCATACTGGCTGTCAATGGGACCAAACTCTCGTGGACCAGTGAAAAACAAGTTTGCGAGGTTCCCTTGTTAGGGTTTAACTTGAACAAACCGAATATGGTTTTTGGGCAACCGGACAAAACAGGTTTTTAAAAGTATTTGTCGCGCGACAAAAAAGGTTTTTTTATCGGTCAATTGGGCTGTTTCGCCCGAATTGACCGATAAAAAACCGTTTTTGTCGCGCGAAAAATACTTTTAAAAACCTGTTTTGTCCGGTTGCCGGTTTTTGGATACCCTTAATTGCCTTTTTCCGGATCTAGGCAAAAGGATTTTCACTGATTTGGGTCCAAATACACGATTTTCGTTTACTATAGGTTCTTAAAAAATATAAGTAAGGACAATTTCCCGACAGTGTATATATGTGTATTCAACTAAAAAATTAACCTGAAACGAGGATGAGAATGGATTCCTCCAAAGTCAACTGTTTTGTATTTCTTAAATAAAGGAGTACTGTAAAATTATTATCGAAATTTAACAGACTTAAAAAATTGTTCTTCTTTTCTATACTGCACTACTTCCTCTTCTTTACCTGGTCTAACATTTCTTTTTTTCTTGCTTTCCTTTTTGGCCTTATCTTTTGAAGAAAAGGCTTTCTCTTCGGTGAGTCGACTTTTGTGCCAAAAAGCATCGGAAAAGCCTTGTTTAAGCTCTGGGTCACTTTTATCACCCATTTTTAGATCGGCTATAAAAATAGATAGTCCTGTAGCACTTTGTCCGTGTCTTCTTTTGCTCGCTCTGTCACTAACAAATAGAATCTTGTTGCCGTGGATATTTGTCACCTAGCCAAGAAAAGTTTATTAACCTTAACTAAAAAGTTCAAAATGCTTACAGCCATCATGTTTGTTATTTTAAGATCTGACGTAGAAATCTGAAAAAATGGTGACTGTCATTGCTAAAACTATAAGAGTTAAGAATTGATCTTTGAATAAATTTTTTGTGATAGTCAATTTTTCGATTCTAAAATTTTAATCCCTTTTTTTTGATTTTCCAAAAGAAATTAGAAATTTTGGTTAAGTATTTAGTGATTTTGTAATATAATTCATTCTGCACCAGTTTATCTCACAAAGAGGTACGGGCTGGTAAAATACTTTATATTAAAATAAAAACACAAGTATATTGAGCTGCACTTTACTTTCAAACTGGTATTTTGGAAAGCTTTTGGATTTTATAATTAGAAAATCTAGTGGTCCAATATTAAGGAGTCAATCTTGAGGGTCAATGTGACCTTTGTGGGGCCATCCTACACGTTCAACTGTAGGACTACCGTGTGTTCAATATGATCCCAGACCTATCATAACCAATGTATGCCGATTTGACCGTTCATTAACAAAAGTTCATTCAAAAAAAATTCACTCAATAGCTACAGTCGTCTCTCGATTTAACATACACCCTGGGACCAACCCAGCCGTATGTTAAATCGGGGGTAATTTGACGGAGTTTATTATTGTAGGGACCGGCTCAGCCATATGTTAAATCGAGGGTGTATGTTAAATCGAGAGTTGACTGTACACGGATTTTTCAAGTTAAGAAGAATCTTGAAAAGATTTTGAATTAAAAGAATTCAAAATTTTGGTGGTCCTAGGGTACTTAGGCGTATTTAGGTGGTTTTTCAAGCTCAATTCAGACACTTCACTCAAAGGTGAAATATTGTATAAAAATATAGTTTACCAGAATGTCTTGTTTGGTGCAAATGTCTAGTGCTCTTATTTGTCTTGCTCCATCACTTGTTATAGCTGTGTAGAGCACCTTGTCAAGCAAGTAATCATGACCAACAAAGCTGGGCCAAACCCTTCCCGTAATGTTAGGGTTACTGTCATCACTCAGCTTGTGAATCTTTTTCTTGTTCTCTTTGTCAGCATATCTTTCACCCAAAGTCAATAACATGTAAATGTGAGAGCCATGAGTTGGGAATAAATTGTGCCTAAAACTTATTATAATCAAATAGCTAGAATGGTTTTGAAAAAAACATACTCGATCAGATTTTCTAGTTTGTTTAAATTAGTTGAATCGTTTTTCAAAATCATATGTCCGTGAAAGACTAATTCTCCATTATATTTTTGGGGGAAAGTAGCTCCGCCAAAAAAGCCGTGAAAATTCTCTCCTACCCCTTTGATTCGGATCTGAAAATCAATGGACCATATTTGACTATTTACTCGAATATATTTGCATTAGTCTTGCTTGTCATAAATGTGCTAGCGAAAAAAGTTAAGTTGGTCTTTTTAACAAATTTTTATGAGCTTATGAATACTTTAGCAGATGGCTCCATTTTCTTCAGCTCTCTAGAGTGAACCAGTTGCTCATGCAGACAAATGCCCTCTTCACATTTTCCACTATGAATAATTTTCAAGTAAGGTATTTTGGGCCCATCTTTAGCTGCTTGAAGACCTTTGTCCCAGTGTTGCCAGCTCAGAGTTAAATCTCCTATGTAGGGCATAGGTGGTTTGTGGCTTTCTGTAGCAGCAGTAACTTCAAGTAGAGGAGTGGACTGTTCATCATCACCAGTCAATTTCTGCAACACTGTCCCGAATTTGTCGACTAGGAACAAATCCAATGATGGCACAAGTTCGTAGTAAGATAGGAACTCTCCAGCCTTACCTTAAAATTTAAACACATTTCAGCTAGACAGCTAGACTATTATAAGTTATGTTGCCCAAAACCTGTTCATCCTTTTTGTTGGGTGTTTTTTCATGAATATAGTAACTCGGTAAAAAAATTATTGGATTCCCAAAAATTGTTTTTCACCCTTTTTTACAATATAAGTTATAAAATTCAGGTGCATTTTCAGCTAGTTTTTTATTATCGTAATTTCTCTAATAGAGCATACCCCCCTTCGTTTTTGACTAGGATTTTAGAGTTAAGACCATTTTTCGATTAAAAGTTTAAAGATTTTCGGGCATTTGAAAAAAAAAAGCCCGGGGGCCTCTATTAGAGAACATTCGGTAGTATAAGAATACTGTAAAGGGTTTCAACTTTCCCCCAAAGGGCCGTGATTGCACCAGAATGATAGTATAATTTTCACAGAGGGTAGGTATTATACAAAGCAGAGCATTGCGTTAACTCGCTTTTAGCAAGCACTTACAGATCTCAGTAATAGTTTGTTTAAGTCCATCTGACAATGAATAGCTACCATGGAGCACCTGATCACAAATATTAGTGCCGATACAGGGATTTTTCCAGTCTTTGCACTGCTCTTTAAATGAAGTCTATAATTTGAAATATACGATGACTTAAATTTTTTAAGACTCTTGTTCAAGGTTTATTGTTTATTGTTTTGAATATACAAGAAATTAACGCATAAATAACATTAATAAGCCAAAAAATCAATTTGCTTTAAACACATGACATTATGCAGTTAACCGAAATTTTTCTTGTGACGTTTTTTTGTGAATTTTTGTGAAGCTGTAGTTGAAGCATTTAAACAAGTTAAAACATTTAAACTGAATTGAAATGCAGAAGATTTCTGTCTTTCATGACAGATAATTTTTATTACCTTTGGAAATAATGAATTACTTGAAAAAGTAATCGAAATCCGAAAAATTGGAAAAATTCAAATTTCGGTCATTTTTCAAGAAATTTATTATTTCCAGAAGGCCGTATCTCAACATTGAGATTATGAAATATAAATTAATAAAGTTGGTTTCCTAGTTCTTGACTCGCGCCAGATTTTATTGTTACGCTTGACATTTTTTAAACTTTCGCTGAATTAAAGTGACGAAGATGCTAGTCAACTTCTCAAAATGACCTTACAAATGTTTGAAGCTAAATTGCGAAACATATATCATCACAAATAAAAACATGATATATGGGTTGAAAGAGGAGACTCAGCGCAACAAAATTGTATATTTGGATTTTTCGCACAATTTTGATTTCTAAAATTGAGCTCAAAAGTCCATTACGAACTTTTGACTCACTTCTTGGATCATGTTAAGCAGGGGTAACTGGTCACTTTTCAAAAATCTTCGGGGTATGGTCTAACGAGTAAGTACCATTTATTTTTAGATCATAAAAGGTACTTATGCTGTTTGCCCTTGCGCCTGTTGTATAATTCAATTCAAATTCGCTACAAAAAAACCTTCACTGTGTAATCAACTGTGTATATTATAATCAACTGTGTTTATTTGGTTTTATTAGCAATTGAATCCGTTTGGCAGAAATACAAGAGAAGACACAAGAATGAATTCGGTACCGCAGGAGCATGATTTCACTCATATGTATCAGATTTCGTTTGGAGAAGATAATTTTAGGGTGACGATTTTTTTTATCATTTATGGTCACAAATTGTTGAATTGTATAATTGTGATGCTTAATAAAAATATTTAAAACTGATATTGACCATAATTTTACAAAAAAAATATGGCGCGGGGGCAAACAGCATAAGTGAAAAAAAACAAACCCCATGGAAGTTAGCTTCATAGACCATATGGTAATGTTGCTGATTAGTAAGGTCTATATTTAAATCATCCGATGGACTAAACCAGCCATTTTTGACTACTCCAAATCCAGGACTCATTCTCCTGATTGGGCTAGGGTAGACCAACATTCCATTGCTGTCCAGCTGACTTTCAAGACTTTTGGCATACACCTGTGGACAATCGTTTACATAGCCAGTCCAAGTGACCCATTTTTCATCTGGACTAAATGCAAAAACAATAATTTTTATATAAAAATTAGACCGAAAAAGCATGCCTAAAACGAGGGAAAATATTTCTGCCATTTACATCTTGTAATTGAACTAATTCAATAACATTTTCTAGATGGTCTATTTCGTCTTCAAGTTCAAAATATTCTGATAAAGTTGGCTTAAAAAGCAGGGAAAGGGTATAAATAGCAAAAAATAATAGGTAAAACTTGTATATTCGCATATATTATATTTCACGAACCCAAAACAATAAATAATGACGAATAGCTTTTGAAGCAATAAAAATATTTATAAAATTGATTAGAAACAGTCTAATGCTTTGTACAGAATGATAGAAACGCAAACAGCCGTCGCATAATCTCTTAAATAGCTAAAAAAGGACGTTAATCTTGATTACTAAGGGAAATTCTAAACTGATAAGTTATGAATGTAAAAATGCTCATTATTTTGTTTTTTATAATTTCTAACTAAAAAAAGTTAATATTGGGCCTTCGCCTGTTTTCAAACAAGTAACTGACTTCTCGGCGCTACTCGGTTATAACACCCCCCCCCTCAAAATTAAGATTTTTGGGACTGGTCAAAACTCCTTTTTAAGTAATAATTTTGCCATAAAAGAACCAGAAAGGTGATTTTAAAATGGGTCAAAGGGCTGTATTGGGAAGAAAAGAGGCAAAACAATTGTCACTTATTAAAGATGCTTAGGGTTCTTGAAGTATTAATTCTCTAACACTCTATCAATTCTCTCACATACAAACCCAGCATCTTGTGGTGAAGGGAAGCCTATAAGTACTCAAGGGCTGATTAGCCCGACAAGATGGGTGAACCCGGGGATTTTTGACATAGCCAGCACTCTCTGAGTGCCTGGCTATATTTTTAGATGGCTCTGTATTTTCCCCTCAATAGTATAGAAAGCCTACTTACAGGACACCCATTCCACCCATATCCTAACTCAAAATCCTTCGTTTTTAAGGAATTTTTTGAAAAAATTTCAAATTTGAAAATTTGGGGGCAAAATATTCATAATTTCACTAAATTTTGATACCACTCATTACACAAATTTACAGGACACAAAGGTTTTTCCCGTTTCCCCATCAGGGTGTGCAATTTTAAAGTAATTTTTTCGCGATTATGGAAATGCTAGATAGTGTCACTAGCATTTTTCAAACTTTGTCGCGAGCGGCCACGGCTAACAGCTCGTGAATTGGAAAAAGATGGAATAGAGGGGATATTTGATCCCACTACCTTTGGATCCGCAGGGAAATGCCTTAACCAGTAAGCCACCAAACCCCAGACTGGGAAAGTGAAGAAATTTGTAGACATCACTTGCGTCGAAGACGCAACACTTCCCACAGAGGAGGAGTGGGTGCTTGGCTTGCTTTAGCCAGCTTTAGCCAGGCCGTGATTTTTATTGTTGTTTTGCCTAGTCTGTTCATCTGCAGCCAACAGTCCTTTTCTTTTGCTTTTTGTGGACTGCTGACCAGGTTGTGGGTGAGTAAGCTGTTGGTTAGAGCTGTTCCCTTCTTTTGCTACTAGACTTATTCTCTCTGTGTTTTTCTTTAAGCTGGACGGCTCTTCGCTGGGCAGACTGCTGTGTCCTTTTTGCTTCTCTGCCTGCTGTACCTGTTCTTTGACTACTGGACCAGGAAATTGCAGGTCGGTTGCACGCCAAGATCGCCATGTCGCGAGCGGCCACGGCCAACAGCTCGTGAATTGGAAAAAGGGGGAATGGAGGGGTATTTGATCCCACTCCTTTGGATCCGCAGGGAAATGCCTTAACCAGTAGGCCACCAAACCGCAGACTGAGAAAGTCAAGAATTTTGTAGACATCACTTGCGTCGAAGACGCAACAACTTTTGAAAATGCTAGTAAAACGCTAGTCATTTTGACTAGGTCTTAACTAGCATTTTTCAAACTTTTGAAAATGCTAGTAAAATTCTAGTAGGGAGGTTCTTGGCATACTGTACGTTTCAAAGACTGCAAACCCTGTTCCCCATACAGTCGATTCACTCCATAGTGATCACCCGAAAAGTTCGTTCCCGGCTAGGGTCCGACCCTTTTTTACCCAATTTTCGAAGGCTTTTACTAATTCAGAGTCTGAGTAGTCTTGTCCCAAATATAGTAAGGATAGTGATTTCACCGATCGTTTTTCAAAAATCAAGATTTTTTTTCGCTGAAAAAGCAAAAACTATCCATAGTGATCACCGTTTTTGAAAAAGTGGAGATATTACCGAGTAGCGTCCACTTTTCAAATTTTTTTGAGTCAAGAGCAGAACTGTAAAATTTTTAATTTTGCAGAAAAACTAAATCAGTTGTGGGCTTATTTAAATTTTATTATGCGATTTTTTATCAAATAGATTATCACAAAAAGACAAAAAACTTGCAAATCAAAGAGGCATTGCTAAAGAGTTAGAATTTTCAACTTATTGACCAGCAAAAATAAATAAAAGGATACAAAAGAATGAATAAGGAATTTAATGAAAAGGGTGCAGGCCGTTTCGTAACCACAATTTTCGTCGACCATAATTTCAGTCGTACCGGCAATGAAAACTGTGGCGACGAAAATATGCCGGCGACGAAAATTGTGGCGATGAAACGGCCTGCACCCATGAAAAGTATATAAACATCGTAATTTGAGAAAAAATAATAGTTTGCTTAATATAACCGAACTAAAAACAGAGGCAAAAAATGATTAAAACGTGTATTGAGTAATTTATTTTTAGTTATCATTAAAAGAGCTTCTTTTTTTGCACTGTGACGCACTTATATTTGTTTACTGAACAACTGATAGATAAAAGAGCTTTCAGGCTCTTTTATGAGTGCTAGAATTCAAAATTGGTTTAATTAAAAATGAAGTACAGAAAAAGTTCATGGCTACTATTTTTATTTTAAAATTAATCATGAAAGCTTTTTTATACAGTCAGTTGTCGGGAATTTTTTGGGCCGCACCGGCAACATAAAATTCATAGGTTATTTTTCATTAACCGAATAAAGTCGACAAAATTTCCCTGAAATTGTTGTGTCATTTTATTTTGCTCACGGATTCAAGGAAATCAAAGCCTACTTGGCAGCAGTCTGTAATCAATCCTTCAGGCGATGGAGTTTTGGAACGGCGCGACAGAGCCATACCCAATCCTGAAGACGCTGGCACCAATTATTCTAGCCATTCCGGCTAGATCAGCCGGTGTATAAAGGCTCTTCTCTCAGTCCCAATAGGAGATCTGGGCCAAAACTAATTAAATGCAAAGTATACGTTTCTTTTTGATTACATTTGTATTTGTTCAGTACTGCATTGTTAAAAAATAATTAAATTTTATTTCTTTTTAAAAATGATAACAACAATATGCGCTACTTTGATATGCGCGGCTTGCTTGGCCCTTACTTTATTACTTACTCAATTGCTCAATAGCAGAATTTTAGGCCAAATGAGCCAAATGTTTTATTAAACAAAATAATATGAATTGGCTTTAATTTGATCGTATATTCATTCTTGATGTATGCTGTAACTTAATTAAGACGCATCCATACTTGCACATTCCGTAAAATGGGGCGCCAAAATAGGCCCCTTTGCTTTAAAACATCTGGCGCCAGCGCCACATGTAAAAAAGCCAGGGGCGCCGGCGGTGGCACCGGCGCCCGTGCAAGTATGGACGCATATGGTAAAAAAAACTGCACGAAAAATTTCTTGCAAAGTTATCAATGATTGACGATTGCTTGTGCCCTCCAGTTTTTGCATCTAATCGATCATTTGAAGTGTTATTAATAGCTCAGAACTGACAAATTTGAAAAGAATGTACCTTTTTGTAGACGGATGAGTTTCTTAAAAAATGTGACTCACAAAAAGTCTTTTTGTTTTTATAAAGTTTTGCCATTCTTTTTTTGATATCCAAAAGCTTGAGGATCATTTTGAAACCAAACTTGAAAAAAATAATAAGATGTGCACCTAGAGATGATCAGCAATTTCAACTTTGCAAGTTTCCCCTAAATACATCGCTTTGATAAGATTAATTAAGTTGGTTTAAGATTTATTTCTGTATTTATGATGTATCTATTGGTACTAGGTGACATATTATACGTTTGCAAACATGCAATCAAAGCTCAAGCTATGGAGTTGCGTCTTATCAAGATTTACGTATGTCAAAGTTTTTTTAGGTCAAAAGTTGAAACGGGTTGAGTAGAGTTTTGGATAAAAAATTACTCGTGATCCTACTCCAGCAGTAAATAATTTTTAACCTGATGAGAGTTCTACTCGCGAGTTTTACAAGTAAACTCGACTAGTCTTAACCTTAGTTAAGTTCTAATCGAGATTAAAACTGGGTGAGTAGGACAATATGGCACCAAAAATAGCACAGAAATTGTAAAATGCAAAAATATGCTTGCTAGGTATAAATGTCTTAATTAATCCACGAACCAATAAAAAATTGGAGATGGTATCTAAACCAGTGTTTCCTAAAAACCGAAACGGAATGCCACAAACCGAAGCAGAAACCGAAATTCAGTTTCGGTTAATGCTCATGAAACTTTCGGTTTCGGTTTTTCGGTTTCGGTTTTTGAAACTTTCGGTTTCGGTTTTCGGTTTCGGTTTTTGAAACTTTCGGTTTCGGTTTCTGCTTTTGAAACTTTCGGTTTATGATTTCGGTTTCGGTTTCTGAAATTTTCAGTTTCTGCTTTTGATTTCTGCTTTTAAAACTGATTTTTTCGTTCGTATACTTCTGCATATTATGTGAATTTTATTTTTGTGGATATTCGTGTGAATCAAGACATTAGGAAATTTCGACTTCATACTTAAACCGAAAGCACAAACCGAAAGTTGAAAAGCAGAAACCGAAACCGAAACCGAAAGTTTCATGAGCATAAACCGAAACCGAAAACCGAAAATTTCAAAAGCAGAAGCATTATGCTTCTGCTTCTTTTCGGTTTCTGCTTTCTACGGTTATATTTCGGTTTCTGCTTTCCGTTTCGGTTTTTTCGGAAACACTGATCTAAACTAGATAGGTACCAAATTTTGGCATTAGTGCACAATCGGTTGCAATTTTTGCCTTGGTCCCCTTGCTGTTTTTAAATGTCTATGATTTACTTAAATCACCATAATTACATCGAAAATCCACAGGGGACCAAGGCAAAATGTTAAAAAATCAACAGGTGGACCAAGGCGAAATTTGCAACCGATTCTGCACTAGTGCCCGAATTTTCGCATTTAATTGAAATTTTATAACGTTTAAGCCAGCTTTTTGATTCTTTATTTATATGCTCTGAGTCAGAACTTTTGATCAATCTTCTCATAAACTTGAAACTTCTAAAAATAACTTCTAGAAAATTCGATCACAATAAATTAGTCATTTAACTGTACTGTTCTTTGATTCTTTGAAAACATTATTTTTTACTTTCTTTGACTGACCTCAGAGTAGGCGTAATCACAGGCGTTCCTTGTTCAAGTGATTTTACAGAACATCAGCAAGAATTGAAAATAACCACTCACCAAAAGGTTTAATGTGTGCAATTAGTATTGGTGGGGACGCCAGTCTAGAGGCAGTTTTGTCTAGAAAATGGTTATAATTATTTCTGGAAACAACTGTTGGAACAAAACTACCCATCCTGACGGCTTACAAAAGGAATTGGTATGTGAACTTCAATTAATTTTGGCCGAATATATAGTTGAGTTTGAGGAAGAACATGATCATGTATTTCGTATATATTATGGATATATGGCGCTTCCTGTGGTTTTGCCTGGATTTATCTCTACAACTTTGCTTATAATGTGTATAATCAAGTAATTTACTAGTCGTTTTCAATGAAAAAAATATTCTATTCCCCGTTAATGCTCTTATAGGCCGACACGCGATTTTATATTTGGATCAACCGAAAATCAGAAAATTTTGAGGTCAATCTTAAAATTTAAGGGTGAAAATTCGAAATCCAAACAGTGTGATAAGTAGAGCTCATAAGAGTGTAGAGAACGCAAAAAATCTTTAATCTGAGAAAATATTCAATCAGCTCGTCAAAGTAGAAGGTGTCGGGTTATTTGAAACTGTGGCCTATTAGATCATTTACAGTAGTTTGTTTCAACTTTAATGATAGGCTGAAATTTTAAGCACTTGAACCTGAGCACATAATAAGCAACCTCCCTCCCCCACTCCCTTGAACCACAGGCTGAAACTCCCTTGAACCACATGGTCCTCAGCATAAAACGCCCGGAAACATCTTTTTTCAACCTTTTAGCTATGTTTGTAGGTGGCGTGTTTGCACATGTATGTAGGTGACGGTCAACACTTTTTAGCAAAAAAATGTTTAACTAAAATTTGACTTCTTGCCTTGGGGGACCAAGGTACACCACCTTTTCAAGGTATTCTAACGCGTTTTGGTCACTGGAGCTAGGCAAAAAGAATCTTTATTTGCACTTTCGATCACGAGTCTTGCTCGGAATCATATCTAAAGTATGTGAGCGCGCGCATCTCTAACTCTCAAGACCCGATCACACTCCGGGGCTGTAGTCGGAATGCGCACACCCACATACCTTAGTCACAAATCACTCGAAAAGGGACTCTGGATGCGTGGAGGGGCTTGGAGTTAAGATGCACACACCCACATATCTTAGACATGATTCCGAGCAAGACTCTTAATCAAAAATGTAGCCACCACTGCCACCATCACAATTTAGCCGAAATCAATCAAGACTGAGAACTAATTTTCATATAAAAAGTCGACTTCGAATAAATGGGCCAAGATATTTAATTTCAGAGCAATGAAAGAAAGGAGAGTTGGCAGAAAATTTTATGCTCTCTTATTGAATAGAGCCATAGGCGATCTACTGGCCATTCTTTGTGCAGCTGCGACTATTGTATTTGTTTTTTGTGGAAAACATGTTAGGTTTGTTGACTTGATTCTAGTTAAAGAATGAGACTATTGAATAAAAGATTTGTTTAGCGATAGCATAGTTCACATCTTGAATACACTTTTCATTGGTTGTTTTTGGTCAGCAATGGTTTCTTACGTCTTTATGGGATTACTCAAGTTATATGGCATAGCTCGACCTCTACACTACCTGCATCACATAACTATGAAAAAGTGTGTAAAAATTATTGTGCTTAGGTTAGTCTTTTAAAATTTCACTTCAACAATTTTGCATGACCTCCTAGACCACCAAAAACATTACACATCAATTATTTAGCTGGCTGGTTTTCTTTATTCTGGTGACTGTCACAATGATCTTGATAGCTCTAACTAAAATATCGGTTCTGGCTGACTGGACCAATTGCACCATGGAAATATGCCTAAAGCCGATTTACAGGGTCAGAAATGCACTCACAGCAGTATTTTACTTTTTCACTATATTTTGCTTTTCAATCACAGGTTTGTTTTAGAATTTTACCTTAGCTTATACCTAAACTTTTATTTTATTGAGTTTGATTCGAAGGTCGAAAAAGTTTCGGAGAACTCTAAGGCAGAGTTATTCAAGCTCAAATGCCTCTTATAATAGCTCTTCATCGATCAGCACATCAAGGAGTGGAAGTGATAAAAGCATTGTGCAGTCTAAACATAAAACTGAGAAGAATACAACCAAGTCTTCCAATTTTCCATTAATTAAGTTGGCCTTGAACGTTGGAACCTTAGGTAATTTTTATTTAACGAAGAAAAAATTTAATGTACTTCTCGATATTTTTAAAATAGCGTTAAAAATAGGTGTGTGAAAAATAAAGATGGCATCAGATTTTCCAAATATATGTAAACAAGTGTCGGCAGGTGCCTATATAGACATTTTTGCAACTGACAATACCTACTTGCTCTCTGCACATTTGTGCCTAGCGTGCTCGATTTACAAATGGCTTTGAAAGTTCAAGCTTGACTGTATATTTTTGAATTCCTCTCAAGACAAAAAATGTTAATTTAGTCCAGATTTTCCTGATCCCAACCGTATAACTTCATAAAGATAGATACATCCTGTATTAAAATTTCTTTTTTTTTGGCGGGTCTTTTTTTAGGAAGCTGACATCTTGGAAAACACGATAAAAATTAGTTAAAATTAGTGACGAATTTTTTTTGCAGTCTATGACCCATTTTTAGGCTTCCGCAGTCAAAAAAGCGTGTCGAAAAGCGGCTGTTCTTTTTTTTAAACGAAAGCTGACATTATGGGGAAATGTTAGCTACAAAAATAATTTCCCCCTCTACGACCCATTTTGGCCTCTGAAGTCGAAAAAGCGTGATTCCACGTCACAAATACTATATAGAGATTTTAGGCCAGAGAATCCTTCAATATAGTTAGTGTACTTTTAATAGTTTTCAAAATCTGTGTAGATTAGTTGTTATAGGGAATTCGGGTAAAATACATTGTAAGATTCACTCTTTGATCATGTATTTATTAATTTTTTTATTTTCCTCAAAAATGTTGCTTTGTGTTACAAAAAAATAATGAAAGCACTAAACTTGTTTAGGAAAATAGAGATTGTATAATTTAGAATGCACACGGGACAGCTCTCTTTCGTTTTTTTTTCTTTTACAACTATTGTTCGTGTCACAACATTTTTTAAAGTGTTATTAAAGGTAGATTGTGATAGACGAAAGAAAGAACAGTTGAAATCGTTTAATGGGCACTAATTGGTGTATTTTTTGGGAGTCGTTCTTTGCAAAAAGAATCTATAGAGTTTAAATCAAAACACATCAACAATAAAACAAAAGCCGACTGAAAATAGTATATGTTATTTACATTTTGAAATATGGCTAGACCTGAACCTAATTTATTTAACCAGGTTTGACTGACCTAAAACAAATATTAAATGTATCGTACATTTGGCTACATTACACTAAATTATTTAAAGGTCCATACTTGTTGACGACAATGTCAATTTGTCAAATTCAAATGCGCGTGGGACACTGATTTTGTTCCGAAATCATTTTTCAATCATTTATTAAGTATAAAAATTAATTAAATAATAGTAGAGCAGACATAGAATAGAACCTGAGATCGACAACTACCACACAACGCTGTTGCACCACTGAGCTAACTAGTTACTTATACGAGAAATGTTTTTTATTTGCATATACCAACAATACATAATTAAAAAGTATTTTTGGAGTACAAAAAAGTGTCCCGTGCGCATTTGAATTTGCCAAATTCTCATTTTGATGGTTTTAATAGGAACAAATAAAATCTTTGAATAGAGACTTTTTTAGACAGAACACTTTTCATAAAAGTGTTGGGGCTTGTCGGGGCTATTGGGCTTATGGGGTATTGGGGGAGTATTGGGGTACAGTCAAACTTCTCTATAAGCTACGCCTCGGGACCGATCCTAGATGTACAGGGTGGCGCAATTTTTCGGGTACATTTGTTTTGTTCATAACTTTTAAAATTCGCGGTCATTTTTTTTTGCTGACCACTCATTCAAAAGCCCTTTCTTTGCCATTTTGTTTAAAAAAAAGAACGCGCCAATATGATTAAAAATCACCGAGATATGGCTGTTTTTGTGAAAGCGTTGGGTTTTGACTGTTTATCCATGTGTTTCATACACATTTTTTAATAACAATTCAGATAGATATTTTTATGATAACAAATCATAACATGCGAAACAAAACCCCAACCAGGACTCAATGAACGTTTGCAAATGTTTGCTCCACACTTCTGCCACCAACAGCAATGCACCGGTTGAGACGCTGTTCATAGCCTTGAATTGATCGGTCAATCATCTGCTGAGGCAAATCTCGAAAGGCATTTTAAATTCTTTTTGTCAGTTCATCCAAGTCGCTGATAGGAGATCGGTACACTTGGCTCTTGATCCAGCCGTCCCAATAGCGGAAATTGTGTCGATTCACGCCTCCCTTCAGATGAAAATGGGCCTCGTCACAGAAAACCAAGTTGTCGAGGAAAGATGGATCCGCTTGGAAAAGAGCCAACTGAGAACGAGAAAAAGCAACTCGAGCTGGAAGATCACGAGGTCGAAGAGCATGATTCAGGCCTAGTTTGTAACGATGAAACTTCATTTCCTTAATGCAAAAAGAGGATAAGCTTATTGTTAACTGGTGGAAAAAGAAAACCCCAACCTTGAGAATACGCTGAATTGTTCTTCTTGATGGCATCCCATCTAGCATCGCTACGCTTCTTGGACTTGAATGACGATCAGCTGTAAACAAAGAGAGTACCTCGGCCTTCTTCTGATCTGTGCGCACCCACCTTAAACACATTGCATTTCACGTCGACTAAAAAATGTTCAAAACCAACTTGTTCCTTTCTTGTCTTTTCGCTGAACACTTCCGGACTCCACGAACATTTGATTCCATCGAATAACATTGTCTCGCTTTGGCACTTGGCATGACGACCCATTTCCTTTCGCACTCGTCGCCTGAACACTGCATAGCTGCTTTGGCTCTCGATCCACCACACGAAGATTCGCGCTTTCTCTTGATTGGAGTAAGGCATCTAAAAATCGAAAAAATGGTGAAACCCAACGCCTTCACAAAAACAGCCATATCTCGGTGATTTTTAATCATATCGGCGCGTTCTTTTTTTAAACAAAATGGCAAAGAAAGGGCTTTTGAATGAGTGGTCAGCGAAAAAAAAATGACCGCGAATTTAAAAAGTTATGAACAAAACAAATGTACCCGAAAAAATTGCGCCACCCTGTAGCTTATTAAGAGGTGTAGCTTATATAGGGTGTACATTATACGGAACATACCCCATTCGGGACCGGAATCAGGTGAGCTTATAAGGAGGTGTAGCTTTTATGGAGTGTAGCTGATAAAGAAGTTTGACTGTATTGGGTTTTATGGGGAAACTGTTTCCATGATCACTATTCAGAATACATTTCGATTCCATTCTAACTTCAGGTATTTTCTCTTTTGTTTTCATTTTTAGGTTTTGGTTAAATAATATATCACACGATTCTTTTTCTAGACTCAGATTAGGAGTCAACTGTAATAAAATGTATTATCCTATAGATGGGGATAAAAATTTACAGAATGTATATTTTGATTATTTTCGAAGAAAAAATCCCTTTATCAAGTGACTATTGCCATTTTAAAAAAAGAAAAAAGATTTTGACGTAAAGTTTTAAACACAAAAAATAAAACATTTGAGGTCCGAAAAACTTTTTTTTACAAGTACAATTCCCATCCCTGTACCAACTTCCTAAACACATACACAAAATTATTGAAAAGGGCATTAGACCAGGAAAATCAACCACTCTAAAAAAATTCTATAACTTATGCAAATTAAAAATTTAAACTATTTCAGCAATCTTTCACTTTCCGTATACATTATGGGCCATTTTTCTGACATTTGCGCCAACTTGTTTCTTCACATTTCATTGGACAGTCATGCAGACACTAATGGGTTATGTTCGATTCTTCCTATTATTTAGGATCCTGCTCGACTCCTGTATGGGCATTCTGTTAGACAAAGAGGTTTTGGTTGAAAGATGGTCTCTAATTTTTAGACTTAGAAAATATTTAGATGAAGATTTCATTGCAACAACTATTAGGCTTAACCAAAAAGACATCCAGCAGAACTAACTGGATGATTAGTAGTACAAATAATGGTGCCTTGAAAAATGGCCATATTGCCGTTGCTTCCAAGAAAGAGCTTTTCAGAGCAGCTTCTGTTTGGATTTCGCCCAAATTAAAAGTATGGCCCTCAAGCGATTCATCATCAACTTCACTTGGCTCAACAAGAAGTAGTCCAGACACAATTGAGGTTGCATCTTTTGGATCAATAAAATGCAAAACATAATAACTTTTTTGTATGTTGTATGCCTTTTTTAGGTGAAAGATCTCAACTGTTATTGATCAATATAATTATAACATACCCCTAGGGTCGGCCCCGATGGGTATGAAGAAGAAAGAAATAAAATTTATAAGTAATCCATAAAACACATTGTTAAACACGTAACAAATAAGAGACACACCCACACATACCTGTGATAAAAATCACTTGAATGCCACTTCAAAACATATTTTAAGCATATACCGTATTTTCTCTAATAGCTCATTGCGGGGTGTCAAACAGCTCGAAGGTACAAATCGAACTTGGCGTTCTATTTTAATGAAAATTCGAAATAGTTTTATATTTTCAAAAACCATTGACAAAAGTATGATTAAATTTATGCACTATGTATTCATGAAATTGCAACCGAAAATTAAATTTTTTTGACAACATACCGTATTTTCTCTATTAATTACCCGGGGTAATTATTTTTCAACCCCCGAAAAATCGAAAAAAATATTTTGATTTTGAGATTTTTGGGTGCTCAAACGAATTTTAAAAAGTGTAATCAACTAAGTTCGTGGTGATTAAGAAAACGCAAAAAACAGATTCGCAAAATAATTTTTTTGAGCTGAGATACAAGGTGCCTATGGGGGGTAATTAATAGAGAGGGGGTAATTATTAGAGAGGGGTAATAAATAGAGAAATACGGTATGTGAAAATTGAGATTAATAGAAAAACGCAGCCGCGGCAAAAAATAAACCTGGGAGGCTGAACAAATCAAAGAATGAAAAGCAGCCGCTTTTAAATCTGGTCGGGACAAAAATGACACCTTTCAAAAATGTGGCAACATTGTCAGGAAGGTAGCAAATGCCTGCTGAAGGTGCTACTTTGGTCACTTTTGTGTGAGTCATCTTTCAAACATCTTTAAGTTCGAATTTGTTAAGTATTTAAAAAAATGACGAGTCTGTTTGGTTAACTTTCTCAAATTACACACATGCAGATTTTCCTGACAACATGCAGCTATTTCCTTGTCTGGCACACATTGTAAAAGGTTTAAAATATAGAAGAATCAGAAAAGAACTATTGAAGTTTATATTTTTAGCATCTTTAAGCTAAAAATGCTTCTGAAAATAACTGGTTTAGAAATTGGAGACTTTAAAAATTTATCATCATGCCGAAAACTTGCAACTTTTTTACGGATATTTTTTATTTTTTCCACAAGTAAGTAGTTTTTAATTTATTGAAGTGTAATTACTTTTAACATCAGAATTTTTAAAAGTTGTCGAGTTTTGAATACCGTATTTCCTCGAATAAGACAGCCTTCCCAGCTTTGACGACCTGCATCTCAGCCCACAAACGATATTCTGCAGATTACTTTTTTGGGTTTTCTCAACTCCCACGAGCTCTACTGATTAATTGTTCATTTATTTTTTCGCTTGGGCACCTAAAAATATAAAACTTGACCTCAAAATTTTCTGATTTTCGGGAGTCTGAAAAATAGGGCGGCTGGCTGCTTTATCACAGGGAATGCGAGAATATATCTAAAAATTTCAATTGACGTATTGATGTCTAATAATACAGCTGTTTGTCAATCTTAATTTTAGGTGTAATTTTTTTTTGTTTTGGTAATGTTCTTCTTTTACCACCTCAATTGGAATTTCGGCTGAATCACTTGATCTCGAAAATTTCGTTACTGTAGGGTGGAATGTTCAATCATTCACGTCAATGGTGAATTTTCGTTTAATGACACTCTAATTGAATCATTGAAAATTTCAGATATTTATAATTTATTGGCAACTAAGTGGATCAGTGAAACAAATCAAAGAGCAAATTTTGATTGCTTCAAACTATTCATCAAAACATTTGCCAAAGCTTAAGCGATTTAAAATTGCTTGTAAATTTGTCGTTTCAATCAATGTGTTTTTGTGTAGTGGACGAATACTAGAAGCTTTTACAATTGCGCTAAAAAAAATTTCATTTGTAAGTATCTTCAAATCAGATCAGAAAAATTTTGCCAGTAGTTGCAGCAGTAATTTTTGAAATTATCGCTAATAAAATTTGTCACTCGTACGGAGCGAATTTTAAAATCATTGCACCTAATAGTCTCGACATTAAAAAATCCTTTAAACGGCTTTCTCATTTATCGGTTTTTATTGCCATATTTTGTTACTTGGATTGAAAAATGACAAACAACGGTCCACCTGTAACTCTAAAATGTAAATTCTTCAAATTTTCATTTGGTTTCTGCATTTTTCTATGTATTTTCAAAATGAAAAAATATTTTTGGGAATCCTTGGTCCCCCAAGCTGATTTTCCAGCTACCGCATTCTTTTTAGTAAAGGGCATGCCAGCAAGCAGACATTTACTTAATATGTTGTGTGATCTGCTTTTTTTGAGCTTTTGTAAGCTTAGGCTCCATTTTCTAGACTGTCTTCTTAAGAGCCAATTGTAGTGCCAATTTCTCGTAACACAACTAGACAAAACCAGTGCCCGCCCGTATGGCAGGCCCCGTCGGAGTAATGGCTCATTTATGAACGGTGTCGTCGTCGTTGGATTTTTTTAGAACCGTTTTTTGCCAACGACGACGACAACAACGACCGAAAAACAACGTTCATAAATGAGCCATTACTCCGATGGAGCCGGCCATACGGGCGGGCACTGGTTTTGTCTAGTTGTGTTACGAGAAATTGGCTCTTAAGAAGACAGTCCAGAAAATGGAGCGAAAGCTTACAAAAGCTGAGAAACACAAAAACACCTATTTATAAAAAATTCAACGCCAACGACAATGACGACGCCATTGTCATTCCAAATGGGACAAATTTCTCATTTTCAGTCGATATTTCGAGGAAAAATGTGTGGAGAAGATAGTTAATCCTCAAAATTCTGACTCAAAACGCAAAATTTGTCTAATTTGGAAGAATTTTTTTGGCGTTGTCGCTATTATTGGCATAAAAGCGCCTTTATAAAACTTTTTTTCCAACGACAACGGCAACGATGACGACAACGACAACGTTTATAAATGAGCCATGACTTTCAGGAATAAGATGGTTGGCGAATTTTTTCACAAATGATATCTCGTCCGGCCGGGCCCGCACATCCTGTCAAAATTAAACGCTCGTTGTTACAAAGTCTAACTAATGAAAAAAATTATAAAAACTTTTATTTAAAAAATAAACGTTGATTGAATGTTTAATTAAGTTTGGTGTGTCGGAAACACCTGTCATTGTTATGCTCTACTCAATATATAATTTTTATTTCAAATTCATCTGGCATATTGGTATGTTAACATTTGTGTTTGTGGTCAAAAGTTTAGCCTTGGAATTAGAAGATTTCAACGTACGATTTCAACAAGCAAGCATTTTACGTAAATAAAAAATAAAAATTAACTATAATATTAAATTTACTAGATTCTGGACAACAATTCAACTAGTTCAAAAGATGATAAATGCCAATTAGTTGAGCTGTTATTAAAAGCATTTGCAGAGCACAACAAGTTGGGTGAGAAGGTGATCATTGTTGACAAAATATTTCGGGTTTGTACCTTTCAAAAAATGTTTAAAACACGCTGGAGAACACGAGCGTTAGTAGTTTTCTGGTTTACATCATAACTTTAGTTATCCTTGGTATACACTGTTGTTATTTTTGAATATATTGATACTTAGGTGTAGGGTTGGCCAGCTTATGTTAAGATGGTCTCCATTATTATACCTTAACACTCCAATAAATTCCTTATTGCCTTAAAGGGGTATGCTCGGCGCCGATGGAAATATTTTGAAAGGCGGGTACCAGGTCAACTCAAACGAGAATTATTTTAAAATAAATTTTAGTTGAGTATCCTGCGGGGAATGAGTAATTTAAAAAGTTCCTTTGTTGAATAACATCGGTGCCTAGTGGTATAGCGGCGTAAAAGCCCAATAGCTACCACCCCCCCCCTACTCCAAAGAGTATTTTTCTCTAAGCGTCCTATTTTGGGTTCCATTGAGTTTTTTTAAGTTATCTTTTTTTGCAATGTGTATCGCTCTAACTTAGGTTTAATTTTAGACTTAGACATTAGACTTAGGCCTTAGGCTTAGGCATGGATGAAAAAAAGTTAGCTTAGAGAAAAATACCCTTTGCAGGGGGTGGATGCACTTGGGGTGCTGTCGTGTAGCGGCGGCGGACTGCGAAAGTTGCTCGCCGGTTAGATTCCTACTGGATACTATTATTTTTCTCGACTTTTCTAAAATTTGTCAAATCAATTCTCGTTTGAATTTCAATGGTACCCGCCTTTCGAAATATACCCATTGGCGACAAGCATGCCCTTTAAGTGTACATCCTGGTGCAGGATTCCATTAGGAACACGATGTTAGAAGAAATCGTCAGAAAATTTTTTCTTGCTGGTCAGCTGCCTTTCAGAACTAGCCTAGTCAAAATGTTTGCTTATGAAACTTCAAAAAAGCAAATGTCCCAAGTTCAATTATTTACTTAAGTGAATTATGACTCAATAGAAATCAATCTAATGAGATATTATCGATGTATTCATGATAATTACATGCAAAAATTTTAGTTCAAAGAAATAATTGTGCCATGTTTTAAAAACGCTGTCAATACGTAAATGTTGTCGGTCATCTTTCTAGCTATCCATGTATACCATTAGACAGAACGAAAAAAAAATGCACCTAGAATAAAAACAGGCGTTCGGCGTGATTAGCAAGACTCTCAAAAAATTTAAAAAAAAGTTTCGACATAAAACTTTAGTTTCGCTGAAGAGACTTGCTATTTTGACACTGAATTCGTTTTCAGCATCAAGGATTTGTTTATAAAACAGTCCTTACACCTGGTAGTTTGCTATCCGATTTCAATCATTCAAATAAATACTGAAATTTCAAAATTTTCGACACTTTTTAATAAATATTGTCTTGAGCCGAATGTAAATTTGACAGAAAGTATCAAGATGTAAGGGCAGTTTCTTTAAAGGGCCATGGCCACCTGTTTCGAATTGTCCCCCGCCAATTCAAATTTTTTCGCCTTATCATTGAACTTCTGTACGGATTCTTGAACTTGGTTTCTAACAAAACAAGGCCTAGAATTCAAGTTTAGGTATAGTTGTGTTAGAAACCAAGTTAAAAAATTCGTAAGTAAATCAAACAATAAAGAAAAAAATTTGAATTGGCGGGGGCAACCGTTGTCGGAGACGGCAATGGCTTTTTAACAAATTAACCATGCCGAACACGTCTTCAATGTCGAAATAGCAGGTTTCCTGAGCGGGATTAATTTTTCAGGTCAAAACTTTGTTTAGAATTTTTTTCAAGACTCTTGCTAATTATGCCCAACCCCCTTTTTGTCACTTCAAAGCACGTTTCAAAGCATATTCTGTTGCAATTTTTCTTGCTCTGTCGAATGGTATACATGTATAGCTGAAAACATAGCCTTATCAAACTTCTTTCAGCCCATTTAAGTATTAGCAGCGTTTTCAAACAATTACACAATTATTTATTTGAGTTAAGATTTTTGTATGTAATCATCATAAATACTTTAATAATAGCAAAATCTTGACATTATGAAAGTATAATGAAAAAATCTTGACTTGGATGGTTCTCAGGGGCAGCTGACCCCCAGGAATCTTTTTTCCTCCACTACCGCGTTTCTCGTAAAATTCTGAGAAGGTACACTTGCATGTACACATACCAGAATGTACACTCACGAGGATCAAGCATTCCAGCAATTATATACCTTGTGTATACAAGCCAAAAACAAAAGCAGTGGAGAGCAAGGCGAAATTAAAGTGTTCTCTGTGTGAACTAGAAAAGTACCCAAACAAATATTTAAAATAATTTCAATTATTTGTGTTGTGACTAAAATTTTTTGTTCAAACAGTTTTGAACAAGCTGATAAAGAAATTCGCGATTTTTATTTTCAAAGAATGATTTTTAGCTGTACGCCTTTGTGATGCTGGTCCTCGGAAGTACACTTAGTATTTTTTCCCTGCTTTCTTTGTTCAGAAATCAGCAATGTTTGCAATACTTCTTTTTTGGTCACGATATCATGATTTGTTTCTTCAATCTTTTTTGTCTTTGCATATATCCTGCTCAAGTTCACACACAGGTAGGTCTTAAAACATATTTTGCCGATAAGAAAAATTTTCAGTCACTTAATAAATTCGAGTCTCCGTTTTGCGACACTTTTGAAGAAATAAAATAGAAATCAAACATGAATTGGAAGATGCCGTAAAGCAATTGGTATAACAGAAGTTTAACCGAAATTTATTAGGTCCTAAGAAGGGTTGCGTTCGGTCGGTTTTTTCTGAGTTACCGTATTTCCTCTAATAGGCGCCCCGGGGCGCTTATTTTTCAAATCTCTGAAAATTTTAAAATTTTCAAACAAAAATGGTCTTAACTCTGAAATTTTAGTCAAAATTTAGGGGGGGGGCGTTTATTTTCGGTCGGTTAACAGACCTGTACTTGCTTTTCGGATAGTTTCCGTCGCAAAAAACCTGTATTTTCGGAGCATTCGGTATTCGGGTATTTTCTGTCAAAAAGTGCTATTTATCCTGTGTTCATCAAGTTTTGAGCTTAAAATTAAGATTTTTACGTAAAATCTCAAAACTTTAAAAATTTTTTGTTTCAAAATACAGACGAATTTTTAAATAAATTACGTTCGTTTCAAGGAGCATGCATTACACGCAGGATACTGCACAGGGTATAATTATAAATAAGCAGCGTTTTCAAACAATTACACAATTATTTATTTGAGTTAAGATTTTTGTATGTAATCATCATAAGGATACTGCACAGGGTATAATTATAAATAAAAGTTATATCTAAATAATACTATTTTAGTATGAAAAATAGTAGTAAAATAGTAATAGTATTACTTTTATACCCTGGGTATAAAGTATAAGTTAATATCTTTATACCTAGGGTATTGTTATATACCTAGGACATGCACTCATACTTTAGTCATTTTAAAGTATACCCTTAATTTTAACGACTGATTCGTGTTCAGCGTGGTTGATTTGCTTGAAAAGCTGCCCTTAAAATTCGAAGCTAACATCAAATGTCAAATTCCACTCGAGACAACAAATATTTGAATATCAAAATTTTTTAATTACAAGTGTTTGTTGTCTTGAGCGGAATTTGACGATTAGCAATGAGTTAATTTCAAGTAACTCACAATTTCAAGAGCAGTTTTTAAGCAAATCAACCACGGTGAACACTAATCTGTTATCAACATTGATAGTATCCTGTGATTTAAAAGTGGTGCCCGGTAATTCAATTTTTTTTCTAATCAATGATCATTAGTACGGATTTTTCAACTTGGTTCTCAACAAACAGTCGAACAGTCAACGCTGGATATAACGGAATATATAGCGAATCAGGCGTGGGACGGAATTTTGATTTCCGCCTTCCGATTTTCGATTTCCGGCACTTTTTTGCTTCTGTTTTCTGATTTCCGAAAAAAATAGTGCAAATTTCGGAAATACCGGAAGAAAATAGTTAACGTAGAAATTTTTTTTGGTACTCATTCCGTTTACTCCCGACCCCCAAATTTTTGAAAAGTGACCTAAAAACAAGTCCTCAGCTACTTTTTTTCTCTTTTATACGATAAAAGAAACATTTTTAGACACGCATTCAAGGACAGGCTCAAACATATTTTAATTAATTTTTATTGATTTTTTGTAATCGGGAGATCATGTTTGAGTCCGTTTTAACTTACCGTATTTATTCTAATGAGGACCAATGGGGCTTATTTTGATAAGGACCAACCCCTTATTATTCAACCTATCTTCGAGGTTGAAAAGCCTCCATAGTACCTTTTCCCCGTCTGGGGTGAGGCTTTATTAGAAGCTGGGAAAATAAGAGAGACTGAACCATAATCAGAATAAATACGGTATGCTGACCTACCCTTGCCAGAGTCTAACCCTAAAAATGTAACAAATAAGCGAAAATGACCCTTAAATACACTGAAAAGACCATATGACCTTTAATCCACTTTTCAAAAATTTGGGGTGTGGAGTAAACGATACAAAAGCCAAAAAAGATTTAGAATTTTTTTAAATTTCTTCCGATTTCCGGCATTTTTTTTCCGACTTCCGGTTTGGAAAATTTTCTACTTCCGGTTCCAACTTTTTTTTGTCTACCGCCCCACTTCTGTAATATAACGAAAAAATGCCTTTTTTGCTCAGTTTTCTCAATGCGCTAATATGCCAGCAAGTCATCGACTTTGTTGCATAGTTGTAGACCAAAAAAATTTAAAAGTCAAAATTTTTTTTTCAAGAAACGCTGAACTAGCTTGGGTTATCGTCAATATATATATTCCTGCAATTTTGCTGTTTTGAAACAGTTTATACTGAATTTTACCGAATTTTTTGTTGTTGTTGTCAAAAAGAGCTGTTATGGTGTTAAGTAATGACACAATACAGTTATTCAAAGATTCCACTTAGTCTTAAAAAACGGTGCAAAGTAGCAAGAAGGCATTCAATGACGGGAGAAATCAGTAAAAGTCGCTGTGAGAAAGCAGCTTTCTGATCGAGCTCAAGAGCCGAGGAAATTTGGTCAAAAGCATAAAACCCTCAAGTATCAGACCAAAAAAATATTTTGTTTGTTACATAGAAAATCTATTAATAAAAAGGGGCCGTTGATATAGAGCGTCCCTCAAACAGAGGTCAGTTTTATAGAGCGTCCGTTTAAGTTAATTTCAATGAAGACCAAATAAACAAAATCTATTGAACATTTTATAGAATTCCGCTATATTCAGCGTCGATTGTAGTTTTGTTAAAAAGCAAATTGAAATAAGAAGTACATGAGTAGGAAAATATTTTGAATTGGCAATTTAAGGCAATTAAGAGCGTGAGAATGACAACAATGATCTTTGATTTTTGTAGTACCGAGAAGTTGGTAATTTGTTGCACAGACACACTCTTATCTGGACGCAACGAGATCTGGAAGTGCATGGAATTGCTAGAACGTTCATAGACAAGGTAAATCAATCTAATGTAGGCATCACACTGTTTGGCTTTACTGTCATCACTAAATCACTCATTTTAACAGTTAAGTTTTCTAAATATAGACTATTTTTTCATTTTATTTATTTGCAATGATATTTTTAGTGTTGGTCGATTATTATTTCATATGTGGTTCTGTGCCTGCAGATGCATATGGGAAGTAACTATACGTCCTGGAGAATTCTTGAAAAAACTGATTAAAGAGTACTAAATTAACTACAGCCTACTCCCGATGAACTGCCACCTCTGGGAACCAGCCCGGGGTGCCGGTTTATCGGTAGGGAAGGAGGCGGGGGTGGTGCCAGTTTATTGAAATGTTACTTTGCCTAATTTCTTTGTCGGCCAACCAAATAAAGCTTATTAAAAGTGCCGGTCTATCGAGGGTGCCAATTTAACGATAGTCGACTGTATCTGAAACTTTGATGTTTGTGTCTTTTGTGTTTTCTAATTTGACCTGTGTCTCTTTTTACAAAAGCTATAGAATGTCTTTGACTAAGTTCATGTGCTTTTAATATTCACTGACTTTTGAGGAAAAAAGTAAATTTTGTATATGATCTTGTTATTTCTTAAACATCATAGCGCTGTGTTGTAGCCCAGATCCAGAGCTACAAATCTTATATATGAATGTGAGAAATTCCGCAGTCTTATGCTGAGCTCAGTCCGAGTAAGAATTTCACTGACAATTCTCAATGAGAATCTCACTCACTAGTAGTGAGGACAAAAATTTTCTTATCTGACTCAAAGTCTGTGAGGACAAATTTGATACTCAGTCAATTTTGTCTTTGCAGCTCAAGCAGTATACGAATAGACTTTCAAACAGACCCTTAGCTTGGTAAGGATCGTTCTGCACAGAAATGAAGAAGGCAGGACCTGCAGTAGAATCTTTTTGTGGTTGTGGCTTTATTGAAGACTGTTGACAAATACTTGTGCGGACGGTGCTCGTGAATTCAAATTTAGCTAAATTGAACATGAGAACCACCATCCCGTCCCCCAGTCAGATCTGCTTACGGGACAAAGTCAATTTTTTTTTTGAAATTTTTTCGTACAGTCAACCCTTGATTTAAATTTAATCCCACGTGGTGTCAGGCTATTTATTTTCGCTTGTTTGACCAGTTTTAGAGGTAATTAGACTTTTTTGACGCCAGATTCGGAATCATGACCCATAGTACTGGTCAAACAAGCCAAAAAAGTAAAGTGCACGCATGCGGGATGAAACCTACGCAACGTTTTATGACCATAATACACAAACGCTTACTCACTGCGCCACTGAAGCACATTTTTAAAACCTAAATGGCCTTTCCCCTCCTTTGACGGCACCCCTGGGGATCGGTTCCGGAGTGCCGTTAAATCGAGGGTTCACTTTGACTAAATCTTAGTCAATGCCGAACAAATTGGTCTATTTTTAGGGGCCGTTAAATCGAGGGTGTCGTCAAATCGAGGCACCATTAAATCGAGGGTTGACTGTACCAATAATGATCTTTGTATAAACATGATTAAATCTTATTTTCTGTTATTTTATGTGAAAAAAATATGCAGCAAAAAATTGCATTGGTCTTCCAAGATAATTTGTCGTGGGACTGATGTTCAAGTGAGTGAGAGGGGGGCTGGCTTTTTAATTGAAAGTACATATGCCACACTAGTTTAAATATTAAATTTTATAACAGATTTCATAAATATGCTTGTTTTTTAGTGTTTTGGCTCACTCAATTTTTTTTTATAAAGTTTCATATGAGATCTGCAAAACAATGAAGGAAGTATATTTACAATTAAAAATATCTTAACACGCAAATCACTGGAATCAATAACGTCGATAAAATTTTAAGCTCATTAATCTCTCTGCGCATCACTTTGAATTTCTGGAACACTATTAAGGGAAATCATCAACTAAAAAGTTTCAAATAGTATTATAAACGTAGTATTATAAAGTATTTAAACATTGTTCAATTATTATTTTTTATTTTTACTTATATTTCTGAAGAAGGTTATACTTCCGAAAATACTTTCAATAAGTTTTCGCATGACGCTATGTCAAAAAAACATGCTCAAAAATGTCTCCCAATATCACCCCACCCTCAAAATACAGCCATTTTCTCTTTCTAAATAATTTTTCGATCAAGACAAAACCCTGACTGTGACCTAGGGGAATGGATACCCAGCTCTGAAGCTCCACGAAGGTCTCTGAAGGTGGGAGTGGCACTCCAAAGTTCTAAAAAACTTAATACCCATATAATGATTTTTTATAACTGACGCATGGTCCTTTAGTTTTTCCTAAAATTCTTGTTGGCTTTCAAAGGCGGGAGCCGTTTTCTAAAATCGAAATATGTCTGTCCCAGTTAGAATCCTTTCCCTGTAAGCCTATTTTCTACATAACACTCTGTAAAATAATGCCTTTAAAATAAAAACATAAACTAACCTGGCTCAGCATTTTCTCATATGTACTTTTGCTGCCTTCACACAGAGCAAACACAATAGATTCAATATGTTTAGCATCTGAAGGGAATCCCAGCCTATTCACTGTCTCAACATCTTTGTCCACTTCTTTCTGCCTATATATTCTCAGAAATAAAGAAAATTATATTGTACAAAAACCTAACAAACATTTTTGTTATGGCAGCATCCCTGAACGCTTGTATATGCCAACTGCTTTTATTGCTTGATCTTAACTGAATCTGGTTAACTACTGCTGGTTCCACCGGTGGTCCTAATTCTGCCGTCGTGGAAACAACTTGAGTAGCATTTGACAATCCTGGCACTGGGTTGAAAGGAGGGCCAGGACCCTTGAAGTGTTTCAATGCCTGAAAATGTTTGAATATTTGAAGACACAATTTATTTTTTGGCAAGAAGGGCAATGAAAAAAAGCCTTGACATTTTTCGGATGACACTTCAAGGGGTGAAATGACCACGAGAAAATCCGAAAAATTTCCAATGTGTTTTTGACAAGATAAAATACCCACTCATCCTGAGTCAAGTCTTTATCCCGTTGTTAACTGTTGAATTTTTTTATATATTATACGAGAAATTTCACAGTTATAAAACGTGACGGAAAATCTAATTTAGAAAAAGCTGTTTTTCCTGGTCAGAAAGGACAACAATAGGTTTTAAGTAGATACGTTTTATGTGAAACACACAATTAGTAAGTGTTTTGTCCTGTTTCTGGAAACAGTTTCCGCTTCTGGATACCGGGCTGAAACGAACCGAAAAATTCAAAAATAATTTATTTTTTTCAGGTGAAATGGAAAATCTGCTCGGTACATCTGATAGAGAATGAAAAAGAAGGTATAGATTATTTATATCAGAATTGTAACTTTAGAATTAAAAAATCTATATTTTCTAAAAACTTTTTTTGTTTCCGTTTCCAGAAGTGTGCCGAGGTCTATTAAGATCAAATTTTAAATTGTTGTAATTATCTGTCGTTTCGCTGAGCGACCCTCAAAGAAAAAAAGGTATTAACAAATAATTGTACGAACGTGCAATGAACAAGCAAAGTCTGAGGAAGGGCATCCCTGAGAGAGAAAAATAGACAGCAATAATTTTTTTTCAAGTTTGATATTGATAAAAAAATACCTTAAATCTAATCTAGCTAAAATAAAAAACTGAAAGCAACCAGAAATCATGTAAACTTGAAAGTTTCCCAATGCTTTTTCGTAAAAATATCTTACTCTTGTGATTGCAGTCATGTAGTAGGAGCGAGAATCTGCCTGCTCTCTAGACTTGTCGAAGTAGTATTCTTCAGCCTTGAAAGGATCTCCACTGAACTGTTGCACAAGTGTATTTTGCGGGTTTTGCTGCATCGCAGCCTTTCTAAAAATCGATGTTACAAGACTTGATAAGCAACTTTGTACAACTTACAAGGAAACCCACGAACTATAACATTGAATTAGCATGATCTGCCAATTGTATCTTTTAAAGCATGGTCGATTTAGTTATTAATGCCGGCAGGGTTTTCGCCCACATAAAAAAATAAAGAGCTTTGAGTGAAAGAAAACGCAAAAATGTCTTGCCCATCAAAGGGTATGCCCATCGCCGATGGAATATTTTAAAAGGCGGGTACCAGGTCAATTCAAAACAGAATAATTTAAAAAATATTTTTGTTGAGTACCCTGCGAGGTATAAGTAATCAAAAACACTACTATTGCTTAAAAGACAATGTCTCTTCCTTATCATAGCAATTTGAAAGGTTTAAATGCGCTCGGAACCCCACACTTTTTGTCAATAATAATTACGAATTCTTTTTTTTACGCTTATTATTTGGAAAAGAAATTTGTGAATTTGTACAAAACTTAGTACTATTAACTAATCGAGCCCACCGTTGCTTAAAAATGGATCGGACAAATTAACAATCGCACAACTTATCTAACTTGCAATGCTCCACAGCCGTCCCTGCCATGGGCGTAGCCAGGAGGGGAAGGTGGCCTGAGGGGGCTATAGCCTCCCTTCCCCGTCAAATTTTTCGAAAAAAATTGTTTATTAAAAACACTATAAAACTCGAAAACGGTGTAAGGAAAATGACCTCTCGCGGGATGGGGGGGGGTTTCAGACCCCCGTCAGATTTTTCTGGCTGCACCTCTGGTCACAGCTAAAATGAGACTTATATAGTTTTAAAATGCAAACAAAGAAATAATAAAGAAACATTATTAACAAAAATATATGTGGTAATTTAAACTTTTGAAATCGCCATCGTGAGAAAGAGACAGAGTCCATTAATAGCATCGGTGGCCTAGTGGTATAAAGCAGCGTCGGTTTGCGAAAGTTAGTCATCGGTTTGATTCCCGCGAGAGGTATATTTTTGCTCGGATTTAGACAAAATCGTTTCAAACTAATTCTCGTTTGAATTTCACTGGTACCCGTCTTTCAAAATATTTCCATCGGCGACGGGCATGCCCCTTTAAAAGGCCGCCCACAGATCAGGGCTTAAAGCACAGAGAGACTAGTCAAAATATTACAGGAGGGTTTTTTTGGGGGAGGTTTATATTACAGTAGCGCCCGAAAATCGTATCTTTGAAGTTATACGCCAAAAAAATCTGGAAGGAGTAGAATGTGCCATTTTAGTTTGCCAATTTAAATGTTGCTAACACATTTTAATGGAAAATTACCCGAATTCATGGCACGAAGCGCATTTGGCACTATTTGAAGTGGTACAACTAAAATGGCACATTCTTCTCTTTAACGAAAATCGTGATCGCAAATTGAGTCGATAAGAAAAAACCGGTTTGAACCGAAAAACGCGTTCTTGAAAAAGAAGAAACAGCTAAATCAAAGTTCCAAAACTCTTGTAACACATCGTGAAAAAATTTTAAAAAAAACAAAGGGGTGACTAAGGCGTTTTTGCATGTTTCTTTTACTCAAAACTCCTTATTTTTCCATGAGAAAAGTCCCTTTCAGTTACCATGAGTAAATTCACCATGCACTACAAGATGAAGTTAACCGATTTGGCTAATTCTTTCTTACAGTTTGAAGAGTTTTCTTGTTAGACTTACAATCTTGTAACACATCTGTTACGAAAGCCTTTATCTGGAAACTCTTCGCCATTGATGCAAAATATAGGAGTCTGTTTGCTCATAGAAAAAACGGACAAAATAATCAATTGGTTTTTAGCAAAAATACAAATGCAAAATAGTCTTTCAAGGAGCAAATGGGAGAGCACGAAAAAGTGAGAAGAAAAAGCCTTTTTCCTTCTCTCCAACTATTTTATTTATTTGGCTGACCAGAGATGAAGATTTTGTTTAGATGATCAATGCTCAGAAATTCCCTGCTCCCTTGCTCAAACAAACACGTCCTATGGTTCTCTTTTCCACTCTTTAGTAAAGAAAAAACAGTATTCGAAAAAGAAATTTGTTGGCGGTTGCACAAAATGCCAATAAGGAAGTTTGTAGAGTTTTGCTAATGTGCAAAGATTAAAAACACATTTTTTAATTATATGAATGGAAATGCTTTTCTTAAAGAAATACTTAATACAAATAGTATAAGTTTTTGAAAATAGCATTAAAAACGCTTTCATTATAAAAAGATTTTGTAAAAAAAACTTCGTTGCTATGACTAGTAAAATCAATAATAAATGAATGACGGCTGTCCAAAAAGTCCGTTGTGGACTTTTAGCTCATTATGAAAAATATCTCAACACTCAAATTCTCAACATCTTTTGTAAAATAGGTGTTGTAGCTCTGGAACCGCGATATAAGAGGGCATTGAAGTGTTTCTAAATCAAATAAATCAAACTTTTGACCAGTGAAAGTGATCAAAATACTTGTCAACACCTCAAAAACGGCCCTTTGTTCAAAATCGTGTTTGTGGCATTGCGTTTTCAAACAACTGTTTGAAAACTAAATTTAGAGAAGTTATACTCCGATTTGTAGACAGTGAGATCAGTGTTTGGACCTCGTACTCGCACACGTACTACGAGTACGAAGTATGAGAAAAAATTTTAGAGGTACGAAGTATGAGTACGAGGTTCAAGCTAAAAAGTTTCTGGTACGAGTACGAAGTACGACGGTTAAAATTTAGCAGTAAGAAATACGAGTTCAAGTACGACCCTTTCGGAAAGTCTAAACACTGAGTGGGATGAGCTACAAAGTGAGGGAAAACTTGCCTGAGAGAAGTTTCCCAAAAAAGGGTTGCCAAAAATGCATTGAAAAGTTATTTAAAAAATTTGCTTCGGCCTGAGATAAGGGTCTTCAAATTAGAGGGAGGCGGCTTATTACACAAGAGCGGCTATTAGAAGAAGTAGTGAGCTAGGGGTTGGTTTTAATTGAAAGCTTAATATTGAATGCTGACTATTCCTGGCTTTTCAAAAATATTCGACATTTTCGCAACGCTGTTTCGAAAATTTCGTAAAAATTTTTTGTATTCCTGCTGGATGCTTTTCACAATGAAGTAAAAAAACAAACATGAAGTAAAAATGATTTTTTATTTTTTCACAAGATAACTTCAATTACATTTTAAGAAACTTTTTCAACTTAAAACAGCTGAAATACCGGATGATAGCAAACTTTACTGTTTCATGCTTACAGATCTATGAGGTTAATTTTAAAATATATGGTGGATTGGATTATACCAAAATTATCTTTTTAATATTGTCTATTCAAGTTAAATAGTTTCCTTTGATCTTTAAGGCTTAGCGAAACGTTGTCTAAATTTTGTTCAAATTTTCAATATCAATTTTTTTATTATTCTTCGCCAAAATTCTAACATTTTCTTTTAGTTTGCTTTGGAGATTCACAAGAGCCTCTAAAAGTAATTTAAAATTTTCATCTCTATCTTTTGTAAGTCCATTTTAGAGATTGTGTCGCACTTTTGAATTACTTTATTGACAATTGGCAGTGCGAACCCAGCTCTTTGTACTTTTCTTTTCAAAACTGCTTGTTTGTTGTCTTTTGACATGACATTTTTAACAAATTCATCGTACATTGACTGTAAATCTTTGTAATAGCCGAAATCCATGGGATGAAGCCAATCATCAAAGACTTGCTCTTGTTCGTTGTTTTTTTGTTGCATGTCGAAGCGCATGATTGTGTCGTGTGCGTTTGTGACTTTGATATTGTCACTAAGCATTTCATCAGCTCGAAATACTTGCACACTTTAAGATGTTTATCTAGTTGATCTAATCGACAAAATGGTGGCGTTTGCCAGCTTTGATCAATGGCACGAGTTAAAAACTCAAATTCATGAACCAGTAATACTCTTGGTAGACTATCATATGTTATTTTGTCAGAAGAAGACTGGTCTTTTGTTTTGGCATTTTCGAGTTCGAAATTAAGATGGAAATTGTGCTTCTTAATTCGATCACTAAGAGATTTCGCTTTTTCTAGATTTTCGCCTAATTTTTGATTTAATTGCTTCAACAAATTTTCAGGATTTTTAATTTTTGAATTCAGCCCTTTTGTTTTCATGTTCTTTTGCAGTCCTTTCAAATATCCGTCATGGATTTTTGTAAAGTGTCTTAAAAGTTAAAATTGAAATACTGTTTTACGGATTTTTAAAAACATTTCTTTTGCTCACATTTGTACAGCTCACAGAAAGCTAAAATTTCCCTACACTATCTATTGTTTGTTTTTATTCAGTTTTTATCGTTAAATGTATGAATGAAACTATTTTTAAGTTTTTTCTTCATCATAATGAAATTTGACAAAAAAAATGGCCACCTCCTTGACACGACAATTTCAGACCGCAGAATTTTAATAATAATTTTTTTTATTGAAAATTTTAGTTTTTCAGTGAAAATGGCTAACAAGGTTAGCCATTTTGTAGAGCTCTAGAGCCATTCAAGTCGGCTATCTTGTCTCAAATACCAGTTTTAAGCAATATTGGGCTTCAGAATTCCATGACTCTGAATTTAAACCAATTGTAAATGCAAACAAAAATTTAACCGCAATCTGATTTTAACCGCAATCTGAAAAATAGAAGCAGGAGACTTCGTGCTAATAAATGAAAAGCGGAAAGCAGATGTGCGAAATGTTTGCTCTAGGTTGAGATATGGGGTCCGTAGGGCGAGGAGTTGATATAGTCAAATTTTTCATTAACATAACAATAAAGTCAAATTTCTCATTAAGACAACTCCGAGGAACCGGTTCGAGCGTTATGTTAATGAGAAGTTCGACTGTACAGTAAATATGGTAAGACTATTCGAAAACTTCAAATAGTATTTTTCAGTTCTAAATCTGAAAGAAATCGAGAATATTCGGTGTAAAGAATCTTACTTTATAACCGTTAGTGCCCATTTTGTGTTGATCAATTTCATCAAATTTTCAGGTCCGTTTACTGAAACTTCAAAGGGGTCCATCTCGACAGTTGTATTTTCTTTTCTTCATCTTTAGGAGTGGCAATATAAGTTTTAACAGAGCTAAATGAACTTCTTATCCATGAATAAGTAGACATTGCTGCTTTCGCAGCTGCTAATCCTTTAGCTTTGATTGCTTCTTTTCCTTTTCCTCTTTTGTTTTTTCTCTTCAGCTTCTTTAATTTTTTATCTTGGTATTTTACAACTATTCCTTTTATTTCTGCACTCAATTGTTCGTTAAAAATTTTGTAAGAAATAGCTAACAAGGTTTCGAAATCAAGTGCTTGTTTGTCTTGAAAACTGGTTTTTGGAATCCAATTTTCAATATTCCGTCTTTGTCTGATAAATCGATCATTTTAAGCAACAATTCAAAAATAGTTTTCAAATGATTTATATTAGCATCGATGACTTGTGATGCATTTCTAGTTTTTTGATCCACTTCCCATCCTAGTTCTCTTAAAATTCCTTGCTCAGATATAGCAGTTTCTGGCAATATAGATGATAACTCTTGTGTGGATGTCTTGCTTCCATTTGTCGAAAAGAAAAAGCAAAATAGACATAAAGAGACAAACTGTAAAGATTCTTTTTGTATGTCATTATTGTAACCTAAAATGTCTATTAGTATACAGTCAAATTTCTCTATTACGACTCTCAAGAGACGGGACAAAATCGGGTCTTTAGATGTCTGTGAGTGAGAGTGAGAATAAAAAAATTTACTTTCCGTGAGAATCTAACTGAAAATGAGAATCTCACTAATGAAAAAACTTAAAATAACTGTAAGACTCATCTGGGATAAAAAACTTGTAACTTGTATTGATACTAGGATGATACTAAGCCTTATACAAAAGGGAAAAAGCAAAAAAGGGTTGACTTTGAGAATTACAAACTGCCATAATATCTTATCTCAAAAACACATTTGGAGTGAAATAAGACCCATGGCAAATTTTGTTGATAGGATCTAGGGAGTCGAACTTTCGGGTGTCTTTATATAGAGAGACTTGACTGTGAAAAAGATATATTAGTAAAAATACACAGGCGGAACCAATGCAGCTTTCGGCTCGATGTTTCTTGCATCCCCAGATTCAACTTTTTCTTTCTATTAGGAAAAAATATTAAGATTCCATACAGTAAATCGACTATGCTATACAAGATGGCATTAACAGAATTTTCGATTTCAAGTTTACAGCTCGGGCGGTCCCCTTGTAAGAATTAAAGTACTTATACAGAGTGATTCAAGTATTCCGTAACGAATTCTTTCGGCCATTACTTTTTGTAGCCTCAATGAGATGTCTGAAATGAGCGAAAACGCCCTAAACTACTTTTTCTAACTATTACGATAAAAGAATAATTTTAAATAATTTCTAATTTGAAAGTTTTTACTTTTCTCAATAAGTTTCAATAAGGTTAAAAAGATGTTTTTTAAGTTAGGGTTTTTAGTGATTTTTCATATTTGGGCTTAGGCAAGAGCAGGTCAGCGTATGGGCTTAAACACGCTCCTTGGTGTTAAAAAAATAGAATTAGGGTTCAGTTCGTCCTAACATACGCTGGCCTCTTCTTGCTTAAGCCTAAAGTAGACCCTAAAAAGTCAAAAAATGCTCAAAATCTATCGATTTCACTTGTATTGATACTAGGATGATACTAAGCCTTATACAAAAGGGAAAAAGCAAAAAAGGGTTGACTTTGAGAATTACAAACTGCCATAATATCTTATCTCAAAAAACACATTTGGAGTGAAATAAGACCCATGGCAAATTTTGTTGATAGGATCTTTTAAATATTTAAACTAAGTTTTGTTTAACGATTTGGATACAGAACGATGAAAATCAGTCATAGAAAACATAAATATTCAGGCCTTAAGATTACTCACAATTTTAGTTGATATAACAACACAAAGATAAATGTAACGAAATGTTTGTAAAGGCTAGTCTATAGAATTCAATAGATTTTTGAAAAACGAAAAAAATCAACGAAAAGTAAATAAAAGTGGGCTACCATATCTGTGCGTTTGATTTTTGCGGTTATTCAACCTTTCACACGCGTGTCCCTGTTTTATCGGGCGTCTTCCATGTTTCTTCTATTTTTAGATATTTAGAAAAATAGTATAAGGAAGAAAGAGATTGCAGCAAGTTATAAAATTATTGATAGATTTGCAGCTTGCATAGTCTCCATGTTAATCCATAAAACGCACGTGTTAGAAAAATATACACAGCTCTGTTTAGAAAGTTATCGAATAAATTTTAAGATGTTTACCTCAGAGAGGCATGCTCGTCGCCGATGATAATATTTCGGAAGGCGGGTACCAGCTCATTTCAAGAAAGAATCATTTCGAAAAGCGAATTTGTTGAGTACCCTCTTGCCCACGGCGTGTCAAACTGGTCAAAAACACGAATTACCTCTTTTCGTTGCGAGACAAAAAATTTTTCGAAATTTTTTGTCTGGCTTGCATTTTTTGCTATTTTTTTTTGAGTTTTTTTAAAACTAAAGTACAAGTCACGGCGTGTCAAACTGGTCAAAAACACGAATTCCAGTTTTCCTCTCGGGACTAAAAAATTCAAAAATTTTTTCGATCCATTTTTTGCCGATATTTTAGTGCTAGCAGATGAATGCATTGATCGCTGTTTCTTGTGCATCATTTTGCGTCAAGTTTGGACTTAAAGAAAGCGGAAAGCATGCTCTACAAAACTATAGACAACAATTCCAAATAATTAAAAATTTCCATCCATAATTAAGCCGTTTAAAAATGCGTGAAATTTGCTCAAATTTTGGTGTTTTTGTTTTGGCTCTAATTCTGTCCAAAAGTCGAATTTTGGCAAACCATCCGTAATTATTAAAGCTCCGGGTCTCGGCTATCCAATGCACTTTGAATTTTTGAAAAAAGTTGAAAACTCGCGATTTCCCAGCGCGCCGAATTGTGGTCGCAATTTTTTCCTCGAAATTTAATGGACTTTTAAAACGTGTGGCGGCCCATTATTCTTAACAAATATGGTTGATGTTAAGTATTGAAAAAAAGCCTTAGACTCTCCGCTTTCGTTTGAGTATTTACTGAGCTGAACATGTTTTAAAAATTTGATCTAGTCACACGTTTTAAAAGTCCATTAAATTTCGAGGAAAAAATTGCGACCAAAATTCGGCGCGCTGGGAAATCCCGAGTTTTCAACTTTTTTCAAAAATTCAAAGTGCATTGGATAGCCGAGACCCGGAGCTTTAATAATTACGGATGGTTTGCCAAAATTCGACTTTTGGACAGAATTAGAGCCAAAACAAAAACACCAAAATTTGAGCAAATTTCACGCATTTTTAAACGGCTTAATTATGGATGGAAATTTTTAATTATTTGATAATTTCAATAATTCTTGCATTTGAAATTGTCTAGTATCAGGTACACCAGAGATTTTAATTTCAAGATCCAATATGGAATCATTTTTCGTGCTTTTGGTTTAATTTTTCATGATTTGTCAGTTCGACTTGTCATTTTTTGGGATTGCTTGACTGTTGTGCTGTTTAAGCCCTAAATTACGTGCAAATTCCAGCCTTCTATTTCATATTTATGTGGTCAGGTCGTAATTTGCGTCTATTTTCATCTTCTTTTATCTTGATCATGACATAGATATTTTTTACTGGTCAATCTTTCAATCTTTTCTCTTCGTTTTTCTTATTGAGGTGTCATCCAGCCATAAGAATAAGCACTTCAATGAAAATTTTGCACATATTTTACTAATTCGAAAATCATGTTTAAATGACTTCTAAGTGATTTTTATATGCTTAAAACGATAAAAAAAAGTCATTTTCTAACACTTTTTCACCTAAAAAATGGATTTTTTCAAGAAAATTTTTTTGACCGAAATTTGACTTTTTGCCTTGGTCCCTCTGGTATGCATACATGTTATATGCATCCAGAGTCACTTTCGAGTGATTTGTGTCTCAGGTATGTGTGTGTGCGCATCTTAACTCCAAGCCTCCTGCGCCTTGGGGCTCGGAGTTGAGATACACACACCCACATACCTTAGAGACCAAACACTCGAAAATGACTCTGGATGCATAAAAACCATATGAAGGGTACCTGGATATTTTAAAAAGACTGAAAAGATGGGATTGAACATATTTTTGTTAGCTGGAAAAAAAACTCTATTATGCATATTGTTTTTATGCATCCAGAGTCAATTCCGAGCAAGACTCTTGAAAAAAATGCATTTAGAGACTATTTTTGCCCAGCTCCAGTGACCAAAACGGGTAGAATACCTTAGTACAAGGTGATTCACCTTGGTCCCCCAAGGTAAAAAGTTAAATTTTAGTCGAAAAAAAAAAATTTTTCAAAAATTTATTTTTTATGTGGAAAAGTGTAGGAAAATAACTTTTTTATCGTTTTAAGCATATTAAAATTACTCAGGATTCATTTAAACGTGATTTACGAAAAATTAAAAAATGCGATTAAAAAATCTGGAGTTCAACTTTTTGAATTACTATTTTTCTTAAACTGCTTATGAAGAAAAGATAAGCAAAAATATTTGAAGGTCAAAATCCTTAAGTAACGGGCAGACTACTGAAAACGGGTTTTTGTAAAAAATTTGTCTAGTTTGCTATTTCTAATGAATGAAATAATTGAGCCTAATATCAGGTTGTTCAGAAAGTTTGCGACCACCCTGCTTTTTTTAATGATATTTTTTAATTTCTTTCAATTTTCTCTCGAGGTAGCAACTAAATGGCAATGATGCGGTAACAAACCAATCGTGTTCTATAATTGACTTAAATGGACTAATCAAATCTGTGAAGTCGCAAGAAAAATAACCAGATTTGACATGAAAAATTCCCCCACGAATAACTAGGTTCCTGTTAGTTGAAAAAAATTTCTCGTATAACATTCTGGGGTAGTGGGTAGGAGCAGGTCCCGGTTGAGTGACGCATCACTTCTTAGCCGAGTTCTACCGATTCAATTTTGTATTGGAACTTTCAACTCAAGCGCATCTGGTTTTGCATTTAGAAAGTCAGTTATAAAGCATGAAAGGAACCTTCAATTCGGTGATTGATTTGTTACCATATCGCTTTCATTTTAATTGTACCACGAATAAAAGTACAAAACAAATTGAAAAACATTTGAAGCAAATGCGTTCAGGAGTGGTCGCCCACTTTCTGAAAAACCTCATATTTAAAAAAAAAATATGGAGAAGTATATATTTCTAAAAATCAACGTGAAACACCAAAAATTTGATCCGAAAATTTTCCTCAGCCGGCTGACTTCCAAAACTTTGTTCTCATCCTCAGCCATCAGCCAACTGATGGCTGAGTTTAACCTCAGCCGGCTGAAGTCAGCCGGCTGAGGTCACCACCCTGTTTACAAGCATTAAGCTCGGTCAAAAATGCAGATGTAGAGTCAAAAGATTTCTCTAGTTTGCTTTTTACAATAATTTAAATGTAGATATACTATTTTAAAAGATTAATATATATTTCTAAAAATTCAATCACTTAATTTTATTGAAAAGTTTGAGAAAAGAACCTACAGAATGGGTGAGTAAGCTGTGCAGAGCAAATAAGAAGAAATAAATGAAAATTTCGGGAACTGGTCTACAATATGCGCCACAAAATTTTAGCTTGGTCCCCCTGTTGTTTTTCCTTGAAAAATGCCTTGGTCCCCCCTATTGTTTTGAAGGTGATCATGGTTAAGGTGATCATGTTAAGCATAATCACCATGACCACCACGATCACCTTCAAAACAATAGGGGGACCAAGGCATTTTTACCTAAAATTCAGAATTCAGAATTACCTAAAATTTTGGGGCGCATATTGTAGACCAGTTCCATAGCTCTTTTGCTCAGAAACACCATTTTTAATTTTAATTTTTGACTTTTCAAGAAATTCAAAAAAGAATAAAACTGCTCTCCTTTTATTATGTGACCTTTTTTTGTTCTTATCAGTATCCACATAAATTTAATAATTGCATCGTCTATATTTTATAGTGTGGTAACTTTTTGTCCATCTTTTATTTTTAAATTCAAAACTCTTTTTACAGAATAATTTTTCAAAAATTTGAGTGGTGATATATATTCCCTTCAAAAAATCAATTTCTTTAAATAAGAGCTAAATCCAAAAAAATTCGAAATACTTGGATTCAGCTCTTATTTAAACAAATTGATTTTTTTAAGTGGGTATATATCAACACTCAAATTTTTAAAAAATTATTCTGTAAAAAGAGTTTTGAATTTAAAAATAAAAGATGGACAAAAAGTTACCACACTATAAAATATAGACGATGCAATTATTAAATTTATGTGGATACTGATAAGAACAAAAAAAGGTCACATAATAAAAGGAGAGCAGTTTTATTCTTTTTTGAATTTCTTGAAAAGTCAAAAAATTAAAATTAAAAATGGTGTTTCTGAGCAAAATTTTCATTTATTTCTTCTTATTTGCTCTGCACAGCTTACTCACCCATTCTGTAGGTTCTTTTCTCAAACTTTTCAATAAAATTAAGTGATTGAATTTTAGAAATATATATTAATCTTTTAAAATAGTATATCTACATTTAAATTTATTGTAAAAAGCAAACTAGAGAAATCTTTTGACTCTACATCTGCATTTTTGACCGAGCTTAATGCTTGTAAATATTTTGGCAGAGAAATTCAAGAACAAATCTGACTAGGGAAAAAATGTGTAGGATTCTAGTCTTCTAACTTTTAACATACATACACTCCGGGAATGCGTCGGAACAGAAAAAAATCAGAACGTCATTCGAAATCGAAACTCGGAATTCTTTATCGGAATTCGGATTTCCGAACTAAAAAAGTACCTGATAAAGGAATTAGGACTCTCTGAAAAAATATAAGTAGCGAAAAGTCGGAACTTCTTTACTTGAGGCTGCATTTTTTAACTTTTCGTAAATCACTTTTAAATGTTTTCTTAATAATAATCATACGCTAAAAACGATGAAAAAAATGTTATTTTCAGATGTTTTCCATACACATAAGCTGATTTATTCAAAGTTGAGGGAGGGGGGGGCTTATATCAGAGAGGGGCTTGTACTAAAGCAAATACGGTAGCTTGAAGCTCATTCTCGAAAAAAATTTTAGTAAGCGAACACAAAAGCATTTGTCTATCGCTACACAATTCTAATTGACTTTCTGACTTCAGCGGTAAGAACAGCAAAAATATTAATAATTTTAAATTTCACAAGCTCCCCGCTTCGGGGGGAATAGGAGGGCTGGTTTGTTGTTTTTTGTTGTGAAGATTGACAGTGGGGTTAGAATTAAATAGCATTTTCAAGATAATTCATTATGCTGAACACGGATTCAGTGTCGGAATTTCAGGTTTTAAATAAAGTTTTACTTCAATGTTCAAATATCCATTAGGGGGGAGGAGGGGGGGGTAGGTGAGTTGGTGGGTTGCGAAGAGTATCTGAATACCCCTACCCGGTGGTGTACCTCAGTTGTTATTTGATTTTTATTGCTATAAGGCAAAAGTCAAATTTTGGTCAAAATTTTTCTTAAATGTGGTTCCGAGCTATGAAAAACGTTTTCTTTCAGATTGATATTCTGGTATATATACAGATTCAGAACCAAAATATGGGCCAACTTGGATCCAGTTCGAGGAGGTGAAATATTCAAAGAACGCCCGGTTGTAATTTTCCAGCTTGACGATGTCTCAAACTTAGCACCTGGTATTTATATAGTGGTCCCTCTATCTACCAAGATGTATGACGTCCAGCTGAAGGATGGTAAAATATTCAGCTTAACGGTCAAAACCAAGTTTTTCTTCTCGCAAATCGTTCTAGAAGCCTACTTTTAGGTGTCTACAATCTGAAAATGTTTTTAGTGATAAAATCCACACGAAAAAATGTATGTAGTTCACAGAATTATTCAGCATATCTAAAATTCATGTCGTTTTCACGCAGTGAACAATAAAATGAGCTTATAAAAAATAAATGTATATCAAGATCGCTGAGAGGAGATATAGACTACTGGTGCTATTCAGCCCCCCCCTGTCAGAAAATCCTGGGTACGCCTATGCATGTGGTCAAAATTTGAACCATTGACATAGACTACAACTGGATGAATGCACGCATTCAACACATTTATACCCACCTAACCTGGAATATATTTACCCTTTTAATGACCCACCAGTGATTGCTTGATGACAAAGAAACGAAACAGATGAGAAAATGAAATAGCAGGAGTGAGCCATTAAAAAATCACTTTTGATTACGAGAGGATTTTGGTCCGAGAGGATTTTGTCGCGTACCGTGTGAAATCTAGATTTAGAAATACTCTGCTCATTGAAGAGAACCTGCCTAAAGAGAACATCAAAGAGAACCTGTATATTACCCATGGCTATCTGGAGCACTTCCTCTACTTAATGCGAGACATTTTTGAATATATTTACCCTAATTAAATTAAAAATTTGTTGTGTTGGATCATAAAATTTATTTATTTTTATAAATAATGTTTGACATCAATATTTTATCTGGAATTTCAACGCCAAAATCTCTTTTGTTATGTGATTCAGTGACATCTTTGTGAAATCCAATACTGAATGCAGATATTTCATTAATATTAAACAATGAACTTTTCAGTTGTACCTTAATTATTTGTTCAAATGCTTTTGAAAATTAGTTAATCAACAAATAGTTATCCGAACTCAACTTAAACCACAGCTGAACTGTCTGTGAAAGTATGCGTTACCTTCAATATCACGGCAATTCTTATGAGCAAGAGCCTGTCGGACATATTCTTCCGTCGATGGTATTTCAGACTTTGGATCTTTGCTGAAGTCCACACAATTCGGAAAAGGGAAAGCCACAAGGATGAACTTTTTCTGGCCAATGCTGAAGGTTTGCACCAGAAGTCCAAGTTGATGTCTCAAAAATTCGCTTTCCGAGGCAAGGTCTTCCTTAGTGTACTCTGCCATCAACACACCTGTTGTCAATTTGAATTTAGAAAAATCTAGTGGCATTACTTGGTTCGGCAATCATCGGATAATCGAATGATTGAGAAAAAATTTTGTCAGTGTTTTTATTATCAAAATGTCTGGAGTGTGCCTAGTCCAGAACTAAATGGGGATGGGGGGTGGGGGTGGTGTTTTCAGCAAGCAAAAATCGTGTTCTCGACATTAAACACTATCAAAGTCGCCCGTCATGAGAAAACAATTGGCGAAAACAGAAATTCGAAAAGCGGTATATGAAAAATTTATGGATGTTTTGAAACCGGCGAATTTCTTAAAACACTCTGTACTTTCGATCGACCCAGAAAGATCTCACTTTTTGCGCGGGAAAGGCACAAACTCAAGGTGGTGTTAAGACAAACTTTGTAGAATAATCAAAAGCTCATGGCCTGCCTATCGCTTGCCACGCTTGTCGATTTTCCTCGATCGGTCTGCGTCGAAAAAATCGTTTTTGAAAGTGAGATATTTTTTGCCTACAATATCATCAAGTTTTGTATTGCTTTTTTGTCATTCAGGCTTGATTTTAAAAAGTCGCAGGTTCGACAACCAGTAGAGTACGATTTCAATTTTCAATATTTTTTGGTTTTTACCCACTGGTTGTTATTTAAATAGTTATTCGAATAGAAATGTCCTTCATTATTTCTGAAGATACCAATTGTTTTTGAGATCTTGTGCGGGAGTGATAAATATTTTTAATCACTAACCCTTTCTTGAGAACTAAAATAATATAAAACATTTATATGTAAAACAATTAAAATAAACAACCAACAAGTGGAAAAAAAATTAAAAATGTGTTCTACTGGGAGTCGAACCTGCAATATTCAAAATTAGATCCTGAATCTTATGCACTGCACCATGTGCTCATCGAAAGACTAGGACAAAACTTAATCATAACGTAAAAATATATTTAATTTCCAGAAGCGATTTTCTCAATGTTGACTGATCTAGAAGAAAATCGACAAGCATGTCAATGATTGGCAGGCCATGAGCTTTCGATTGGTATATAAAGTTTGTCTGAACGCCACGTTTAGTTCGTGGCTTTCCCGTGTCGGGGTCACCCAATTTTTCGTTCCCATTAACTTTGGCCATAACTTTTTGAGGTTTTTTCGTCAAATGAACCGAAAAATTGTCTAAACTTGGTGTTAAAAGATAAATGACCAAGAGATTAAGGCGTCTAACCGACAACGCCGAAATTTCAAAAACGATGAAGTTAGACTTTAAGACACGGCATAATTTTTTTGAGAGAAATTTGTTTTTTACCTTTTTTCTCCACATCTCCTACGTAATTTTGATAAAGGCTCAAATTCTTTTACACCATCAAATTATTTTTCACCCCGCCAAATCGTAAATATGTGTTTTTATCTGCAAAAATTTTTAATTTTTTCAAACATTTTCACATCAAAAGGTAACCGTGTATTTCAGCTTTTTAACAAGCCGTATGAGTTTCTGAGATTTGCGAAAAATGGAAAAAAGTGTTTGTATGGACCAAATATTTTCTCTATTTTTTGCAAACCTCAGAAACTCAATCGACAGCTTGTTAGATAGCTGAGATTCAGGGCTTCACGCTGCTATATAAAAATTTTGAAAAAAATCGATAAAAAAGCTGGAAAATTTCGTTACAATTGGACGGGGTAAAAGAACAATTTGAACAATTTGACGGGTAAAAAACAGACTTTTGATAGATATGTTCTTCTCTGGCTGTTTTCTACAAAAAAAATCATTTTTTTTAAAATTTTTTACCAAATATTGAAAAAAAACCCTTGATTAATTTTGTTTTATCAAAACAAATATTCAGATTTCAGTTGGAAAAGGATTAGTTTTAATTTTTTATTGAAAAAATGTCAGAAAAAAACGTTTTTCGTGTTCGACATATCAAAATTACTTACAATAAAATAATGAATAAAAAATTGACTTGATAGGAACAGTGATGGGTAAGCAGGCAACATTTGCGCCCCAGTGATTTCTAGCCCTTTGCCCCAGCACCGCCCCACGCTCTGAGAGGACAAAAAACATCACTGCGTAGGAGTCGTTTAAAATATTATTTGCGAAAATTATGACAACGGCCCCCGTACTAAATATGTTTCCGTAGAACAATAAAATCAACCTACTCTCAAATAATTGTTCTCCTGACTGCTCTGATTTTCGGAGTTGCTCCAATTCCTCGCTGTCCAGGCAGCGCGGTTTGGAGCAATTACCACAGACATCTGGCTCGTAACTGCCATTTTGGCACTAATTTTTCATGTGATAATAGTTTTATGAATTTGAGTAAATTTTTTATGTTTACATTCACGCAGTACCATTCATCATCTCGTGGTCGTAGCTACGCCACGGGCCTATTTCATGGGTTTTCTGCTGATTATCGGCATTGTTTGCTTGAGAGGCTGTTACACTGGCAGGAACTTGTGACTTAGAGTTGTGTGCCATTTAACTGAAAAATTGTTTTAAATCAGATAGAATGTATAAATATGATTTGGCTAATTTGAGCAAAAGTGTAGAAATTATGATAAACATTGTAATTTCAAAACAAATTATAAACATAACTAATTGGCAAACGTGCTATGATAAATAAAAGCCCCTAATTCAAATGTTCTTTTTTTGTACCAAGTGATTCAAAGTCTCAGTTTATTATGAAGCACGCAAATTTTAATATTTAATAATAATAATAATTTAATATTCAATATTTAATATAAAAATTCAAAGTACACTGAATCTATATAGTGAAAAGCGATTTTGCTGACTACACTGGTCTTTTGGTCGATAATAGAGTTTACTAAAAGTGCTATAAACAGAATACAACTATATTTTAGGATAGACTCCTTCACCTTTCCCCAAACATCTACATTTTGGTAAAACAAAAAAAGAGTGTCCACTAGAAGTGCATTAGATGTCCGGCATAACAAGTTTCTGTTCCGGAAAAACATGCTGATCAAATCATTGGTTAGATGTGCATAAATAGAGTCAAACCTCGATATAACATACCCCCAAAAAAGTTCGTTCGCCAGCTGGGTCCGACACTTTTTCACCCCTATTCCGGGACTTTTTCATCAATTCTGTTTCAACAGTCATGTCGCAAATATCACAAGGATTCCGATTTATCCGATGGTTTTTCAAAAATCAAATATTTTTGGCTCAAAAAAGCAAAACCTCGATAACCCCTATTTTGAAATAGGGGTACGTTATATTGAGGTTTGACTGTAATGATTTTCGATCATTATTAATTGTTAATAACCTCAACTCGTTCAAAGCTATGCCTTAGAACCTTTGAAAGCTTAAAATTACTGTAATTATTTAACAAAGCAGCTGCGAACTCTTGTTAAAACTCCAACGGCCGAGCCGCCAGTTTGTGTGTTTTAGAAGAGTTTTTCGTACTGATTCTGAATGTGTAAACAGATTTTGAAAGCTCGACGTTTAAGCTGGGTAGACAGCCCTTTGAAGTTCGGAAGCTGGAAGTCACATGTGCTATACTTGTTATGCATTTCGATCTGAGATATTAACAAGACTCGCAAATTCTTTATAACATATTTGAAGCTGAGATTATGAGATTTCTACCGACATAGTGATCTGACATGTGCAAATTACATGTGAGAAGGCCGTTAGTTCAGTGAACGGTATATAAAAAGGCTATTGGGGTTTGAGTATAAGTCCCAAAGAAAACCAAAAACAATTTTTTTTACATTATAACTCGGATTTTTCTAATGAACCCCAAATTTTTGTTACCGGATTCGTGTTCAGCGTGGTGAATTCGCTTAAAAGTGGTCTTTAAAGGGCCTGACCTCTTCCTACTCGGTGGTCCCCGCCAATTCAAAAATTTTCCCTTGATCATTGGACTTCTGCACGGATTTTTCCGCCACGTTTCTAACAAAACTAGGCCTGAAATCAAATTTTAGGCTTAGTTTTGTTAGAAACCTAGCGGAAAAATCCGTACAGAAGTCCAATGATCAAGGGAAAATTTTTGAATTGGCGGGGACCACCGAGTAGGAAGAGGTCAGGCCCTTTAAAGTGGTCTTAAATTCAAAGGTCACCGCGAATTTTTAAATTCCGCTGGACACAAAAACTATTCTATTTTCAACGTGAATGTGTTTTGAATGTTTAAAAACGAGCGAAATTTGAAAATTCGTAATGACCTTTGAATTTTGAGAGCCCATTTCAAGCAAATATACCACGTTGAACACGAATCCGGTGACAAAAGTTTATGCTTTATTACAAAAATCCAAGTCAAAAAAATTGTTTTTGGCTTTTTTGCAACTTATGCTAGCCCCAACAGCCTTTTTAATTTCGATTTGCAGTTTATCTCGCTCTGACAAGTGGTATATACCGTTCACCGAACGAACGGCCTTATTACATGTGATTTTGCACATTCAAGGTGGGGGAAGCCATTTAGGTTTGAAAAAGTGGCTTCCACGGCGCAGTAGAGCGTTGCCAAAAAGGGTGTGCAATGTCGATCCCCGTAGTGACACCATATTTATTTGACTTATTTGATCAGTTCTAGGGGTAATTAAACTTTTTTGACGCCAGATTCAGAATTAGCAAGCCAAATTACCCCTAGAACTAGTCAAATAAGCCATAAAAAATATAATGCCACTACGTGGGTTCGAACATGCACAAAATTTTTGGCCAAAGAAAAGTGAACGCATACCCACTGCACCATGGAAGCCACTTTTTCAAACCTAAGTAGCTTTCCCCCCCCCCCTTAAATAGCAACAAATGTTTCTTTGGACCAAAAAATTAAATTTCCTAAACAGAAATGTAAAACAATACCGTATTCACTCTATTAATCGCCCATGGGCGTTTATTTTTCGACCCCTAAATAAAATAAAAATTTCGATTTTTGAGATTTTTGGGTGCTCAACTAAAATTTAAAAAGTGGAATCAGTAAACTCGTGGTAACTAAGAAAGCGCAAAAAACAGATTTGCAAAATAATTTTTTAAAAAGTGAGATATAGGTCCTTAAGGGTGGACGTTTATTAGAGGGCGATAAATAGAGTGAATACGGTATGTATCTAGAAATCTTATAATCTCAGCTTTCAAACAAGTAATAAAACATTTGAGAGTGTTGTTAACATCACTGAGAAAAGTGCAAAACAAATATGGCACACATGACTTCCATCTTCCGAGCTTTAAAGGGATGGAGAACATTTTAACTGAAACGCTAACTGAAACATTTATGTTCGGACAGAACAAGAAACTTCAGAACTTCTATCATAACAAAAAACTGTCATAACATAAATATTTCGGTTGGCGTTTTGGCGTGTGTTGGTGTTTAGGTGAAGTGTGGGAAGCCCGATGAGAAATCAAACAGTTGCAGATAATAAAAAGTTACTCGTAAAGCTACAATTTGAAATGAAATGTGAATAGCAATTGAAAGAAGATTATGAATACACAACTACCGGCATTGAATGCTACTAGGCTAAGTCTGCGCTAAATTGGGACTACAAAGCTTAAAAAATTGTCGGAGAAAGGCTATGCTACAAAATCCATGTTGATATTGTATTTGGTTAACTTAGTCTCCGAATCAACTTTTAAAATTGGCCACCGGGTTGGACTGTCTGGCGTGTCTTTCACTCCAACAGCTGCGTATTCTTTGAGGAGTCGTCGGACCATAGGGCAGTCGTACTGAAATGGTTGATTTTGTTTCTTGGCTTTTTTATAATTAAGTTTGGTCTTGAAATAATCTTTGAACAATACATAAACAATATAGTAATGGAACCTACGGTGATTGGGTTGATGTTGTCACTTCGGACCAATTCGTAGGCATTGAGCTTGGACAAGAACGGTTTCATCTTCAGGATCAGCAATTTAACACCATCTTCATACCAGGCAACGATCTTGTCAGACGCATAAGCTCATCATCTTCAATTGCCCTTTCGGCCAACTCATACATTAGTGCATTGGTAGAGGAAAAGTGTCCTGAAAATCTTACAGGCAGTTGAAAATGAAAAAGTTGAAAATAGTTTACCTCTAATGGCCTGCATAACTCGTTCTCGGCTACCACTAAGTTCATTCAACTGTGCCACTTCCATAAGCTGATTGGATGCTGAGCACACTCCCATCAGCTCGGAGCAAATACTTTTTTGAGTTCACGTTCTCCTCCAACAGCGCTTTCTATAATATTGATTGTATGTTTGAATGTATGTGGAATTGAAAAAAATTCTCCATCTTTCAAGGTACATCTGTTGTGGTTTTTCTATTATTGTGGTTTTTATCGATTTTTTATTGAGTATTTTTTCTATGCACTAAATGCGCAGAACAGTAATGACTACTGATTGTTCTAAAGTTTGAGCGAAAAAATATCAATTACCTACTCTTTTTGGACTTTTTGCAAATTAAAATTAAAATTGTCAATTTTAAAGGAAAAAGCTTTTAGAAAATCAACTCCCGACCAAAATCTGCTTATGAATCTGAATCCGTTGAGATCAGACCAAAATAATTTATGCGCTGAGATAGAGGTGTTTTTATTAGATAGACCAGATTTTTCGAACCACTCACTTACTTCAGTCCATATCTTAGTCCATGAAAATTATTTTGATCTGATCTCAATAAATTCGGATTCACGAAGAGATTTTACTTATGAGTTGATTTTCCAAAAATCTTTTTCTTAAAAGTGGATAATTTTTATCAAAATTTGCAAAAACAAACTCGAAGAGAGTCAAAATGACAATATAAACATTTTGATTTTCAATCGTTAAAGCGTAAGTTTCATGCCTTCTCGTTTTTTCGCCTAAGGCCGAGAGAGTTGAAAAATTCCGCCCGCGATAGGACAAGAACACATTTGCTTATAACATATTGCGCACAAAAAATGAAAAATAAAAATTGGTCTCACAGTGCCATGAAATTCTGGTGGGTTTTTTCGGAGAGACCTCGTAGTTAAAGAATACAAAAATCGAGATAAAAAAGTGTCGGGCTATAGGCGGTAACAAACTTTTTGGGGTGACGTGTTAGCAAAGTTCGACTGTATGGGAAAATTTAGTAAGGCTTTGATTAGTCGATAAGGTCTACATCTCTTTACATAAATTAAACTCTTACCAAGCGATCAATCCCGTTATCTAATAGCTTTAGGCAAGAAGCTGCTAAGAAGATGGTAGACTCGCAGAAAACTGCCAGTTGACTGCGCAAAGCACTTATTAAAGTTCCCTTCAAAGTATTTGCAACTTCCACTAGTCCTATGCATGCATAGCATCCAATTCTGTCAGCTATACCAGAGTGGAGCAAAGCCATTTCTTTGTCGCAATTAGTAAGAGTGCGATCCTCATCGCAACTAAAGAATGATTTTTAACGAGTAACAAATTTTTATTTCCGTACTCAATATTGATTGGTATTGTGGCAGCTGTGGTAGTTGGAACAAAGGGAGAGGGACGAGGAGTGGTCATGGGGCAGCCGTGGGAAATGTAAGACTGGATACACTCTGGCAGTGTTGTGCATTTTGCTTGAATGGTGTCAAATACAAGTGGTCTATCACATCCCGCTGGTACCTAACCGGCAAGACGGTATATTTGCGGTAGAACTTGGTAATAGCGATTGGCACAGACCGAAAAACTAATATGCGGACAAATTTCATTGAAACAATGTTTTTTGAGTTCCTCCAATACGGCAAATTGCTCTATAAAGCTTTTCGGGTGAAATTCCTTTAACCCCTCGGCCCAAAACACGTTTTTTCAACTCATATCAACGTTTATGACTTTAAATTAATAGAAAACATAGAAAAAGTATTGAGAAGACAATTTCCAAAATTGACAAAATTTTGTCCGTGACCAAAATATCCACCCTCTTGTTCGAAAAATATAAGTTACGTGGATAGCCGTGAAAGACTAAAAGATGAAATTTCAATAAAGTTTTGAATACTAGGGCCCACCGCAAAAATAACCTTGGTATGCATGCTTTTTCATGCATCCAGAGTCATTTTCGAGTGATTATGGGGTGTGCGTATGTCAACTCACAAGCCCACAGCGCCTTCAACTCCTATCAATATTTTATGGCTTTAAATAGATAGAAAGTATGGAAAAAGCTATTAGCAAGATAATTTACGATAAGAAAAAATTTGACAAAATTTTGACCGAAACCATAATAACTACAGTCAACCCCGCTATAGTGACACCCCTTTTTGAAATAGGGGTGTCACTATAGCGAGTACCCGCGGATCTTTTCGGCAAAACTTTTTTTTATTTACCAAAATGACCGGTAAATTCATAATCTCTACGATTTTTTTGATTTACTGGCGAATCAGATTTGGTAAAACTTTTGAAAAATTAAGCTAAAAAAGTGTCGGACCCTAGGTGGGAACGAACTTTTGGGGTGTCACTATAGCGGGGTTGACTGTACCTCTAAAACCATGATAACCATCCCCTTCGAGGGCACAAGGGCTTAAGATTTAAAGATGCGCGCACTCTCTTACCTTAAACATAATTTCGAGAAAGACTCTTGGTACTTATGTACCTGGGGGGCCCTTTTTGGTCGACTATGAATAGTGTTTAAACGTCTCCTAAGAAATTTTGTATACGCTAAATACAATGAAAAAGTGGTTTACTAACAATTTCCGCACTGAAAAATTGGCTTTCCGAAAAAATTTTGGTTACCAAATGTTGACCAATTGCCTTGGCCCCCAAGCTGAAATATCTTCCATTATGGTATCCTACCACGTTTTGATCACTGGAGCTGTGCAAAAAGAGCCTGTAAATGCATTTTCGATCAAGAGTCTTGCTCGGAATTATGTCTTAGGTAAGTGAGTGCGCGCATCTCTAACCAAGCAAGTCCCCTGCGCCCCCTTCGGGGTTACTCAACCTTTCACACGCGTGTACCTGTTTTATCGGGCGTTTCCCATGCTTTTTTCCATTTTTAGATATTTAGAAAAATAGTATAAGGAAGAAAGAGATTGGAGCAAGTTATAAAATTATTGATAGATTTGCAGCTTGCATAGCCTTCATGTTAATCCATAAAACGCACGTGTTAGAAAAATATACACAGCTCTGTTTAGAAAGTTATCGAATAAATTTTAAGATGTTTACCTCAGAGAGGCATGCTCGTCGCCGATGAGAATATTTCGAAAGGCGGGTACCAGCTCATCTAAAAAAAGAATTGTTTTGAAAATCAAATTTGTTTAGTACCCTCTTGCGATAGTTAATGAAGACCACCCTCACCGTTTTTTTCTCTCTCGAACAATTAGGCTCTACATGTGTTCGAAGAACCCCAAAACAGAATAAAAACAAGTACCCCCTGCTGTTTATTATTTTATTTTCAGGCTTAGGCTTAGACAAGGATGGCCAGCGTATGTTATGGCTCATTTATAAACGTTGTCGTTGTCGTCGTCGTTGTCGTTGGAATATTTTTTTTATAAAACCCTTTTTTTCGCCAACGACGACGACAGCGACAGCGACAACGACGACCTATTTATAAAAAATCCAACGATAACGCCAACGCCAACGACGACGCCAAGGACAACAAAAAAAATTTTCAAAAGTGGACAAATTCGCATTTTTAGTCGAGATTTCGAGTGAAAACGTGTGGAGAATATAGTTAATCCTTGAAATTCTGACTTAAAATGCAAAATTTGTCTAATTTGGAATAAAATATTTTGTTGTCGTTGGCGTTGTCGTTGGATTTTTTATAAATAGGTCGTCGTTGTCGTTGGCGTAAAAGTGCCTTATAAAACATTTTTTCTAACGACAACGACGACGTTTGTAAATGAGCCATTAGGACAGACTCAAACATGAGTTTTTATTTCATAAGCTTATAGCAGGATATATACCTATTGGTAAAATATTTCTTTGTCTTAGTGTAAATTATAAGATTTTAGATGGAAAAATGTCTATTTTCTTGACTCCACAAATAGATCTTGCTATAGATGAATCGATCAGAACATACACTGTCCAACCCTTGCCTAACCCTAAGCTTCAAAAATAACAAAAAAACTAGAGAAAACCAAGGCAAATTTTTCGGGGGTCTCTCAAACACATATAGAGCCAACAATTGATTGCACGCGTTTTTATATCGGTTTTTCAAATTTTCTGCCTAAACATATTATAAGGCCATCAATCTTAGATTCGACGCAAAACAAGGGGAAAAAGATTCAAAAAAATAATTCTGATCCCAGCCTTAATTTTTTGAAACACACTAAAATTGTTTTTAGTAACTTTTAAGAGTAATTTTTATTTGAGAGCTTGGAAATTGATTGGGCTTATTTTTCTAGTTTTGTTTTTATTTATTTAACTTCCAATACTTTTAATTGGCCTTGTCTGCTGTACCGAAAGTTGAAAAAGTATATATAGAAATATTGTTTATTTTCATTACTTATTCAAATAAATGTTACAATCACAAAAATAAATATTTTTACAGCTCGATAAATGGGTCTCAAGGCAAATATGTTTAAGTCACTGGCTTTGCTTTTGATATACAAGTGGTTTAAAAAATGTTGTGCAGAATACTTCCTAAAATAAATGAAATAAATTTTTGATTGGACTAAGGGATCAAAAATATTACCAATTATTCCAGTAGAGCCCTTGTTGGCTTCATTCTCGGCATTTGGATGATCTACATGCACTTTTCTATCACCACTCACAACCCTAGCTGTGCTTCCTGTGGCTCCCTCTTCAGCTGAAATTTGACATTTTGGGTTGATTTTTGAAAAAGCTGAAAAAAGCTCAACTTAAAAGTGAGTAACACTTACTTTCATAATGTGTGTGCTGGAAGACGTCAACTTTGGTATGTTCAGTGTCAGGACCCACGTTTCCATGAGTCATACTCTCCCTCAATTCCTTTGCCTTGATTAGCGCCTCACGCTCATCCTTTTGAAGTTGCTCCAACTTTTCTTGGAGAGATCGCTTCTCTTCTGCCTGTCTGCGGGCCAATTCCTCAGCCTTTCTTTTGGCTTCTTCTTCGTTTTGACCTTGTTGGTGAATGGTGATTTCAGTGGCTAAAATGTAATGGTAAATTTGAGGTGTTCAAATTTTTTTAAAAATTGATTACTTTTCTTTTCTTCGCTTTGCCTTTGAAGTTCTGCTTCAGCGGTTCTCAACTCTTCTTGCAGTTTCGCAAGCTCAGCCGCCATGCTTTGAATTGCTTAAATATTCAAATTCCTCTTTTGACGACCAAACAAATGATTAAAGTAACTAACTGTTTCTCTCCTTGGCTGTCGATCAGCCAGAAAATCCGCCTGTTTTCTGGCCTCTTCCTCATTCTTCATGAGCTCTTGGAGACGCATCTCTGTCTCATGCCTTTCGTCAGACAATTTCTTGGCCAGTTCTGAAGCTGTTTCAGCACTCTTCCTGGTCTCTTCAAATTCTCTTTTTCTCTTCTCGATTTCTGTAAAAAATCAAAAATAAATTATAAGTAGCAAATATTTATAGGATCAAAAGTAAACCTTCTTTTTCAGGTCCTTGTTTAGAGGTCAATTCTTCCACTTTCTTTCGAGCCTGAGTAGTGGTTTGAGTCAGTTCTTGGACTTTGATTTGAATCGTCTTCTTTTCCTTAGTTTGCACCTGAGCTAGCTCTTCTGCCTTTTTCTTAGCAACTGATTCATCCAGAGCTAGTTTTTCAAGCATCAATTCAACGTCTTAAAAATGGGCTTTTTAGAAAATTATTCCAAGCACAAATAATTTCCGAAACCTACGTTTTCGCTCTTGAGTAGCTTTAGCGGCTAGTTCCTCCGCTAAGCGCAAAGCCTCTTGCTCTAGTTTAGCTACTTCTTGGGCCCGCCTTTCCTCTTCTAAAATGCCAAAATATCAAATTATATACTTTATTTAAGACAAAAAGTTTTACCTTCTCTCAAGTTGGCCTGTTTTTCTTCAACTTTTTCAGCCATCTGCATGGTTCTTTTCTCAAGTTGCTGAAGCTCATTGATTTGGCGTTTTTCTTCTGGAAATCCAAATTCATTTACAAAAAAAACTTTTGCGAGTTCACCAACCTTCAGCTGCCTTAGCCTTTTTCTCAGCCAATAGTTGAGACTTTTGTTCTAGATCAGCCTCTACCTCAGACAAATTGTTGCTTTTCTCATTGACCACCTTAGCAGCTAAGGCCTGCTGTTGCTGAAAATGCTCGGACATTTCCTTAGCTTCATCCAACTTGCGATCCATTCGTCGGGATTCCTCAGTGTTGCCTGATGGGGGCACATAGCCTTCGTTCTTCACAGTTATCTCTTCTAAAAGTATTGAGTTAGTGGCCTTATCGTCTTAAACGAACTATAAAATTTTGCTTTTTAAGAAAAAAGACTAACTATCTCTTCATGATATAATTTATTTACCAAATTTTTTAGTGTTTCCTTGCTGGCTTTCTCGCGTGAAATGTTGTTGCTGAGGCTGAGAACCTTGCTGCTGACCCTGCTGCTGTTGATTTAGCTGCTGTTGTTGCAGTGGTTGCTGTTGCTGAGAGCTGCTAGAGGTTTTAGAGGTCTGTTTCTCAGCTGAAAACAATGATTATATAAAATGTTTTCAAACTAAAATATGATTTCTCACTTGTAACAGTCGACTTTTGGCCTTCGGAAATTCTGTCTGCCGGTCCACCTTTGGAAAAACTCTGCTGCGAGTGCTGACCTACAAATGAACAAATTTAAAACAAAAAGATTTGTAATTGGGTAAGTTCAGCTAAGCTATAAAATGCCGTCTTTTGTTTGTGCCTGTTTTATAAGACATTTCTCACAACTTTTTTTTTGTAAAAACCCATGAGAAGTCGATATTTGCTTATAATATTAAGAAGCTGAGTCTTAAAACAGTTTTTTAAAAATATTTCTAGGTTGCCTAGAATATGACCAAAATTAAAAAGTGATAGAACACTTAATCATAACTTAGTAATTGAAAATCTTGTTTAGAAAACTCTGTATGTAGAATCAGACTTGTGGAACAAAAAATCTTACTTTTGACACTCGTCTTTTCTGGCATATTGATAGAAATTTGGGAGTAAATTTTGTAGCAAGTAGAAATAAAAGTTCAACTGGTTTGGTTATTGTTGTTGATTTAAAAAATGAATGAAAAAGAAGGATTTATATATAGAAGAGTCTTGCAGAAAAACAACAACATGTGAAAAGCATAGGAGGCAAGCCCTCAAAGACCACCTCTTTTAGTGCATCACCCCTAAAAAAACAAGCCGAAAAGAGGTAGTAAACAATCTAGGGGAACACAAACAACCAATCATCCCACAAGTTGCCTTAGATAATAATACAAATGGGTCCTGCTGTTCCTAAAGGCTGGTCCAAAGGTCTAACTCAACAATAACAAAACAGAGAAGAAGAGGAACTGTTGGGAAACATCACTAAAAACAGCTGTTATCTTAAATTATTGTTAAATCATAGTATTGGTAAACAACTTTGTTGATTTGAGCTGAATAAATTTTGGGTGATGCTTATGTGATCAGTAAAAAACTCTTTGGACACATCTTGAACACAGACATCATGTTGTAGGTGATATTGTTTAGGCATGTAGGGTACAAACAAAGGTTAATCATCTTGCAGCCCATCGTCGATTCGTTTAGTGTAGAAGAAGTCCTTGTGGTGGACAGAGAATCAAATTTTGAGTTTGGGCCTCGGAACTTTAAAAAGCTTCTTAAAAATACTAATTTTGGATAATTCAGCGCCTCAATGCTCAGTTTCTTGTTTGTCAATTGGTCATTTTGATCATCCTGGCCTTATATTACTTTTTGATTTTACGTGTGAAAGTGAGGTTTTCAAAAACTTTTTTAAAAATTCTCGCAAATTCAAATTTTTCATAAAACATGTGCATCAGTAAAGGTGGTAACAAAAATTAGCTATTCGTTTTTAGATTTTTATATGTATTAAGATTTTTATACGTATCTTATAAACCATTTTGTAGCCCAGTTGCCTAGCTACAAAATGAGTGGTCGATCATAATTGTTTGACGCAAAATGAAAGGAGGTAGGATTAAAAAAAATCATTTTCATACGATTTCAAGCAAGGTAATTTGAAATTTTTATATACTGCAAAACCATTCAATCCAAATCAATCAACAAAGTAGTCACCCTTAAACACAACAACCTTCTCCTATCTCTCCTAGGTGGCATTCAGGTCTGTGAGTTTTTATAAAATACCCTAGAATGTTAAAAAAATATTCTGAAATGAGTTTTAACTAAATCTAATTATTTGCAAAGTTTGGACAACCAAGCCTACATAAGGTTGGAGCGCCGTACTTTTTTGCCCGCCAAACGACACGATACCCTTTTAGAAGCCTCTTGTCTACCGGAAATACCTTTGAATGCACCTGTCAAGTTTTTTTTTATCAGGGAAGGCATATAACCAGTGATGAGTTCTAAAAATTTTGAAAGCAAGTACATTTAGGGTATTTTTGCAAAATATGCTGTTTTATACGGTGCTTATTGCTTTTTTGTGCCAAAAAATAAGTTTAATGCATTTTTCATTTCTGATTCCTGGGAGATCGCCCAACTAACCTCCTCACATCATGATAACATTTTCATTTTGTTTACTTTTTATTTCGCTCGTTGTTTTCTATGAGTTTAAGCATACGGTAGACCAACCTTTTCAAGGCAAAATAAAGTAGGTGTCGAAAGTTCGGTAACTTGAAAAAAAGATGTTAGAATGAACACTTCAAAATTTCAATCAATTTCGAGAAGCTTTGTGATCACATTGGTTTTTCAAAAATCCTATTTGTGGCCTGGAGTTCAGGTTTTTTGAATTTCAGATCATAGTATTATAAAGATACACATGTAGTATCCGGTTCTTTTCGGGAACTGGAATATTTTCGGGAATGGCCCGGTTACCTGCGAATACTCCTGATATGAAGCCATATTATAATTAGTTAAACTCAAATTTTATTTGTTTGTGGTATATATCTAATCAATAAATTTATCTGGTTTACTAAAAAAAGTTTTACTATGAGAGTTATTATTATTTTGATACATGGTAACACAGCAACATTTTGCCATAACATTATTTGAAGTCTCAAGTCTCAATTTGAAACTCAATATATTTTTAGTCTAAGTGAAGACTAATTTTTTAAACTGCAGTATCTTTACATTTTGCAACATTTTTGCTAACTTTTTACCTATTTTATTGTGTTATATTGTTGAGTTAAGACATAACTCACTATTGATGGAAAATCCCAACTTTTTAAGCAGAGAAGAAAGAAATGAGATGATTAAAGAGCTGATGGCTGTATACCTTTTTAATAGTGTTGTTTCGCTGTTTATGGAAAACATTGTTTTTTAGCTGAAGAAGCGTGCAATTGAGCTGCCTACTTTGTTAAAAAGAATTTATGAAAGAATTGAGGTAACCCTTTTTACGAAATTATTGATATTTAGTATATTTTTAAGACAATCGAAGAAAAACTGGGTCTCAAAGTTAATGTAACGCCTAATAAACCTGGTGCTTTACAACAAAACAGGTATGTGGTTTTTTTTTCTTTTTTGCCAGTTAAAAAGGTTTTCCTAAATTTTTCCTAAAGTTAAGTCGGAGTATCGGATGATCGAAAGTAGACTGTAATGTATCTGTATTTTTTTCGCAGCTGTTTAAGCTACAGTGTAGTTTTTTCTACTGTGTATTTTTCCAGAAAATTTAGACAAGACTCAGCTATACGCCACCCTAGGAGACCGTCTCCAGCGTGGAACAGGGGCGTACCCAGAAGCCGGGTGACAAAGGGGTGGGAGTGGGGTTGGCAGGTCACCCCCTCCCCTGTTAGACTTTTCCTTATCGGTGCTCCCCCCGTCAGATTTTTTTCAAAACAGTGTAGGTAAAATGGCCTAAAAATGGCCCGGTGTCCCCTCCGTCAGAAATTTCTGCGTACGCCACTGGGTGGGTATAACCGGGTCGTCAGTTGACTAAGCCTAAGCAAACCTTAGCCAAATAGAGCATATTTAGGGTGACGTATAACCGAGGGTGGCGTATAACCGAAGCTTAGACTGTAATAACAAATTATGTGCTTATAGTGAGCCACTACCTTCTAGCTCGGTTTTACCCACACCTAGAGTGCCTAATCCACTGCCTTCCTCAGGCTTTTTCACGAACAATAGGTATGGAACTGATGGCCATCGCCCAGCAGCTGATAAAATCAAGGTTTTATAAACATATAATTGTAAATTTAAAATTGTAAATTTAAAACTTTCAGACATGGAAGGATTTGGCGGAGATGGACTTGGATGTTATTCAAAGTGCTTATGGACAACATGTCGCAGCTAAAAAAACTTATGTAAGAAATTTTTTAAAATTCAATTATTAAGAACATTGCTTTATAGGAGCTACCTCAACCCCCTGTGCCCCCACCCAGAGTAGTTCCAGCTTGCCCACAACCCCATCCCAAGCCATTTTATTCACTAAAACTGGCATTGCAAAACCGGTTGGCTCAATTGCTAAAGCTCCCGAGGCTATAGCTCCCGTCACTCCTGTTTCTCTTCCAGATCAGTACATTAAGTCACTGGGTCCAATGGGTCCTGCGATCAACAAACTAGTTGAGGAAGAAAAAAGCAAGGATACAAGTGACCATCCAGTGTCCGGTCCCAAACAGTTGACCAACCTTGATCCAGGTTTTAAGTACCCAGACTACATCTACAAAGGTTGCAGGACACCACTAGAGCGCAGGAGAGCCAAAGACAAATGGCAAAAATTGAACCCACATGTAGGTTATGCTTTGTAATGAATGAAGTTATCGAATCGACAGTTCTTTGCAGTATATTTTTCTTTCTTTTCAATAAAAATCGAAAATCAAATTTAATAATGAAAAAAACTCGAATATTTAGCTGTTTCCTAACCGCATGTCTATCCACCGTCGAGTTGCTAAATTCAAGGCTCTAGAAGAGAAAGGCATCCCTATAGAACTGCAAAAAGACAGATCACAAAGACTGACTTCTGTGACCGCGGATTCTATGACTCCTACTACATATAGGAGTGGGTGGCTTGACCAGCGGGGGAGCCTGCAGACTCAAGCCTCAAGATCTACATTTAACGCAGCAATACCACAGAACCCAATGTATCAACAGTCATTGACCACCAATTTCAGAGGCTACACCCCTGGATATAAAGGGTTAAGCGAATTTCCTACTGGTCACTATCTGCAAAGTCAACCAACACAATCAAGGCCTTTTTTCAGATAAATATATCTAGTTTCATGTTAATAAACAGTTTTTGTTAAAGCTTTCGGTTTTGTGTAATGAATTTTTATGTTGAATTAACCTATGCTGCTGAAATTACAAAAAGAAAAACTACAAGGTTGTAGTTATTTTTTTAGTGATTTATTCTGTTCATAAAAAAGTTATCGCTTTTTACATATAGTGGTTGGTAATCCCACCGGCCATTTCAGTCCTTGATTTGTGTTTAGGAAAGATTTTGTATTTTCAACGAACACATATTATCGAAATACGTATATTTTAAATATATTGAACAGAGTTTCGCTCGATTTTTACCATCTCTCACTGAAAACCCTAATCAGCGAGAAAAATTCTTCTGGAAAAATCAGAAGTTACGATTTGATATTCTCGTGTAAAAATTTTTAGAAAATTAGAATAAAAATAAGAAATTAACTATGTGAGGACGCCAAATTGAACTACAACATCAGATTTTTAAGTAAGAAAGCAAATATCGCAGGAATAAAACGCTAACAAATAAAAATCTAAAAAAGCTTCAAATCATAAGAAAAAAGCAGTGATGTTGTGTTTTGGTTAAAGTTTAGGTAAAATGAGTAAGCAATTAAACAGATAGAAATATGAGAGAGTTTTTTGAGAATCTATGGCATAAAAGTATGAGCTGAGCATTTTCACGTTTAACTTGAACACTCAACTTTTTAGTAATTCAATTTTCTCTGCTCTTTTAAATAAATTATAAAGCAATGTTAATAATGAGAAATTTTAGAAATTGAATTACACATAAATTTTTAGTTACTAGAGCAGACAAGTATTTATAAAATCGTTGCCTAAGAATCTAACAAATTTCCTTGACTTTTATTTATTGTTGGTGTGAAATGTCTTTGTATGTCTTCTTTTTCAAACCATCAGAATTTCAACTTTACTACAACTGCAGTGCCTACCTAGTTGATAGTATTCCAGTTGAAAATAGGGCTCGTCCTTATCTAGGAATATTTTCGATTTTCATTGGAGCAGCTTTCCAAGTAACTTTTGACTATAAAAGTCAACTTTAGTCTTTCCCCTCAAAAACTCAACAGAATTTGGCAGAAAATTCGTGTACAGTCGTCGTATAGTCGTCGATACCAACAATCCCTTCTTTTCAAGTTCGTTTCCACATAAGATCTCACACTTTTCTTAGCACTTTTGCCAAACGTGAATCGTCAGCGTGGTCAGAAAATGACAAGGAATTTTGCCAGTCGTTTTTCGAAAATCCTTTGATTTTGCCGTGAAGACTCGAACAGTAGGTGAGCCTTGATAAGCGAACACCATTTTCAAAAACATTTTTCAGGGATAAGTTTTTTTGAGCCTGTCTTGTAGCACAAGTTGCAAAATAAGTAAGGTTCTTAAAGGAAGCACCGTTCTCACGAGCCTTCGTCAGTATTCTTTTTTCACAGCCACAAGCACAACAACGTGACATACAACATTGAGATTCTCTTTTCTTCTTCTTGCGTGAGTCAAGCACACTTCGTCTACTGCATGAGCTGCGTGGATCCAGTCACCATCGCGAAAGAGAGCATAACCACCAGTCTTGACTTTGGCATCTGAAGCAGCTATCTTTATCTTGGTCGGTTCGACTTCCTCAGCTCCAGCACTGTCCTTCACCAGCTTGATACGGTCACGCATGATGTCTCCATCACCCATCTCGGCCATCACCATGCCTATCTCGCTCTCAGTGATCACTTATTATCTTATACGGGCTCCCAGGGGTCCCAAACTCTCACGCTTTAACTCGCCAGCGACATAGTTGGCTTCCAGAGACAAACTCTTGAGAAGCCTACTACCGTATTTCCTCTAATTAAAGCAACGGCGCAATTATTTTCAACCTTCATCTGGGATGCGTTTATTAAAATTTTTTAGTTACTAGAGCTGGGGGGTTCGACAATTAGAAGGTGTGCGTTCATTACAAGGGATGCGTTTATTTTTCAACCCCTCGAAAATTATGGAATTTTCAATAAAAAATGGCCTTTAGTTTGAAATTCTAGTCAAAAATTACACCTTAATGGCTTCCCCCCCCCTCCCGACAGTTTGTTAAACTTTAGGTCGTTTCAAGTTAAAATTTTCAACCATAGAATAAATTTTAGTAAACTTTACGCACATTAAAAAAAGTTAAAATAAGCTGTAAAAGGGGCTATTATGAGTGTGAAGTTGATCACAAAAAAATAAAGCTAGAGGCATTTCAAGTTGATAAAAATGGCACCCGATGACCTGACAAACGGTTACTGCTTGGCTCTTATAAAGTCATTTGAAAAAGAGTCTAGCAGTTTCGAGCTCCGCGCATTTCAGGCACAAGTTAAAAATGAAATATTTTTCAGTTATGGCAAAATTTTCTAGAAAAATGGTCCATTCTTATAGTTTGCGATTTAAAAGTATTTTTATTTAAGCTTTGTTACCTGCCATGTATCTTCGTAATGTGTAAGAGCAACCTAAGGAACGGTCACTGCTATAAACTCATGATCTATTTAAGCATAATTGATGTGTTGGGACTATCCATGACTGCAATCTGCGCTGGTTGGTTTTGTATATTGGGAATGGTATATTGCTCAGCACCAACCTTAGTTTACTGGGCAACTTTGGCAGGCTTAGGTTGTTATCTTTTTTTATTAGTTAGATATCCAAAATTGAATTCAGGTCTACATTACATGGAATCTTATGTCACTGTATTTTTGGCTATAAACCGTTGCCTAATGCTCTATAAATCTAGGATAGCAGATTCTTTATTCAAGGGCAAAAGAATGTTAGTGTGGATTTTCTCGCCAATAATATTTTCTTTAACAACATTGTGGTTATCTCCTCCACTAATATACAATTCCATTAACGCTGGGATGTTTCTTAATCCTCATTTGCACTATTTGCCTGACCAAGATTACGTAGGTAGAACAGGGCTAGAGTGGAGAATCAGTTGATCCCAATCAGCTTGGTCTCCCTGTCGTTTTTTCTCTCTTTGCCTTGGTTCTCCTGTTGTTGTTTAATGCGAACATGGTGATTAAGGTATGAATTAAGGGCCATGTATACATAAAAAACAACATGTGAGACCAAGGCAAATTATTGAAAAAAAACAACAGGGGATCCAAGGTGTTTGGGAGCAACTGATTCTCCACTAGCGCCGTAGAACAGTCTAACCATGTTTTTATTTTTTGATTTTAGTTTCACTTTAAAAAAATATTTTGTAAAAATTGAGTTCGAAAACATGGCTTCAGTTTGAGCGAAAAGTGTTGTTTTTTACCTATTGTAGAAAAATAACTGTGTTTTTTGTAGACACTGTTTTTCGATATTTCGACTATTTAAAGGCTTATTAAAAAAGACCTTGACATATTGCTTGCCTGTGTGTGTTTAAAGATGTCAAGAAAAAATAAGAAAGAACAAAAAACTTCCATTTTTTGAGACTCGAAATTTTACGAACTTAAAACTACTTTAGAGTTTCTGGCGTAAATTAAAATTTCACGCTACCCAAAATCGTGCTTAATTTTGCTTCTATGAATGTTCATGGTTCTTATCTAATATATAAAATGAGCCAATTCGGAAAAAAAAGAATTTCCAATAATTTCCGTAATTTGAAGAATATTTTTTCTGGCTTGTTCGCTGTGGACATTCTGACAAATTTTTCGTCTATAACATACCAAAATAATCATTTATTTATTTAAATTTAGCAGAACTATCAAAAGGGCAACCGGACATTTGTCACTTTTTGAAATATTTGTCGCGCGACATTTGCCACTATAGTTGTTTTTGTCGCGCGACATTTGTCACTTTTTGCTATTTTTTTCCCGATACCTTTGTCACCTGACATTCTTGATATTACCTTACTCATATCTTTCTTATATTTTCACTAAATTTGTTTGATTTTATAAGCTGGAATTGTCGAGTAAGAGCCCAACAACTAGTTACGTGATAATAATAAGACCTAGAATTGACCTATACTTTGTACAGTCAAACCTCGATTTAGTGGCACCCCAAAAGTTCGTTCCCGCCTAGGGTCCGACACTTTTTTTAACCCAATTTTCGAAATACTTTATCGATTATGTTAGCACAGTCTGGTCGAAAATATCGTAAGGATTCCGGTTTTACCGATCGTTTTTTGAAAAGAAAACAAATTTTGGGTTAAAAAAGTGAAACCTCGATATAGTGGCACCCCTTTTTTGAAAACAGGTGCCACTATATCGAGGTTTCGCTTTTTTAACCCAAAATTTGCTTTATTTTTAAAAAACGATCGGCAAAATCGGAATTCTTACGATATTTGCGACCAGACTGTGCTAACAGAATCGATAAAGTATTTCGAAAATTGGGTTAAAAAAGTGTCGGACCCTAGGCGGGAACGAACTTTTGGGGGTGCCACTAAATCGAGGTTTGACTGTATGTCTGAGATGCTTTGACCTAAAGCGGTAAGTAAAATCAATAAATGTACGAAAAATAGACAAACGTCGGGCTACAAATTTTTAAAAAGTGACGAGAAATTTTTTTAAAAGTGTTAAATGTCGCGCGACAAAAATGTCAAAAAGTGACAAATGTCGCGCGACAAATATTTCAAAAAGTGATAAATGTCCGGTTGCCATCAAAAGGATTTGCAATACAACAAGCCTTAGCCTAAGCAAAATTCGATAAATTTAAAGCAAAAGAATTTATGATGCACAAAACGGTTTTGAGTACACGATCTTATCAATAAAATAAACACAATTTCTGAAAAAAAGAAGTTACTAATTTTAGCTGTAAAGCAAAACTGATAAGTTTTTACAACAATGAATGAACTTTCGAATGATGTACCGTGTGTCTCGAAAATTTGTAGCAGAGTTTCGAGTTCATTATTAAAAATATTACAACGAAAAAATTCAAAAATATAGTGGCTGGCGCCGGCTAAAAAATCTTAACAGTCGGGCGCCGGCGCCCGGCGCCACTTCAGCTGCGGCGCCGGCGCCCGTCGCCACTTCGGCGCCTGAATGTTAAGATTTCAGCTGTCTTGACAATGTTTTAGTAAATTCAAATTTTCTCAGATTTTTTTGCAGACAAGTTATTTTTAATCTTATAGTAAATTTTATGTTTATCACATGTAAATCACAAAATTTCATCACCGGTTTTTGCTCTTTTTTTTCTATGTTCTCCACTATCTGATAAAGATAGTTATCCACTATTTCCTCGACTCCTTGTTCACTGTTTCCAAAGATTGCCTCTTCAGCTTGATCAGCTGTGATTGAAATTGGCATACCCATCTTTGACAAAAATAGCCAATGATTTATTAGCTATTCCCGCAAGTACTGCAGCTGCTGAGCGTATGTTCAGCATAACAGCTATGTTGACAGCCGGCAGAAAAAGCTCCACTGGCCCAGTACTTTTAAAAAGCAAAACAATGCTTGTTTATAGCCGCAACATGATAAATTTTTTATTTATCATAATTGTTGCTATTCCTAATACAAAAAATTTCTATTTAAAACATAAAATGTTAGATTAGTCTTTGTTACATTCTATTATTTTATTTACAAAAATGGCTTGATGCCGGCGCCTGGCGCCGTATTTCCTCTTTTAGGCGTCGGCGCCGGCGCCGACGCCCGGCGCCGAATTAATTGTGGCGCCGGCGCCGATTTTTAGTAGACCCGGCGCCTGCGTCGGCGCCCGGCGCCGATTTTTCTCAGCGTGCAGGTATGACTATAAGTGGTCATTCGATTATTTCGGAGTTCAGCGCTGCGAACACAACTTAGTGTTTTTTTGTAGCGCAGTTCGAAAGCTAGAAGACCTATTTTACAGAATCACTTTTGAAAATTTGAGTGTTGAGATATGGTCTTTTGAAGAAAAAATCTTGAAAAGAGACCGAAATCGAAGTTTTTTAACTTTTTCAATTTTTGGCCATTTATTAAAAAAAACTACTTTTTTCGAAAGGCCATCTTTCAGCACTCAGATTTTTAAAACAATTCTGTGAAATGGGTTTTGTAGCTCTTGAATTGCGCTACAAAATAATGCGAAGATGTTTACTGTTTGAACTCTTAATCTCTTAAAATGATGAAAATGCTTGTTAACTTCTCAAAATGACCTGCCATTCGTTTGGACCCAAACGATGACGGATCTAAAATATTCATAATAGTCTCTAAAAAAACATTCGAAAGAGAATGAACAGAGCAACAAAACCCACATCTTGAAATCTTCTTGTAGTAATATTTTCATTTTTATTAATGAGCTAAATAGTAAGCTACGAATATTTGAGGCACACGGTAAAACTTGCCTTATTTTTTTGATACCTTATAGTATAATCAACCAGCAGTGTTCACTACGCAAGTTATCTTGTGGGCATTTTTACTAGTCTTCATTTACATTACTTTTGGAGTTCTTTTTTATATAAAACTAAAAAAAGGATTACCATCCAATTACAAAAGCAAAATGAACAAGGAAATCAATGTACGTTTTTTTATAAATAAAAATCTGCTAAGGAACGCAGTAAAACTCTTGTTTAGAAAAGAACAAAGATTTTTCTTGCTTAGATAAACATAATTTTTTTATAAAGCTCTTTTTAGACTTTCGTGCAAGTGTTTTTAACTTGCCTTATTGGAGTATTGGCGACAAGTGGATTTGCAATAGAGCAAAGGTTTCCTAATTGTTACTGGCTGTCTCTTTTTGGCACTTTTAGCTTAGTGTTTTTTCAAGGTATAATCTTGTTCAGATATAAACATATCAACACGTGAAATTTTCGTGTCATAAAGTTCTCTGTTTATTCTTGCTCTCGTTCTTTGCCCTCATCAGTACAGTGGAACCTGGACATAAGGCCACACCGATATAAGGACACCCTAAACAACATATAAGGCCACTTCTTCTTTTTGAGAACCAACTTTAAGTTTGCGTAAAATTTTGTAAAAAGATTAAATTTGATAGAAAATGTGCAGACGTCTTCTTTTTTTTGTACAATCCGGGCCAACTTTTGCCTCGGTCCCCCTGTTATTTTTTTACAGTTTTTTCCTTGGTCCCCCTGTGGTTTTAAGGTGACTAAGGGAATTATGGTTACTGTAATGACCTTAATCACCTAAAGCAGTATTACAAAGCCACCTCATCCTTAGCCACTTCAAAACAATCAGTGATATCAAGGCCAAAACTGTAAAAAACAACGAGGGACACCTTTGGCCGGTCTCCAGGGGTGGCCTCATATCCAGGTTCGACCGTACAAAAGAATTTTCCACTTACGCATTGTCGTAGAATGTCTGTTATAGTAACAGAACTGTCCAAATTTGAATTTTGTGAAATATAAAAAATAATAATAAAATAAGTTTTTTTTTAATAAGTTTAGGAAGTGGTGCTATTATCTATTTGTGTTTGAATAAATCGATCCGCAAAGAACTATCTTTGGCAATATGGAAGAAAAGACTTAGTTTAGCACAGCAGCATGGTTCCTAAATTTTATTTTTTCAGTCGTCAATACGATATTTATTTATAAAAATAGTTTACTAATCTGAAGTATTGATTGATTGTAAGCGAAAAGTTTCAACAAATTATTCAGAGCGTACACTACAGCTTTTGTAGTGTAGAGCTTACTTTACAACAAACTTTTCATGAACAATTTGAGAAGCTGCAAGCATGCTTTTCTGAAGTTATTTTACCAAAAAACTTCTGCTTTTCTGACGATATTGTACATTCGAAACAGGAAATTCAAGGGCTTTCTGCTGTTTTAATTGTGTTAATTGTATAGGTATGCAAAGGATAAAACAAATACGTAAAATTATTGTAAATACTATTTCAGAGGGCGAATGGTTTGTCTTGTTCACGTTAAGGTCGAAAATGTTGAGGCGACACCCCGGCGAAGTCTGTTTTCCAGGTGGCATGCGTGAGCTTAGTGATTCAAATCCAATTGAGACTGCGCTTAGAGAAGCCAATGAAGTAGGTTTACAACTACTGTATTTCCTCTAATAAGGCGGCCCCTCGACTTTAAGGACCTATATCTCAGCCCAAGAAAAATATTTTATAAAGCTGTTTATTGCGTTTCCTTAGTTCCCGCGAGCTCTACCGATCCCTCTTTTTCGATTTTGAATGAGCACCCAAAAACTTTTAGATCGACCTGAAATTTTCCAGATTTTCAAGAGTTTGAAAAATGAGGCAGCGGCGCCTTATAAGAGGAAATACGGTAGGTCAGCTGTATGTTTGTTGTGAAACAGTTTTCTCGTGAATTCTCATGGGAAGTTAGAGACGGAAAAATAGAAAAAGGAAAATTTTGACGCTTTAAGGAAATCGGCCTCAAGCATGAATCAGTTAATGTTGTTGGAGTTCTCAAACCGATCCCTTCTCGGCATTTAATTCTCATATATCCGGTATTATGTATTCTTCGTGAGCCAAATAATATACCTGAACTGCATGTAAGCTCTGAAGTTGACCACATTTTTTGGACTCCACTGGCTAACTTTTTGTCTGCAGAAAACTATAAAGCCTTGCAAATTGAACAGCACTTCAGAATACACGTTTTCAAGGTTTTTTCAGTCTTTTATTTACTAACTTACAATCTATTGTTTTAGTTAGAGCGTCCAGTGTTTGGAATCACCGCTTTGTTAGCAATTATAGTAGCTATGGCTGTTTATGATCAACACCCTAGTTTTGAGTTTGAAATAGTTGAACTAGACGAACCACAGAATATGCAGCAGGATTCAACCCCCAGGAGAAGTTTGGTGAATATTTTTAAAGCAATAGGAAAAGTGCGTCCTTTGATCAAACCTGATATACTTAACAAAAAGTTGTTTTCAAAATTGTAGACAAGGCGTTCAGTAATAATTTTTTATTATGTCAAAACTTATGCCCTCAGATTATTTAAAATGCCAAAATTATGCTCTAAATAAATAAAAAGTGAATTTAAATATTATTATACGATACAGAAAATGCTGTGAAGAGAAAAAAATGGAAATATTAAGATTTCAAAGAGTGAACATGCTGCGATCATGTTTCCACACTTGAACCAGATCCATCACAGCTTCTCTAGGATGACGGTCCAAAGCAGATTGAATTAAGCCCTGAGCAGTGGTCTGATATTCTTGCACCTCTACTGAGTCATCTAATTTTCAGGTGGCATATTAGAATGTCTTAGTAGTAGCAAAAAAGTCTTTTACCATCTTTTTTGACTAAATTGGACTGGACAAAAATGCTGCGAGGCTTTCGACGCTTCACCACAATGTCTCTCCAGCGCAACATTTTGTCTGCAACCAAATTTTTTGTTCTGAACGATACATAACAATTATAAATTACCATCAAGTTCACCACACTTGTTAAACCATTCAGCTGCTTGTACACTATTGCCCGAACTTTTAAAGTTCTGAAAGAATTTGGTTTTATTCATTTTTCTTTTGTTCAAAAGCAATAACCTGTAATTTTTTGAGAAAATCTCCAATAGTTGGCTTGCCCACAGACTGAATCTTGGACTCATCCAGAGAAAACAGTAAGTCAGGCTCGCCATCTTCTCCTTTAATCTCTTGAACCGTGACAAATTCTTGACCTGCTTCTAAACATTCACGGAACAGAACATATCGGGCAAAACAATGAGCCTGTATTAACAGCAAAACGTTAGCAATACTAGTGATACTAAAACATTTACCTGTCCCCACTTGGCTGTCTTTGGATCAAAGAATTCCGTCGCAACCAGACCAGCTCGTATTTCACTCAGCCAATTCACATATCTGACCTTTTCAATTTCTTCTTGAGTTTCATATCCAAATACCCTAGAAAATAAACTTTTTATAAAGTGTCTTTTTTGCTAAAACGTATACATGGCCCATACATACTTGACTATCTTGTCGTAGCAGCACAAAAAGTATCCGACAGCTTCAGCTCTGCACTCTTCAAAAGCAGAGCTTAGAGCTCCAAACTTGCTGCTGTAGGTTTCACCAGGCTCATACCACTGATCCACAGGTTTGCCGTTGAACAAATCAAGAACTCCTTCCTTGTCAAAGTTAAACTCTCCATTGGAGTCTTTCTGGAAGAGCTTGCCAGATCCATGTCCCAATAGCTCGTGCAACCCCACTTGCACTTCAAAAGAGGCTTTATAGTAGTCGCGATACATCTTGTTGTCCTCCTCGTTTAAAAACTCGATCTTGCGGTTGGGAGAGGCAGACATTACATTGGAAAGTGAAACATTTTTAAAGCCTTCATTTTGGCGGATCTCATCGTCTCAATTTAAAATTTTAGTAGATTTGTAGACATATTTTATAACAAATGAGTATTTACAATTTGGAATGTTGATGCCACATGGAATTCCGCCGCAGCTAAAGGCAACGATGTCAAGCGCAGTAAAATCTGGTCGGAGAAAAGTATCCTTCTCGTAATTTGATCCCCATGGCAGCTCTTTTAGGAACTCTTCCGCCCCATCAACAAGGCGCTGGAACTTCTCGGAGCAGACTTTGTCCACTACAGCGACAAATCCTACAATCATGCTTTTTATAAAATCGGTGTACAAGAAACATTTTCCCATCATTCAAAAGACATTTTACGGATGAAATAGAAAAGCGAAGTGAGCTGATATTTGGTACGCGTCAGCACAATGGGTTAAACTCACCTTCAAATTCTGAGCGCACTCCAGCTGGATCAGTGTAGTTTCTAGAAAATAAGGCTAGCAATTAAAGTTTCAAAAAATACAAGTTTTACTCAATGAAACCAATGTAGGACTCAACAACAGGGCCTTTGTCTTTGATCCAGTACCGAGAGCCATCTTTGTGTGCATCAAGGTCGCCAGTTACAAAGTGTTCTATGTATTTAGTCAACATGTGGCTCTGGTTATCATCTCGAGCATAAGGCTAGAACAGTATTAATTTAATATCTTAAATAACTTAGCTAAATAAAAAACAAACTTTTGCCTTTTCAAGGTCCTCCACAACCCGCTTCAAAATAAGTGAATAGTCGCCGTAGACAAACTCAAACTTGACTCCTTCAAATTCATAGACTTGGTTGATCTGTCCTGTTGTGTTGACACTGGCCAGATGCACTTTGAAGACCTTCTTATTGTCTGCTTCGACCTTTTCTAAACGAGTGTTCCACGCCTCAAAGCTGATGGACTTGAAAAATCGGTTGGCCAAGTCTGTGTCTTCTTCAGTGACTTTGGATGAGAGAATTCCAGTAACTCCCTGAAGGCAATTGTTTTCATTTAAAATTAAAAGATATTTAATGGCTAAACCACCTTCTGCGGAAAGTCAACAGCACGCTTATTTTCATCTAAGTTGAAGATTTCTTCGCCAATAATAGAGTAGAGGTCAGACATTTCGGGGTTGACCTTGAAGGCTTCCGAATCTTGGAGAAAAGCATCCAATTTAGCCTGAAATGATTTGAGGATTAAATTTTCAGGATTAAATTTTCAAACTAGTAAGGTAAAAACGCTACCTTTTGCACATCTGGCACAAACTTTCTAGAGCCGAAGCCAAAAAAATTACCGGCATCATAATAAAAAGCTGAGACAAAAAGCAAGAATTTGTCAAACTCTTCAGGTGTCCAGCCTAGTTTCTCAGCTCTGGATTTAAGGCTGTCAAAAGACTCTTCTCGAAACACCTCCAAAAGCAAGGCTAATAAAATTGGAGACTCGGGAGACTTCTGAAATTGAGAATCATGCCTTCGTTATTGAGAAAAGTAATAAAAAAAATACCTGGCAGAAAGTGATGAAAGAGCCATTAAATGAAGCCTGTGCCAAGTGATAGGCATACAGCTTCTCTTTTAGAGTCATTTCTGTAAAATTTTGCTCTTATTTCGTTTAGATAAATTTGTTGAAACTTACGTTCAAAAGCTTTTTTACACTCTAACAACAGGATGGGAGTGTCTGAGCGCACCAAGTGCAAAGACTTGTCAAAGCTACTCATCTTCGAAAACAAAAGAGCCTGAAAAGACTAAATAATTTAAATGGACTGTTCTTAGCAATTATAAAAAGACAGCATGCAGCAAATATCATAAAAAATGTAATGGTTCCTTTGGGCTGTGAAAGATCATACTGATAAATGTGTACAAGGTGAACCAAAAAAACTCTACAATGTTTAGAAATTTTTTTACAGGTTTCAGCGGACTGATGAAATCATCGACCCAACCCTGTATTTCTGTTGGCTCAGGGATTTTTTTGCTTGGAATGGAGGATGGATTTTCACTATACTTTTTAAAATGTTATATGTTGACTATGATAATCATAGCTATTTGAATGGTGGTCTATCAGTAATTATATAGACAATCTGATCGCTATAAGAATGAACTCAATCATTGTATGTAATACAAAAGGAATTACAGCGAAAAATTTGTGTACAAACCTGATTCCACCATCCCCCCTTCTCACTTAAAGCATAAAAGCACCTCAACGTGTAGGCGAGGAAAAAAGACAAGAATAAAAAACATGTGTGTGTAAATTTTATGGTCAGAATTAAAATATGCTTTAGTAAAAATTTATCGATTTATTTGAGGCAAAAGTTTGGCAAATACCACGTTTTTATCATCACATCTTTTCTTTTACAAAAAATTTGAAATTTTATTTTTCAATTGCTTTCAAATATATATTAAAAAAAAGCACGTCTGCAGAATTGAGCGCGAAGTTGAAACTAGATAGCGTAATTTCATCGCAAGCTATAAACTAGGGTTAGATAGTGAAAATTAATTTTTCTCAAACTTTTTCATTTACTGAACAACATAATTTTTTTTGCTATCAGAAAACCATATCAATTGGATTTTTTAATACAGTCAAGTCTCGATATAGTGACATCTTGATGACGGCTAGTTTGGTTGCGGCTGAAAGAAAATTACTAAAGTGGTACCCTCGATATAGTGACACCCTCGAAAGATTGACACCTAGCACCGGCCCCGAGAGGTTTCACTATATCGAGACATTACTGTAGTATATAAATTTCCTCTAAATTGGGTGAAGAAGGATGCCGAAAATGACCTTTGAAGTTTCATCGTCGTCCTAACTCTTTTCAGCTTTTGACATAATTTTTTTTATAAATAGCAAACCTGAAATTCCGACACCAGATTGGTCATCAGCACACCCAATTCGCATGTAAAACTGTTCTTAAACGTAAAAATCGACTGTCATATTTAAAATTCCTCTCGAGAAAATAAATATTTGAATTAAAAAGCATTGACCTACGCGAATATTTTCGGTCTTGAGTGCAATTTGAAATATGACAGTCTATTTATACGTTCAAGAGTAGTTTCACAGGCAAACTGGGTACGCTCGTCACAAATTTGATGTCAGAATTTTAGCTTTGTCTTGTGAAAAGAATTTGAGTCAAAAGCTAAAAAGAGTTAGGACGACCAGCAAGCTTCAAGTGTCATATTCAGTGTCCTACTATACACGAAAATATATACATTATTTGAAAGCCAACGAATAGGGATTTCTGACGGCAGACAGTTTGTTTCGGTCAGTTAATCAATAATTTGAGAAAAATGGCTTTCATGAGAAAAAGTCAGTGAAAATTGCTTTTTTTATTATTACCACTGTTGATCCGCTTTTTTAATCAGTATCAGAGCATGTGATACCCTATTAGAAAGCCCGTCATCCTAATGGCATAAAATACTTTAAAAAAAGAAAACTGCCATAAAGAATCTAAAGTTTAAAATAATGTCACTTCAGAGGCCATTATTTCAAAACTGAGGGAAAAAATCGGAAAATCGATGCGTGCCTTCGTGTCAGCGTATCATCAATAGGTATCAGGGTTAATAATCTGGAATACCGAAAATCGCTATCAGACTATTGGTACGGGTCCAGGACCAAAATTAGAAAAAATATACTTTAATAACAAGTTATTTATAGTTTTAGATGTTAATTTTAGTTTTAAGACTTTCGAACAGACTATTTTCCATACGTAAAGCCCAAAAAAAAAATTCTTTTATGAAGAAACTTCTTTGAATAATTGAAACAAAACATCAATTATACTAAAAATTTAATTTGAAACCGGCGAAAGTCATAAGCATAAGCACAAATCACCATACGAACCCTGCGATATATTCTAAAAAGATAAAAAAAACGCTTAAAAGAAACACAAAGATAGACTATATCGAGGGTTGCCTTTAATTCCTTCATGTACATTTTACAGTACAGAAGTGTTTTAACTACTAATAAAAAAACAGAAAACTGATAGAAAGCAAATTAGATGGCAATCTTTTATTCTTTTTAAAATAGGGGTGTGTGATTTTGAATAGCTGCAAGAGGTGATTCATTCTGCTTCGCGAACTTTTCTTCTTTTGTGTTACTAGATAAAAAAAACTTAGTCAGTGCATAGAAATAACAAAGAGACTAAATTTCGTGATTTCACTTAACATACATTTCATTTATTTATTTTACATTATCAACTAGACCTCGAATAATAATTACTAAGCACATTAAAAACATACTTTAAAACAAACGATAAAAACATAGACACAGTAAACCGTAAAACTAGCACTTCTACTAATAAGCATCATTTTGTAGGTACTACATTCAAGCACCCTTTTAGGGCAATACAATTTTTTACTAATCATCTTTGTCTGCATAAAAATTTTGTTATTGTTTTATAATGGACCACTCAGACTGAAGTTAGAAGATACAAGAATACTTGTTTGTTCACCTCTGTACAACCGTCTGAATTCTCGTCTAATGTGTCCACTAAGCAAAAACAAAAGCCAAGGAGCGGAACAGGTGTACAAATCCTGGGCATATAACTCAATTTGGATGAACAGTCTGACCTCTTCATCTGACATGTTTTTAAGGTTCAAAAAGAAATAAGTCTAAAAAATTTTTGCATGGACATATGATTTGTTATAAGTTAGTTATGTATACCTGACAAAAAATAAATATAGCAGATATAACAAATAAAAAAGCCGTAAATACGGAAAGATTAATTTCTGCATCTAACGGCAACTTTTTATTAATTATAGTTAAATTTTTCTGGTTTTTTCTTCTAATTAGCAGCTTTGTGAGCACATAACAGTTCATAGGTAAGGCAGTGCATCCGTAGGTGAGAGTGACTAGTAATTGGAAAAAGTTGTTTCGTGTTAAAGGCTGAAACTTCCTTTTAACAGTTTTAATTTAAAAAACCTTCTTATTTTAAAAACTTTTATATGCGATATATTATTAAAGGGGCATGCCCACGCTATTACAGGTGGTGCCCGCCGATTCATTTTTTTTCCTTATCTTTTAACTTGCGTGCAGATTTTTCGATAGATATGGTTTTGTTAGAAATTGAATTGAATCAAATTGAAAAGTCCGTATAGATGTTCAATGATTATGAAATTTTTTCGAATTCAAGGGCACCACCTGTATTAGCGTGGGCATGGCCTTTTAAGATGGCATGGAAGATTAGCTGGTACTGGTTCACAATATGGACCTCAAATATTTGCCTTATGCCCCTGTTGTTTTTTATTGAAAAACAGCTTGGTCCCTCCTGTTGTTTTGAAGGTGATCATGGTTAAGGTGATCATGTTAACCACAATCACCCCGATTACCATAATCACAGTGTTACCATAACCATAATGAACAGGTGGGACCAAGGCTTTTTCAAGGAAAAATTAAGGTGTTTTTGAGGAAAAAATTTGGGTCCATATTGTGAACCAGTTCCCCTTTTAAGATGCAAAAAAGGCTTGAAGATGCGAAAAAAAAGTTAGCTGCGAGCAAAAGCTTTGTCTGTTTAGACTTAGATCCTTAACATGTATACGACATAATTGTAAAGACGGCAAGGATTTCATGGTAGTATGGCAAACACCGTGTCTTTCTTTCTTTTGTGGGTAAGATTGTTAATTTAGTGAGTCGCTTTTGTAGCAAGCCGAGATTGATATTATATTATACTAATATTACCGAGTTTTCGCTAGCAGGAGATTCAATTTTGTCAATCCAATAATAATCTCCATCCTTTTTACAATAACCGCCGTAATAAATCAGGAACCAAGTGCATAATAGAGGATAAATGTGAGCAAATGCAAACACGAATGGCAGTGATCTTTTCCAAATCTGTATAACCGAAACATGAATAAATAATCAGCCTTACAAAAAATTATTTTCAACCTGTTCGTAATTGACTGGACTATAACAACTTAGAAAGCGATTGGCAGTAAGCATATAGCTCAGAAACCACTGAACATAGAAGTTGTAGTAGTCTACAAAAATAAGTGTTGTAGGAATCCATCCAGTGGAAGGAATTAAATCATAAATAGGAAAAAATACTGGGGTTGCGTTACCACGAAATATGATATAAAAGAAGACCCATGAGATAACATCCTAAAACAAATTTTTCTAACTAAAATTTTGATTGTAAAATTAGTACCCAAACAAGAGAATATGCTAAAAGATTGTAAAAGGGGGTCTTGAAGTTACAAATTAAAATCTTTAGCACTATTGCATCTAGAAATAGAGTAGGCAGGAAATAAAGCAAAGGGAAAAGACCGTATATGTTTGACCAGCTGAATAAGACGTATTCTTTCACAGCATCTAATGTTTTAGAAGACAAACTGTTAGTTTTTAGTGTAGTCTCCATTCCTGCAAATATGTATATTTTCACAAAATTTCTATTAGGATATTATTTAAAAAAGCGGGCACTGCTGGAAAAATCGGTTCCCATTTTTGCCTTGGTCCCTCTTGTTGATTTAAAAAAATGGGGACTGATTTTCCACTGGAGCCAAAAATCAGTTTGTAGTCAAGTTTAAAAAGTTTCATTTAGTTTTTAGTTGTGTCTCGATGAAACGCGACGCCGATATAACGCGCCCCTTAAACTGATTCCAGCAAAAAGATCTCAGTCAAATTTACATTCGTTAAAACTTGACTCCTGATACCTTTTTCCGGTCTCAAGGAGTCGCGTTGTATCGAGACTCGACTGCAGTTCCAATTTTTTAAATTTATATTTACATTTGTTAAGATTTATCAGTGAAAAGGCCTGAATGCAGTCTACCGTATTCTCTCTATTAGTTCCACATGTGGGATTATTTTTCAATCGTCCGAAAATCGGAAAAATTTGTGGTCGATCTCAAGATTTTTAGTGAAAATTCAAAATCTAAAGAGCGGAATCAGTAGAGCTCGTGGGAGTTAAGAAAATGCAAAAAACAGCTTTGTTAAATTTTTTCTCTGAGCTGAGATACAGGTCCTCTAAGTTGGGGTGTGGGTTTAATAGAGAGTGTGGAACTAATAGAGAGAATACGGGGTAACACTTTACTTAAGATCTAAGTTGAGTTTTGCATAGTATTCTTTTTTTTTTTCGATTCGGCCGATTTTCAAAACATTTTTTTTTACATAAGTCAAAATTTTGTACGATTTATAATTTTATATCAGAGAGAATAGACGGCCAATTAAATCAGGGCTTTCTTATTTGATGTTTAACTTATTATTCTTTTGTAAAATGGAATTTCAGCAAAAATCTAAACAAATAACCCATTGTTAAAATATTGTTAAAGCATTAGATTACGTTGGTTAACTAAACAACAATTGAGTACATACCTTCTTTAATGCCATAAGTGATATAATAAAACTTATTATATATACAAAAATCAGAGAATAAAGCTCTTCTAAGACAAGTATGACTGAACTAGTCATTAGGCATAAAGCGTCAGCTGCGGCATAATTACAGATGCTACAAAGTGTAGTACTTTGACTGTTTTTATCATTTTGTACATTTATGATGCTAATGAGATGTCATGCATGTTGTAGTATGTTCTGCTTTTTATATATTTTATTATTGTGAACTTCTTGTTTTACTATTTTAACGACAAAAATCTTGACTATAATCCTTGGTTGCGCAAATATTTGTTACTAGTCAAAGTTAAGAAGATCTTTCATCGTTCTTTAAATTTGCTAAAAAAAAGTACAGTCACCCATTTAAAAATGTTATAGTAATATGAAAGTTGACAATTAATTATAGTTTAGTCTAGACAAGAATCCAGCTGTTTTTTGCATTTAGATGGTGCATAAGTATAAGTTATCTCCCGTTAGTATTTCAATTCTAGAAGTGAAAAAGCGTATCTATTTTAGGTACCTTGAAAGCTTACTAAAAGTGCAAAAAGAGATAGAAAGGAGATAGAAGCCAAAGATCTTCCGAAAAGCTTGATGCAATCAATGGCCGAAAAAAAAGTTAAATGTTGCACAGTTGAACGTGGATATAAAGGCAAGTACCATATACCCTCGGCACCAATTTGAAGGACCCAAGCAATTGAATTACCACCTAAACTTGTTGTTTCAAACGGTCGTTACAGCGATTTTTGAAAGGTCAGTTTTTGAAATTTTTAAAGAATTCTGCTGATTTTTCATACTTTTCATGCCCCTAATTTTATTTGTTAAAAAAAAATTGACCCTACTTCAGGGTTCATAATGAAAAATTTAGAAAAAAGAGCATTTGGGTGAAAAAAAGATTTATTTCATTTTATCCAGTGCTTATTGCAATTTTAGAGCGAGAAAAAAGATTTTGACTAAAAACTTCAAAAATAAAGGGTCCCGAAAAAAGGACAAACACTCACATACCTCAGACGTAAATCACTCCGAAGTGACTCTTTTGGTCTACAGTCGACTTTCGACCAGTGTGGTAAATCCACCGGTGGTGGTTTGGTTTTTCGGTTAGCCACTCGGTGGCGGTGGGTGGCAAACACATCGGTGGCAGTTTTGGTGGCAAAATGTTCAGATTTTTCGAAAAATTTCAGTAGATTTCGCTTGTTTTAGATTTTTTAAATTTATTTCAATAAGTTTTGCATGATCAGAAATGCTGTTGAACTTAACGGTTTTTATCATTATAGGACAAGAGGAAAAGCTAAAGATTTTATTGAACACAGTACATTTCATGAACAACATTGGGCTGTAGTGCAAAATACGTTTCCATTTATCACCTTGGTTCCCCTTGTAGTTTTTCCTTACAAATGCTAGGTTCCCTTGTTGTTTTGAAGGTGATCATAGTTAAGGTGGTCATGATAACCATACTCACAATATCAACATAGCAAGGCTGCGTCGGAACCAGAAAAAAATCGTAACGGAATTCAGAATCGAAACTCCAGAATTTTCGGGATCGGATTTCGGAACTTGACATATTTTTTCGGATTTCGGAATATTTTCGAACTCAGAAAATAAGACTTAAAATTTCATCATTTTTTTCTTGCAAGAAATTTTTCGAATTTCGGTATTCGGAACTTAATTTTTTTTTCGAAATTTGGAACTCAAAAATATCGGATTTCGGAATTCCGACGCACCGCTGCAACATAGCTATAATTAACAGGGGACCAAGGCATTTTTAAATAAAAAACCACAGGTGAAACCAAGTCAAAAAATGAAAACGGATTCTGCACTAGCGCTACAAGATTGTTATAAAAAAAATGACGCTACTTGTATATATCCCCCCCCCTCCAATCAAGAAAATGCTGAACATAGTTTTGAATACTAGGCCTATTGCAGTATTCGTGTACTCTGGTATTCGTGCTTTTTAATGCATCCAGAATCACTTTTGAGTTTTTCTATTTTTGTACTTTTACCACACTGCTCTCGACTTAGTGTACACCAGATTTAGTGCACACCTCGGTTTAGTGTACACCTGGATTAAATAATATCGGCCGGCGGTTAATTAAAATGACTAGAATGAACCCTTGATTTAGTGTACACTCGATTTAGTGTACATCAAGAGCCGGTCCCCAGGGTGTACACTAAATCGGGAGTTGACTGTATTTCAACCCAAATACAAACCTAAATCCCTAAAAATACAGACCTAAAAATACAGACCTTAATCCCTCCTGAGGCCATTTCAGGTCGATGTAAAGTGATTGGAAGCACTTTTTTAAAAAGCTGATTTGGGGGGGGGAGGTATATCCAAGTAGCGCCAAAAATTTCTTACTTATGAAGCATGATAAATTCAATGTTGATTTGTGAAAAATTGTGATTTTTAACAAATTTCCCACAAGCAGTATTTTATAAGCAGTTAATTTTTTCCTTTTTTCCTCCAGCTATTTCAGAAGAAATTACTTGCTTTCATTGCCATTTTTTCTTGTTTTTTCGGAAAAAGCATATTTTCGGTTTAAGCCTGAAAGTGTTGAGAAATATTTCCAGAAAGAATAATTTGTGTTTAAAACTTGTTTATGAATTTGCTATTCTGGTTACAGTATCTCTCTCGGTGGAGAGGGATACTGGTCTGCGACAATAAAAATAAAGTCGATATGGTACTCTGCTCATAAGAATTTAAACTTTAACTACAAAAATTGTGGTGTATCTAACCGAAGAATTACAATTTTCAGTTTCCAAGACTTGCACTGGTCCTCTTATTTTTTAACGTAGACGATTACTTTTGCAAGGAACTGAAAGAAAATGAAAAACATAGCAAACTAATTGACTTATTATTTTTGTTTAATTTGACAGAAAAAATTGTGCTTTGTCTTTAAAAGTTTTAAAATTCAGACCGAATTCTTGAAAATAATATTTAATGAATAATTAAGTACAAAGCTACTCACAATGGCAGCTTTTCAGCTAGCACTTTTCACCATTGAAGTCACAGATGACATTTTAATTTATTTTTAAAATTTACACTTTAATATTTTTGTTACTTGTCTACAAAGTAGAAAAAATTTGCATTGGTCACGGGCATGCCCGTTTAGTAATAAGTTCGTGTGTACAGTGATGTTGGGAAGTTTGCTGATATTTAAATTTTTTGTCGCGCAATAATTGTTGTTTTCGGCGAAAATAGACGAAACGTAATGTTCCGATTTCAGGCATATCTAAGAGATTCATGCAAGCAAACATGATTTATTCCCAAAAATGTAAAAATAAATAAAAAATTTACGACCTATGACATAGAAAAGTAATTGTATAGAAAATTTCTTGGAAATACAAGGAGGGACCAAGTTTAAAATCAGTGCCCAACAACGATAGGGCCCAATTGTTCCTATTAATATCTTTTCGTACAATATTTCCGTTCTAAATTTTTTTATTAAAAATCGTCGCTGTAAGTCACATAAATTGTTTCAAATTTATTTTCCACATCTAAGCACTCTTAAAAATTAAGTGCAATTTCTATTCTATAAATTTATTTGCATTAGCAAACATGTAAACAAGCGTACTATTAAATCTGCCAAACGTGTTTTCTCACACTTTATTCTAATAAAATTATTTAAAAAGCTTATGGCAAACAACCTCAAAATACACTCAAAACATGCCTTCTCAACTTTTTTCAGGCATTCTGGGAAAAAAACAAGCGTATAAAGCTGGTGGCAAAGCACATTTTTCATTCAAAAATAAACTTACTGTAACAATCAAAATGATATTTACAGGTAGTTTTTCAACACATTTTTGATTTCACAAATGAGTAGCAGTACCCAATCTTCGACACCTGCAGATCTGGCGATTACTGCAGCCAACTTGCAACAGCACATTGAGTATGTTGAGCAAAAGATTATATACAAAATTTGCTGGATTTCTATTGTATTGCTCATTTCCGTATTGTTATTGGCTTATAAATTTAAGCCAAAATTATTAGTTGTTGAAAAGGGCAAGCTATCCAATTCCATTTTAATTTTCTTGTTAACCCATTGGCTCAACTCTATTGTATTGTTGTGCAATAATATTTATGCTGAAGAAGTTTGGAAAGGGGGTTACTATTGGGAAGCCAAACCATATGAACATGATTATTTTGCGTGGTGGCTGTCCATTTGGTTTGTTAATTACTTGAGTGCTGCCCTGCAGCTGTCTTCTTCCTGACACTAGATCGCTACCTTGCTTTAAGACTTAAGGTTGACTATAATAGAAAGTGCAAGAAATGTGTAGCTGCAGTGGAGTGTGTTGCGCTTTTGACTATTTTTGCATTTAGCTGTTTCTATAATATCTTGGCTTATAAGACACCGGAGTGTAAGTAATTTTATTTTTTTATTTTTACTTTATTTTTAAGTTTTATATTTGCTTTGTTTGCTTCGTTGTAAAATTTCAAATCTTGCCAAAAATTTGGAAATTTTTTGTAAAAATGCCTGTGACAGATAGTACAGTCGAGTCCATCTATAACGCAACCCCTCAAGCTCGTTCGCGCTCAGGGTTCGATTACCAGTAAGATTCGCGGCTCTTGGCATATCGCGACTACCTTTTGTAAATAGGGCGAAACAATTTTCTTTATGGTGAAAACTGGTAAAATCGGAATCCTCACGACATTTTGGGATGGAATAGCAGATCAATTTCAGCAAAAGTTTCCAAAAATTAAGGTAAAAAGATGATCGGACCCTAGGCGGAAACGAACTAGCAGGGGTGGCGTTATAGAGGGACTCTACTGTATTGGTTTATTTTTGAACCACTTTCTGTGGTGTGAGTTTATTAGAGAGTGTCTGCCTATTAGAGAAAATGCAATATTATATTGGTATGATGCACTTAAGTTACGAATTAGCATCAAAATCTACAATTTAATCAAGTACTAAAAAAATTCAAAAACATCTGAATTTAATTTTAAAAAGTTTTAGTTAAAATCCACTTTGAAATTATTTTTTAAAATTACTTTCATAATTTTTTTTGTGACTTCAGACAATTTAAAATGCTTTACCTGCATTCCACTATTTTACCAGGTGATTGTGTCCACCAGACAAACGATAAAGCTAACATTTGGATTTCTCAATCTTCTAATCAGCTGCCTATTTTTCCACCAACTAAGTAAAGTACTCCGGTCTGAAGCAGCCATAAATATTAAAAATAGAGTTGTCAAAATGACTATAATACTAGAGCTGTTTTTTGACATTATTCCTGCTATGCTTTTTTATCTTTTTATTGTAAGTATTTCAACTGTGCCACAATATTCAATCTATTCTTCTGTGTTTTAGATAGTCCGTTCACCAATCGCAGAGTTTATAGAGACTCATGTAGCAGTTATGTCCTGTTTCGATGGATTATTTTGCAGTTGTTTCTACACCAAAGTTTTTTTCAAGCCTTTAAGATCAGGAATCAAAATTATGCACTCTGGCCAGAAATTTTCAAGGACGCAAAGCACTCCTACTATTATTTTCAGACATCGAGATTCAAATTTATCTGTTAAATAATCTTTTTAATTATAGAATTTTTTGCGTGTTTTTTTTGAATACAATGAATTGATGAGAAATAATAATTATATTTGTAAAAGCTCACAAAGTAATAATAATCAAGCAACATACCACAAAAAATTAAAACAATTTTTCTCTCTCCACTTCCGGCAAGACATTTTTTACCAACTGAGATTATTCATCTCACCATTCACTTGATTATTCACGTTAACCAAATAAAAGCACACTATATGCTATGAAAGCTTCATTTTGCCTGATTTTCTCTAAATATGGTCAAAAATTTAGACCCAATTTTTTGGCTGTTTGTGTGCACATTTGTGCTTGGAATATTGTATGCTAGAAGCCACGCAATAGACGCTGAAAACGTGCAAAATCTGCACAAAATGACCACCAGCCCACCTAATTGCTTGGACACATGTGCTGGACACACCCGAGAGGTGACTCTAACTTTGCAAATGTGGCGATCTTCTAAAAAGACATTTTCAGATAATTTCTACCATTTCTCTACTGGGTGCAGCCAATTTATTTCTTCACCAAGATGTAACCACTAGCCTTTGCAAGTGAGTTTTAAACTTTTATGAAAAAATATTATTTGTATTATTTAAGAAGTTACGGAAACTTGAAGACCTGCCTGGACAAGTGCGGCATTAAATCCAACCACTTTTCTTTTCTTGAAATGCCCTGCCGCTTTCAATCATGTAAGACTATTGTATATTTACTTATTCCTCACTCAGGAGCCCGGAGTTGGAGTCGGATTTGGAGTATTTGGCATATAGAACACACTTCCATGTCTCCAATGCAAACTTCGACTCCAAAGTGTTCACGAAGTCAGAATTAAAGTATTTCTGGTTGTTGGAAACCTTTTATCCCAAAAATCGGTTTATTTTGACCACCTTTGAGCTATTAGTGGGGGCAGCCCTGCAACAATAAGTCTGATCAATCACGAAGCTTAAAAAATGAAAAAGCTTTTGGCGGAAAGTCACCAATTCTCCCACTCCGACCTTGTGAACAAGTCGGAGTTGAAGTATTTTCCATCGTGAACACCCTTTACTCCGATTCTGACTCCGATTTCGGGCTCCTGAACAATCTATTAGCAAAAAATTTAAAATTTAAATTTTAAAGCATTCTCTGAGGCCATCAACTGCTATCAAACTTAAGCTTTTTAACAATTAATGATTTGTAGAAAAAATTTATATTGCTGGTTTAGTCTGTCCAAAGGAAGCTGCAAGCAAAAAATGAAGGATGCCAACGATTGTGTTGTTGCTTTTGAAAAGACGGAATTGGCTGGAAAACCAAGTGCTTTGGCCGCTTGCTGCCCGTAAGCGCTTAAAATGATCCAAAGCACTTTTTTAAGATTTATATGGTCACTCTAATTTATAGGGTGGGTCATCCTTGTCTCCGGATTTCTTATAACCACAACCTTTTTTCATTTTTGTTTTGTTCGCAAATTTTTTTTGGTTTGAAAGAGGGCATACCGTATTTCTTATAATAACTCACCCTGCTCTAATAACTCACCCCCCCCTCTACTTTGAGGGCCTATATCTTAGCTCAGAGAAATTTTTCTTAAAAGCTATCTAATGCATTTTCTTAACTCTCGCCAGCTCTACCGATTCCACTTTTTAGATTTTGGTTGAGCACCCGAAATTTTTGAGACTGACCCGAAATTGTTCACATTTTCGAGGGTTTGAAAAATAAGCGCCCATGGGCTTATATTTGAAGAAATACGGTAATATGCATTTATTTGGTACCAAGCATCAATTATAAAGCTTGCAAATTCTTCACTGATAATTGGTGTTATTACTATTTGCAACCATCATAATTCATGTTTGGTGCCGAACAAATGCATATTATGTCCTCTTTTAAACCAAAAAAAGACTTTGCGAAAAACTAAAAATAAAAAAAATATATAGCTAAAACAAACTTGAAGACAAGGATGGCCCACCCTGCATAAACAAAATTGTCTTATACCAAAAGAGGTACTGAATTTTTGACATTCTAGGCAAAAATAAACCGCCAAAAATCTTTAACAGATAAGGAATTTTTTGCTTTAGTTGATTTTAATTCTTTAGTTGATAGAAGACAAGAAATACCAACTACTTGTTTAAATTTTGAGGACGAAAGCCCTTTTTATAATTAGAAATTTTATGTGACTTTACATAACTTTTAAAAAGCAAATAAAAATATTGCCAGTTTTTTAAATCCAGACTTTGAAAATTTATTTTTTAGCAAGTTCAAGGAGAAGTACAGTTGCCTGAAAGATTCCATTGTCAGAGAATGCAGTGGTATTCAGCAAAAGCTTCTGTTTGACAGCTTTCAGAAAACTTTCAACTAGTAAGCTTTTGCATTACTACTATATAAAAAAAACCTTTCACTATGTGTAGCCAATAGTAATATTGATTTTTCAAACACCTTTTTATCGTTGATCTTCGCAAAAATACCCTTATGAAAAATACTTCTATATCAGGCTAAGCTCATCAAAAATCAAGATTTTTGAGACAGAAAAGCTGAAAAAACATTTTTAGAATTGAAAACTGATTTACTTTGAGGGCCCCATGCTTTAAATGTGTGCTTTTTACAACGCAGCTCACTACCTAGACATCCACAAAATATCTCGAAAGTACGCATTTCTACAAACACCTAAAAATTCGGCCTACACTTCACCCAAACAAAAAACGTGTACTAAGGCCTAGAATTGTTTTGAAATACACTTTTGAAAATATCTAAAAGAAGTTATAGTGAGAAAAAGTTCAACATCATATAATTGGACTTATTGTATATATATGAAATCGTAAATGCCCAAGTTCGCCCCCTTCCCCCAAAGAGTATGAGTTCTCGAATCAATTTTCAGTTAGACAAAATTATATTCTTTGGAGGGGGAGGGGTTGGTGCACTTTAGGTGCTGTCATATGAAATGTGTTATAGCATGCGATACACTGACAAGGAAGTAGATTTGCTAGGGCAAGGAAATGCCGCTTGTGACGACCTTTTGGCTAGTTTGGCACAGGCTCAGGACAACTCATCGCCATTTCTGTCAGACTACAATTTAGATAGTTTCGATGACTACTTAAGCTCTGATAACGACACTGACTCTGAACCTGAGGACGAAGACGAAGCCACTGGCTTAGCCGTCAATTCTTACAGTTCTTTATTGACCCTTTTTTGTGCAACTTTGTTTGGTCAAGCAATTATTTTGATTGGATTTTAATTAATGTGTGCATTATTCTTTAAACAAATTTTAATATATTAGTTTGTGTTTCTTGAATAAAAAATTATTGACTTATGTTTGCAATTTTAGATCTTAAAGTTAATTAAAATTTGCAGTCAATATGCAAATGACGATTTTGATGCAAAAAATGAATAAATACTTTGAACGCAAAAGAAAATGTTGTTAGTTTTTGACTTTTTAAACATTTACCATTCAATGAGATTTTATCACAAAAATCACGGCCGAATAATACATACAAGCAGAAGAGTGTGTGTATGTTTTGAATTGAAACCGGTTTGAAATGATAATCAATAGCTTTCAACACAAGCAATATGTTACAAAAGCAGTCAGCAAGTGAACTTTGAAAATATTGAGTTAAAACACCTCTTTTTAAAATGTCAGACACATGTGATACAAAATTTTGTTTTATTTTGGATCTAATCACTAGCATATTTGTTTATTTTGCACTCCAACTTTAATATTTAAAATATCAACTTTTATAATTGATGGAAAGCCCCGAAAATGGTAGTTATTCTTTGGTGCCAATAAAAAAAAAATATATATAAAATATGCCTTGGTCTCTCCTATTGATTTTTTTGAAATGCTTGAATTGATTTTTTTCTTATAGCTTCAGAAACTATTTAAAAACACATTCAACCATTTTTTATAAGAATTTTTTTTGTGTAAATTGTCAAAAAAAAAACTTTTCATTGGTCGCCCAAGCTGATTTAGGCTCAATTCAGGCTTTTGGGTAGGTCAGCGTGTGTTAAGACGAACTCAAACATGTATTTCTTACTTTTTTAAGCTTCAAAAAGTATGTTTAAGTCTGTCCTAACATACGCTGGTCTACCGTCACCTAAGACTAAAATATCACAATACTTTGAGAGAAAAAAATTGTGTCGAAAAAGAACAGGGGGACCAAGCAATTTTTCTAAATTTTCTTGCAAAAACAAGAGGATGACCAAGGCATATTTTTTGGGTGTACCATCGAACACATATAAAGCCAAAAATTTTGCGTGTTCAGTGAAAAAACAAAGCAATGAGATTGGAATTCAAAAAAAATTGATATCTGATGAACAGGAAAAATCAAACCCTACACCAGATCAGATACTTTCACACGTGGGTAAGTCTGCTGTTTGATATGACTGGTTTAGCATATAAATTTAGCATATAAATCTTACACAAATCCTCCGTTTCTCGAAAGCACTGGTGAAATTTAGGGCTCCTACTAACTTAATTTTTTTATTGCCACAAACGGCGATTCAAAAACAGGTCACAACATTTTTAAACCACTATGTTCAAAAAAGTTGTACGACAGATATATCGCTATTTTATCACTATATCACTATATTTACAAAAAATCAACTTTTCTTTTCATATAGTATCAGCGCCATAGTGATAAATTATAACAGAAGTATTGAAAATGTATTGCGCATTTTTTGTTTTTAGGCGCCAAAAATGCATACGTACTGTTTGTGTGGCTGGCGATGTCTATGGGTTGGTTTCTGGCTGCAGGACCTATGATGGTGACTTTGGTTTTTATTTGTAAAGAATACTAATTTAAAAAAACTGAAGCATGAACTCGAAAATATAAGAAATATATGTGAAAAAATCATATATAAAAAATATATCAATTGTTTTAATTGAAATTTTCTATACATCGCCTTTGGAAAGCTACTTTTTTGAAACTACCCCTAAGCAATTCAAAATGTATTTAGTACAAACTTTAACTGTAGGTTAGTGCCTTCATTATGGGTGAGCCGTGCATTCTGACAGAGAACTTTACAAGTAGCACTAACTGTGTTTTCGAAGATGGACACTTGCCAAAGAGGTAAATTTTCTATGTGTCCTTGCATATTGAATATGCTTTTTAGTATAACTTATCTGGAAATAGAGCTAAACTCGCAGATGCGGCTACTTCAGCATTTTTGTTAGGCCAAGTTTTAGGCGCTGCTTGTATGCCATTTATCTCAGACTTGTAAGTGCTACATTTAAAAAAAAACCAAAAGCAAACATTTTTAGAAAAGGTCGACGAGTAGTGGTAGTATTGTGTATGTTTTCGGCAGGATTCATTGGATGCATTTCCATATTTTCTCCCAACATTTACGTCTTTATTGCCTCTCGCTTCTTCCAAGGCTCTTTTTTCACTGTAAAATATAAATAGCTAAAAAAGTGCTTATTGTCGCTACTAACCAATGTTTTTAAGGGACTTGGCACAACCCCTGGGTTCTAGCCTATGAAAGTATCCCAATGAAGCTGCGTTCATGGACACCACTGGTGTTTGGTCTTATTTGGACAGTGGGATATTGTGCAGTGGGACCTCTTGCATATTGGCTGAGACACTGGCGCTATTTGATGTTGGCAGTGTCTGGTCCGATAATGATCTTTGGTTTACTATATTATTTGTAGGTTATTATGGGCACTAGTGGAGAATTGCTCCCCATTTTTGCCTTGGTCTCCCCTGTTAATTTTTTCTTCAAAGATATGCATTGGGACCCTATTGATTTTTTAAAGGAAAAAATCGTAACGGATTCTCCATTAGTGCCTTATTATGTATGATAACTTTTTTTAGCCGGAAATGAAAAAAATGTCTGGAAAAAACTAAGATTGGAAAAAGAAAAATATGAATGGTAACATGACTGACACCTACTTAATACAGTTATTTTCAGCATTCTTCCAGAGAGTTTCCACTTTCTGATTTCTAAGAACAAAATCCCTGAGGTAAATAAATGGCTGAGAAAAGTCAACCAAGCAGCTCGTTGGAAAGGCACACCACACACTAATGTCCAAGCCAAAGACTTGTGCCAACATGCTCCGTCTAATGAAAATAAAAACACTGGTTCTAAAGCGGGGTAAGAGGTTAGATTGTTGGAATATTTTTAATTATACAATATATTTCACAGATTGTTCCGCCAGCTAAAAAACAACCGTCAATTATCAATATACACATTAGTCTTTGTATACTTGTGGTTGGTAACTTTTAACTTTTATTCTAAATTCAAGTTAAAAGCTTTCTAAATTTTTACTCACTTTTACAAGCAAGCCAAATAAATTTACTTATTTTTTGTAGGACTTGCGACAATTTTGTATACTACGGCTTGTCATTGTTCAGCACGCAACTAAGTGGTAATCGCTACCTTAATTTTGCTTTGGTCGCTTTGATCGAAATCCCTTCCTATGTAAGCAGTCCATTTTTGTTAAACAGGTAAGACTTGTAAAAGTTTAAAAAATATAAAGTTTTTTAATTTACTTTTTCGGAACTACGAGACTATTTTGTAAAAAACTTATGCTGCTTCTTTCGAATATGCCCTCCTTTTTTGGCTGTCTTCAGACCTCCGCACCTGTATCATACAAATAATCACCATGAAATTTAATTTCATAATTCCGTGAACCAATTACACACAAACACCACCATGAACACCACCATAAATTCACCATGTCCTATATGTAAGAGGGGGGGGCATACGGAAAAAGTACCAGAAGTACCAGTAAAACTTATTAGAAGCGATACACAGTGGTGCTTTTTATTTGTGGCACAAATTTTTCTGTTTAAAAAGTTTTCAAATCAGCACAATAATGCTTGACTAAAAGGATGACTAAAAAAGTTTCTAATTTTAGATTAGGCAGAAAGCTGTTTGTTAGCTTATGCCATTTGCTTGCATCAGCCTCTTTTTTCGCCATAATATTTTTAGGTAAACCAGGTTTTTTAATTGAAAAAATATTTAACAAAAAGTTAGCGTAAATCATTAATAATATTTAGGCGCAAGTCCTGAGTTTAACCTAGCAATGTGGCTTGTTGGCAAGTTTGGAATAACATGTGCTTTTACAGGACTCTTTGTCTATGCTAGTGAAGTTTTTCCGACGGTGGTCAGAAACGGGTGCATCGGACTTTGCAATTGTAATTTTTAAACAACAACCAGAATGTTATTGAAACTTATTTTTGGCTCAGTTGTGGCTGGTGTCGGAGGTGCTTGTGCTCCTGCCGTCCGCACAATGGTAAATTTTTGTTGAAATATGCAGCAAAATTTTATGTTTAGTCACTTATTTCTCCAATAATACCCATATTGTTCTTTGGCACAGCAGCAGGCATAGCTGCTCTGATCACTTTGATATTGCCGGAAACTCTTAACAGAGAGCTTCCAGATTTGGCTGAACAAATAAGTCTTACCGAAAATAAATCTTTTATTCAAAAGACCAGAAAAGAAAACTGCCAGAAAACAGAAAGTTTATTAGAATTTAATGAAAAATAATAAGTGCATCTATAGGTTGTTGATGTTGAAATTGTAAAGCTTTATGTATATAATTTTTTTTAAGATAACAGTTATACACAATGTTTATAAAAAAGTTAAAAAATTAGCAAATGATCAAAAATGTGAAAAGTATTCTTTATGTTTTTTTAAAAAGTTTGCTAACAAAAAAGAAACACATTTGATGGCCTTATATGTGCTTGAGGGACCTCCGAAAAAAGATGCCTTGGTCCCCCCTGTTGTTTATTTTTGCAACTTTTAAGGCTTAGGCTTAAGCAAGGTTTCGTTTTTTATCTTGCTATAGTCTTTAGAGTAAAAGTTGATGTTTGAGTCAGTTCTAACATACGCTTGCCAACTCTTGCCTCAAACTGAGTCTAAAAAATCACAAAAAAGACAGGAGGACTAAAATATATTTTTCGGGGGTTTCTAGAGCACATATATAGCGCAATTAATTGAACAAATTTTTAAAATTCCATAAAATTTACATTAGTTTAAAACACCTTATTAATATTTTCACAATATAATAATAAATATAGAAAAAAGGTACTAACCACAAACCGTTTACCAACCAACCCCCCTTTCCCAAATTTTTGAAAAATGACCCGAAAACACCTCCTAAGCTATTTTTTCTGCTTAATACGATCCAAGAAACATTTCTAAACAGTTTCCGATCCATAAGTAAAAACATTTTCAAAAATTTCGGACTTCAACTTACGAAAGCCAGATGGTTTTTTTAGGGTATTTTAGGGTCATTTTTGACTAAATTTTAGTCAAATATGAGAAAAAGTCATGAGTTTTGAATCTGTTTCACTTCGTAGGGCCTAACGCATGAAAAAACTATAATAAGCACATGTATAAGTAAATAAAAATGCCGTTTGGCTTATTACCACCATTTGACTTGGTCCCCCTGTTGTGTATTTTAGGCTTTAGGCTTAGGCAAGGGTAGGCAAGCATATGTTAGGACATAGTCAAACATGTTTTTCTTATTTTTTTAACTTCAAGAGACACTTTTGAGCCCGTCCTAACATACGCTCGCCCACCCTTGCTTGAGACCTAGCTGAAAATGTAAAAATTATCGAAAAATGACTCTAAAATACCCTAAAATGACCTTTTGACCTTCATGAGTTGAAGTCAAACTTTTCAAAAAAAAAATTAATTTCGGAAATCGGAAACTGTTTCCAAATGTTTCTTGGACCGTATTAAGCGAAAAAAATAGCTTGGGAAATGTTTTTGGGTCACTTTTCAAAAATTTGGGGGTGGGGGGTAAACGGGATAAGTACCAAAAAAAATATGTCATAATTACGAAACTAATTTGACAAACTTGACAAGAGTTACCTTCACGCATGATTTGCATTAGTGTTTTTCATAACTAAACCTTGTTGTTTTCTTTGCCTAATCAATAATTTTGATCTATTTTTGACATAGCGAGGAGCTTGTAAGAAAACGCGAATGTGACCAGAGAAGCAGATATGCGTGCAGACCTATGATGTAGTCAATTCAACCACACACTTCAATTGAAATAGCATGCGTGCTGCCCATCCTGCTTTCCTCACTACTTTTTACAAATATCTGAATGAGAACTTCTTTTTCAATCTACTTAAATTCTATGGTTTAGGAGTTGTTAGATTTTTGAGCTTCTTCAATAAGTACATGATAATGGTTTTGCAGTATTTTTTCTTCCTCATTTTATAAGTTCTTGTTAATGTTTTTCAAAAAGAGTTTTATATTAGTTTAAATCTTTTCAAAATTTGGACATTTTATGGGACATTTCATACCAGCCGTTGTACTGAAATTTTAGGCCCGGAGGAGGTAGCAGCTCGGCCTGACCAGCCCGTGTCTAACTCTGCCGGTGTTGCGAAATTGAAAGTTGCATTAGAAAAATCATTATTCGAATCGCAAAATCTTCTGAAAATATTCTCTAAAATAGCATCGCCACGGAAAACACGTCAATTTTATTCGAAGTGTCTTCTTTTCTGTTAGGCCTTGATTTTCGAGGAGTTTTCAAAAAAAATTATTCATTCTGACAATCTTAAAACTACAAAACTACTTTCTAAAACAAAAATTGTTTTTCTTCGACAGAGAGATATTTATTTGTGAATTTATAGGGGTAGTTGGGTAGTAGTGCCAGAATGCTGAAACAGCTGTATTAAAAACTTATTTAGAATATCCGGATAAGTATATTAGTTTAGTGATAAACATGAATTGATAAGGATAAAATATTTCGCATTGCTCACTAAAGCTAAGTTAACTTATTCATCTATTTTATCTGAAACATACAAAAATAGAACAAAAAGATGCTCTTATCTATATGTAAAACATGCTTGTTATTGTTGTGTTTTTGCGTTACATACTGCTTGGGACTTCCATATTACTTTGACAGTTTAATACAGGTGATTTTGTTCAAGTAAACAAAATATTCTAATTTTATTTTTAAAAATTATTTTTGCACACATGTAAATGATATCACTGAGTGACATCATTGAGTAGATAGCATATTTTAGCTCTTCTGCTGAAGTCACGTCAACTGTACCATTCGACACAACTTGTTTTATGTGTTACAGCATACTATCAGGCCTGTGCACAGGCTGAAAGCGGGCCGAAGCTTTCTCTGAATTTTCACTGACTTTTTGTCAGACTTTTTGAAAAAAGTTCGTGCCATCTAAAAGCTAAGATTTCAAGCTACAAAATGTTATTTTCCGGGCCGAGGTTTGAAAAAATTTTGGCCTACGGGCCGGCTTTTTGGATTAAAAAAACACCTATTTAGTGAAAAAAAAAACCCTGTTTTTTGATTAAAAAGCCGGCCCGTAGGCCATTATTTCATCGAACACTGGCCCGGAAACACCATTTTGTATGTAGCCTGAAATCGTAGCTATCAGATGGTAAAAACTATTTACAAGAAGTTTAAAAAGAGTCAGAGAAAATTCAGTGCTCGCTTCGGCCCGTTTCTGGCCCATGCACAGGCCTGCATACCATGTAAAAAAATACAATATAACTCACTATTTGTGTGTATAAAACAATTTTTTAATTATAATATAAATTTTAAATTTTTCAAAAGTATTTTTCAGATAAAAAATTCAAAAGTGAGCTCAATACCGAAACAAGAAGCGGTAACTTTTACAAATTCAAACTTTTTTTAAAAAAACTTTAATTTTTTCAGAGTTTAAGCCCTTCAAAACTAAATCCTTCAACAATTCGCCATCCATTGTCAACAATAAAACAGCAAACCAAAAAAGTGATAAAACCCTTTACTTTTGCCGAAATTTTGTCAGAATTAAAAGAAATAAATAGATATTCTTTTGTGGAAAAGCTTACTAATACCATAAAACAGAAGTATGATGCAATACTATTAGCTGAAAGATTTCAGTCTAGTTTATACCCACAAAAAGTTTGGTCTGTATTTTCAAAATACCTAACCAAAGACCAGATTTCCAAATGGTCCCTTGACGAAATTGAGGAGTGGGTAAAGTACATTGAAAGGACCGAAAATGTGCATGAAATGCCAAAATACTTGACAGAAGCAATTGCTGTCATAATAAGAGCTATGGAGCTAACAATGGGTTACAAGCCTAGTGATGTCCAAATCATCGCTCTACTTGCCATGCTAAACAAACACAAACCACAGGGAAGAATTTTAGAAATGGCTTCAAAGGAAGAAAAATGTATGGTTGCTATGATGTTAGCTGTTGTTTTAGCTTTGAAGGGAGAAAAGGTTGATATTATTTACCATTCACCTGAACTAGCTGAACAAGATTCTCAAAAATGGAAGAAATTTTTTGAAGTAAGTTTTTATTAAAATTCTATCAGATATATAATTTTCAAATTCAAAAAGAGTGGCAAATACCGCATAAAGAGTACCGTTTTTCTCTGATAAAAACCCCAGGCCTTTATTTTTCGGATGACCTAAAACAGGAAAATTTGAGGTCGATCTCGAGATTTTCGGGTGTTCAATCGAAACTCAATAACACGAGATTGCTAGAGCTCGTAAAACTCAAGAAATATTAATAAACACATGAACAAATTTTTCTAAGCGAACAAATTTTTCTAAGATACAAAAGCTCAAAGTCAGTGGAAGGGGTGGGGGCGTTTATTAGAGGGAATGTTATTTATTAGAAGAAATACGGTAGCTAAAAATTTGTTTGTTCACTGTTCCATGTCTCAAATAAATGTATACAAACTGCAGTGAATTTAAAAATCAAGATTTTATAAGTACATGTACATCCAAGTCTTACCAAGGCTACTGTAATTTACCGGGTTTTTTTTACAAAAAGGAAATAAGGCCAAAAAGTGGTAAGGCTTTTAAATTAGCTAAAGCATGGGTACAAGTTGTACTTTTCCTGGAACTCTAATTTTTTCATTTTTCAAATTATTTCAAAAAATAGTTGGCAATAGTGACAATAAGCAGTAAATGTACTGTTTTGAAAAATTCAAGGTCCCAGCATTTAATTCAAAATATTATCTCGTATAAAAAGTTTTCTTTTAAGGTCTTTTCTTATACGGTGGCCTTCAACACTACCGAAAAAGAAAAAAAGCAGGAGATAAATAAACAAATAGATCAGAAAGAAGAAAAAGTGGAAAATAGCAATGATGCAAATATTTTTTTTGGAGACTTAACAAGTTTTCAACGAGATTATCTATCGAATTTAGAAAAAAACACACAGATCAAGAGATCCTTTGAAAATGCTATTGTAATGGACGCTGGTGTTTTGATGTTCGATGGAGTGGATGAAATTTATATGCTACCAAATTTTATATCAGGCACTGAGCACTTTATCTATATTTTGATCAACGGCTGGAAAGAAATGCTCGAAAAAACTAAGAAGGTAGGAAAGTATTCGAATAATTTTTCATCCTAGTTCATAATAAATGAAGACTACTATTTGTCAAAATAATTAAAGCTTTTTTGGAATATCCTTAATACGAAAACAGCACAAAACTTGAAATTAGCTGCCTTTAAATACATTGTTTTCTTGTTGTCGTTTTTTTCAATTTTTAAGCATCTTTGTTTTGAGAGACTTCAGAAACTGCAAAAAGTTTCAATGAATTCAGTTTATACAAAAAGCTTATAATTTATTTAAATGGCATAATCACAGTAAACTTACGGCATTAGTGACTGCAAAAACGATGCCTCTATATTCTGCTTGCCAAATGCCAACCTATCATATCGATTAGTGTTGAGTATCGTTCAGCATGTCTGTTTGCGCGCTTATCTCGCACGAAATATGGATCTACAGGGCGTTTCAAGAAATTTGATAAACTTGAAGCGCCATACATTTTTTTTAAATCTGCTTTCACAGATAGACTTGATTTGTAATGACAATTTTTTGGTATAACATGTAAAAGACCGGATTTCTGCATGGTCAGCCTGGAATTTGAATCCTGGTCTGTGCATAGCTTCTGGATTGGCAATGCCCTATTGTAAGATTCTGTTTTTACAGATCGACTTACAATTTGAAAAAATTTTATTGGTAAATAAAGGGTTATGAAACAAGCATTTGAGCACAAATCAATCTGTTCGAGCATTTTTTCAACCCTAATAAATAATGTGAAAAAAATGATTTTCGCTTGGTTTTCAAGGCAAATTTTTTCGAATTGACCGTATAAATCCCACAATATTAATATTACAACAAGAATTTAGGTGCCACAATCAAAGTTTGGTGCTTACACAAACATTCTCCACCAATATTTTGAAGAACAAATACAGCAAGGCTTCGCGGTGCCCAATCACTTAAAAGATTTTGCCAAAAGCCAGTCAGCTAAATTAGCAAAATCTGTTATTCAAGCCTTTCTTATGCAGCCCAACCGTGACTATTTTATATGCAATGACACTGTTCAGTTTGTTAATTGTAACAAAACTGACAAAAGAAATTGGGAACATGTTGTTCACTATGGGCTGCTTCAATTTCTGCAGATAAAGCACAAATTAGCAGTCAGCGCTGCTGAATTTCCCCACACTTTTATCTCGAATACATTTTTCTTCAGTTTATATCAAGAAAAAGCTGAAAAAAGTGGCCAAATATTGAGCAATAGCTTGTACGGTTTTGCAGACGCACTTGGCTCTTTGGAATCACAAGAGCATATGCATTGGATCTATCATGTGGATTTTCTTTCAATTCCTCCTTTAAGGCCGTTAATCTTTTCTGAAAGTCCTGAAATTGTCACAGAAAATCAGGAAAAACATCTACAAAGCATTAAAAATTCTGTAGATGAAGAAATAAAGAGCCAAAAGTCTGTATTAGTAATTTGCCAGGACCCAGCTAGTGTAGATACAATTCACACCTGCTTGCTTGAACACTTTGTTACAAGGAAAATAAGTGTGCGTAAAATGGACGAAACGTATGGGGCCATAAATGTTGAAGAGCACTTGAAACCTAAAGAAATTATAGTAGCTACTCATCTCCACATGCAAAAATTGAACAGTAGCATAGGCAAGTTACACGTGTGTGTCACATATTTGCCCCAAACTTTGCGTGCGGAACAAATAGCTTTTGGAAAAAACTATTGGCAAGCTACAGAAAGCTTCTCAGCTCAAATTATTGTAAATAAGGTAGATGCTCAAAGACAATTAGAACGACATTTCACAAAAAAAGATAGTGTAACAATTGAAAACTTAAGAAAATGGAGAGATTTAAAAGAACGCAAAGACAACACGAAATATATAGTTAAATCATTTAATAATAGAAAATTAATAGAACAATTGTGCCGAGAATTCAGCAAATTTATTCAAGAAATTCAAAAACAAGAAAAAGATAAAACTGAAAAACAAAAACATGAGTTAATGAGTGTCGCAGACAAAGAAAAATATTTGAAAATGGCAGAAGAGGAAAAGAAAAAATATACTATAGAACTTTACTCCAAAAGTCAGTCTTTTTTATACAGCAGTAACGAGGCGAAAAACAATCTGAAATATGATCAAATGAGAGAACTGTGGACTATGGAGCTAGTGGTAAACCAAGTTTTTTTAATGACCTTTTGACTCTACTCGTTTTTTTCCTGAAAGCAGTCGTAATAGAGATAGCTCATCCACAAAAAACAGAAATCAGAATTTTTTTCTAAAATCGGTGGCAAGACGATTCGGCGGCGTAATGAATAGAGCAGAAAAAAGGCGGAGGGAAATTCGGCGGCAGAGATGGAAAACGAACGAATTGTCCAAACTTTCGGGATTGGAGTATTCTGCTTCGTGAGCACCCTTTATTCAAGCTGCAGCATGTAAAACAAAGGATGGAGGCCAACCCTTCTGTTTAATACAATAATGCGGATGAATCGTCGTCAGATAATAGACAATTTATTTTGAGGACACAACAATTACCCTTGATTACCATGCTGGACACTCTTTGTTCAAGCGCCGGATTCCTAAAAAATCAAAAAAACCAAAAAAATTGTCACATTTGTATTTTAATTTTTTTTTTCAAAATCAAACAAATCCATGCATTCAAAATCGAATTGAAAATCCATTAGCTCCATTCATACTCCCGCGGGACACGGACACGGGACAATTTTTCAAACACGTTTTTGTCTCTATCTCGGCTCCCAGCCATCATTTTTCACTTTTTTTAATAGATCTACAAGGCAACAGACCATGCTCTACAACAAAGTTATAACAGATTTGCTATGATCAGTATCGAAAACGGTTTTTAGGCTGTCCCGCAGGTCAATGTCCCGCGGTACAAATATAGGAATTTGTCCCACGGGACATTGACCTGCGGGACAGCCTAAAAACCGTTTTCGATACTGATCATGGCAAATCTGTTATCCCTATGTTGTAGAGCATGGTATGTTGCCTTGTAGATCTATTAAAAGTAGTGAAAAATGATGGCTGGGAGCAGAGATAGATACAAAAACGTGTTTGAAAAATTGTCCCGTGTCCCGCGGGAGTATGAATGGAGCTATTGAAAATGAACCTTTTATGATTAATCAAACTTAAGGCAAATTCACAATGAGTAGGCTGTTAGCGGTTGATAAAACAGACTACTCACAAAGATTCTCGGAAACAGAATTTTCGACCCTACTTGGATATAGCCCTCCAAAATCAACTTTTTAAAAAAGTATTTGGCTCTATTTAAGAAGAGGTACCATTTTTTGCCTTGGTCCCCCTATTGATTTTTTTGTAAATTGTTTTCACTTGCTTTATAATTCTATTCTATCAGTCTTCTATTTATGTTGTATTGTATTGATTCCGTTCTTAGTTTAAGATTATTAGTTATTAGTGTTCTTCAAAAGCTTGAGATTTGCAAGAAATTTTATCGAATCATCAATCGAAAATGAAAACAGCTGCATCAAACGAAGATTCTCCAAATCAACGACATCGATGACTTCCACGAGCTGCTGACGAGTCATAATCTTAAAATAAGAACGGAATCAATACAATACAACATAAATGGAAGACTGATAGAATAGAATTATAAAGCAAGTGAAAACAATTTACAAAAAAAATCAATAGGGGGACCAAGGCAAAAAAATGGTACCTCTTCTTAAATAGATCCAAGTATTTACAAACACTCTATATCAAACTAAAATGGCCTCAGGAGTTCAAAAAGACATTATTTTGAGTTCTGGTCTACAGTCAACTCTTGATATAATATAAACTCGCTATAGTATACATCTCGATACAATATACACCTGGTATTTGGTCGGCTAGCACTATAATATATCATGCTATAGTATACTCTCGCTATAATATACTCTTGTTATAATATATACCTACACCGGTCAGGAGGGTGTATATTATAGCGAGAGTTGACTGTATGTCGTATCTATACAAAGTTATGACTTGTAGAGAGAGCTTGGGCTCAAGCAGAAAAAGAGCTTGCACTTATGGTCATTCGAAAGCTTGATTCCACTCAATCATTTCAGTATATTATGAGCGTAAGTGTAGTATGAGGATCGTGGCGCACCGTTTTGCGCACCATCTGGATTTCAACAAGCACAATTTGTTAGCTTCTCGACCCATTTTCACCAACTTGGTCAATGATTGAAGCGCACTCACTTACCTTAGACATGATTCGAGAGAGACTCTTGATCATACATGCATTAAAGACTCTTTTTGCCCAGCTCCAGTGACCAAAACGTGGTAGGATACCTTAATATACGATATTCTACCTTGGGGGACCAAGGCAGTTGATCAATCTTTGGTAGCCAACTTTTTTTAAAAAGCTTTACTTTTAAGTGCGGAAATTGTTAGGAAACAACTTTTTTATCGTTTCTGCCGTATAAAAATTACTTAGGAGACGTTTAAACCATATTTACAATTAACCAAAAAGGGTCCCCCCCAAGTGCACAAGTACCTTAGTTTCTCTATCCAACGTGCATGTTGGCAGCCCCAGACCTTGTCGTGTTAATAGCTCATATGGTAGCCCTGAATCTCAGCTACAAAATGGCACTAACAGAATAATTTTAAAAATTTTACGGCCATTTCAGAATGTAAAGTTTGGGCTATCCGCAAACAGCCTCCTCATTGTGAATTCAGCTTTAATGAGCATCCTTTCGTAGTACGTGTAGTAACTTCTAAGTTCTTATATGAATTAAACAGTATGAGTACAAGAAAAAAGTAAAGAAAATACTCAAATAATATTATGATATGCAATTGTGGGTTAAATTTAAAAAGTACTTTTTTAATAAAAAACAGACTCTAAATTAAATTTCATTGCAAAATTTCCACTTTTAATTTTAAAAATTGTGAAAAAATTTAGAAATATGAATCAACTTTGCGAAATTCGCAAGACATTAAGAAGACACAAAAGATTATTCAACAGGATTTTCAAAACTTTTTGTCTCATATCAAAGAGAATTTGAAAAAAGAAGAATATCCCTACAAAAATGCAGCATTCTTGATAAAAGATGCACTTGCTACTTTGTCCACAAATAGTCTCACTCTCAATGATGCCGTTGAAAAGCACAATAAAGTAGAAGAAATGCTTGAGCAAGCTATAGATAAAGAGGCTCGTTTCGCTCTGCCCGCGTTGTATGCCCTAGCTACCGCAATTTTAAAAAGAAGCAGATTGGTAGGCGGTAATAACACAGAAATGCGTTTGTTCCAGATAGATGCAGAAATACATTTCAGAAAAGCTCTGAAATCAATAAACAGAATATATTTGCCAATTTTATTTTCTGCAGCTTTTTATGCTCACAAACCAGACTTTAACATTGAACAGCTAATGAAGAATGAAAAACGTCGATTGAAATATCAAAAGTTTATAATACGTTAGGTGAACCTGAAAACGAGTTAGATAGACAAATAAAAACTAAAAATATGGTGCATATGAACTTTTACACAAACATTCAAACAGCTCTGAAAATAATGCAAGACTGTGAAAGGATAAAAGAAGAAGAGATGTGTTATAAAGTAAGAAACGTCGCTACTTGCCTAGAAATGAATGATGAGAGAAAGTGTGTACTACAAGTCAGGTCTGAACATAGCTTAAAACAATTGAAGAGCTGAATGGGCTATACAATGAAGTAGAAGAGCTCACGAATTCTGGTTTAGACTCTATTTATTTGTGGAAACATTTGGTTTTGAGTTTCTTTGTGAAAGTAAAAATGGAAAAGTTAAGTAATTGTGTAAAATTATTGTCGCAAGCTCTAATTTTTGATGAAAATGTTTAAATAAAGTTTTTGTTAAGCAAATTCAATAGGTTGATTACTTGATAGATCAGAAAAAGTCATAAAAACCCCAGTTCATGTCGCGATGAATTATTTTGAATAAGTAATGAGTAATGCCAGGAGAACATAGAGCCCAAGATCACAGTATATCCTAGGTTCCAGACCATTATAGTAAATTACCGTGTCCTCTTTAATTGTAGACCCGGATCTATAATATTTCAGCCTCGTGGAAATCGAGAAAATTTGTAGTCGATTACGAGATTTTTGGGTGAAAATGAAAAATCGGAAAATTGGAATCGGTGAAGCTCGTGGGAGCGAAGAAAACGCAAAGAAAGATTTCGGTAACACTATAGAATGCCCCCCCCAGCTAGCGAAAAATTTACTTTTCCTGGAGGGGAAAGGACCCGTCTCATTTTGATTCTCGTGCTCTGAATAGGCACGGAAACACTTTGATTTCCGGAAAATCGAAAAAAATTTTTTTCGATTTGCTTTGGTCCCCAAGGTAAAAAATTTTAGAAAATTCAAAAAAAGTATTTTTTTGAATTCCCGCCAAAACATTTTTTAAGGGATCTAGGGCTGTATTGGGTGGGGAAGGGAATAAAAGGGGCCACCTTCATGGCAAATTTATAAAAAAGTGAATTCTGGACTACTTCAGATGTCCTGCCATGTTTTTCAACTGGGCCATGGCAAAAGAGACTCTATACGCATTTTTGATCAAGAGTACTTCTCGGAATCATGTCTAAGGTAAGTGAGTGCGCGCATCTCTAACTCTCAAGCCCCCTGCGCCCCCTTCGGGGCGCAGTGGGCTTGGGGGCTTGGAGTTGAGATGCGCACACCCACATACCTTAGACACAAATCACTCGAAAGTGACTCTGGATGCATGAAAAAGCATGCATACCAGAGTTTATTTATGCGGTAGGCCCAGTATTCAAAACTATGTTCAACATCTTCTTGTTAGTGGGCTCTGTGTGATTAGTGGCCCTCTTTTGTCCTTTCCCCTCCCAATACAGCCCTAATTCCCTTTCCCTTCCGTGCCTATTCAGAGCACGAGAATCAAAATGGGACGGGTCATTTCCCCTTCAGGAAAAGTAAATTTTTCGCTAGCTGGGAGGGGGCATTCTATAGTATAGCCAAGATTTCTTTCTGCTTTCTCTGCTCCAAGATACAGACTGTCAAAGTCGAGGGTGGTCCATACTTAGAGAGGCTCTCTCGCCCTGAACAGGGGTCTATAATTAGAGAGAATACGGTGAGCACTCTTTTTTACTTTAAATCTTCACCCAGCACATGTCTCTCTTACTTTTACACTTTAGTTTAAAAAATATGTGCATTCATATAAAGTGCTCAAATGATTAACTGACATTACAAAATAAGCAACGGCAAAAGAAAACACTGAAATAAGAGCATGGTGAGATACAGTCAAACCTTGATAAACATTAGCGACCATAAATTTGGAGAACAAGATTTGTAGGAAAAACTTTTGTCAAATTTTCGGAATTACATAAAAACCCATACTTAAAACTCGTTTTCTGTAATTTTGAGCTACACCTTGTTACCTCAGAATTTTGACCCCAAACTTTTTTTGCCTACCTTGTAGAGCAAATCATTCTGAGAGACTTTGACAAAAACTGTCATAATAAAAAATCGGTCTTAGGCCTCAAACACAATGAGAAGTCTGTTTGCGGATGCTAAATCAGATTTGTAACTCAGAAAAGTCCATAAAGTCCACTCAAAATGTAGTCAGGAGTCTTGGGCGGAGTCTTACATTTTTATCCCAATTTTTTGAAAGACATCCACTTTAAAAGAAGCTCATTTGGTAGCCCTGAATCTTAGCTACAAGATGTTAATAACACAATAACTTTTGAAAAATTGGAAAAAAAGTTATGGACTTTTCTGAGTTACAAATCTGATTTAGCATCCGCAATCCGCATCATTGTGTTTGAGGCCTTACACGGAAGATTATGCTTTTTAAAAAGCAGGTGGTGGAGACCGACCAAAAATAAGAAATTTTATATTTTTAAACGTCCAACATTATTTTTTCATACTTTTTTTCAGAGTATAATATGTCATTCGACGCATAAATCTGCGGGCTTCTTTCGGTAATAAAATATTTCACCATTGAGTTGAATTTGATTCATAAAATGGGTCTGAATTAGTGCTGCGTGCGATGCGATATATCGCATCGCAAACATCGCAACATCGCACGAAATTTTGCCTTAAACATCGCATCGCAACATCGCATCGCAAAGTTTTGAAACATCGCAAAAATCGCATCGCAAGTCCTGGGACCCAAAACATCGCATCGCAACATCGCAAAAACACAAATGCGCAGCACTAGTCTGAATGCTATGAAAAAGTTTTTGAAATTTTTTTCGACATAAAAAGTGCTCTCCACAAATTTTTTGACACTTGTTTATTTAAGGGGTCCTCTTTTTGGTCAACTATGAATAGTGTTTAGACGTCTTCTAAATAATTTTTATACGCTAAAAACGATAAAAAAAAGTTGTTTCCCAACATTTTCCGTACTAAAAAGTAAGGATTTCGAGAAAATTTTGGTCACCATAAGTCGACTAATTGCCTTGGTCCCCCAAGCTAAATACACCAAAAAGGGTGTCTGGATATCCCTAAAAATACCGAAAAGTTGGGATTCGAACATAGTTTTGTTAGCTGGGCCTACCGCATGAAGAAACTCTGGTATGTGTATTGTTTTTTTGCATCCAGAGTCACTTACGAGTGATTCGTGTCTAAGGTATGTGGGTGTGCGCATCTCAACCACAAGCAACCAAGACCCCTGCGCCCCGAAGAGGGCGCAGGGGTCTTGGTTGGTTAGAGATTCGCGCACTCACTTACCTTATACATAATTCCGAGCAAGACTCTTGGTCAAAAATACATATAGAGACCTTTCTAAGCTCCAGTGACCAAAACGCGGTAAGATACCTTAATACATGATATTTTAGCTTGGGGGACCAAGGCAATCGGTCAACTTATGGTGACCAAATTTTTTGAAAACTTATTTTTTAGTGCGGAAATTATTCGGAAACAAGGTATCGGCTTTAGCATATAAAAGTCTTTCCTCGCCCTGAATTTCACTCAAAAAATTCAAAAGTTGTTAATTTCGTGTCGAGACCAATTTTAGGCGACAAGACAAAGATTTTCGGCCACAAAAAAGTATTTCGGCCTCAAAAAGAGATTTTCGGTGAGATTATCTGCTGTGAGATACAAACCATCAAAGTCATAGGGAGCGTTCATTATTTTGGTCGTGATAATTAGAGGAAATATGGTAAAGGCGCACACACAATGAGGAGTCTGTTTCAGCATCCGCAAACAGCCTCCTCATTGTGAACACTTTAGCATCCTCACTCTTCATCCGGATTTAGCATCCACAAACAGCATCTTCACCCCAGAGTGTTCACAATGAGGAAACAGAATCCTCAAACAGCATCCGCAATCTGTTTAAGCCTCCACACTCTGTTCACAATAGGATTGAAGAGTCTGATTGAGGATGCTGATTCTGCGGATGCTGAGTGAGTAATCAGACTACTCAATCAGACTCCTCACTCTAGAAAATACCATAATTTGCCCTTGTTTTCTTCTGTTTCGTTCAGATTTTTTCACTTTGTCATGTCTGATAGGCCTGATATGCCTTTATGGCAGCTTTTTGAGGCCAATACCCCGAATCAACCCAAGCCACCCCAAATTAACAAAAATTAGCCGAAACCACCTGAAACCACCTCAAATCACCCCGAACCACCCCAAATTACCCGAAACACCCAAAACACGCCAAGTCATCCCGAATCACCCAAATTACCTTAAACCACACCAATTACCCGAAATCATTCAAAACACCCGAAATCATAACAAACCATCCCAGATTACTCCAAACCACCCGAAGTTACTCCAAACCACCCCAGATTACCCCAAACAGCCCCAAATTAATTCAAACCACCTCAAGTTATCCCGAACAGCCCAAATACCCCAAAGCCCAAACAACCCCAGATTACTCCAAACCACCCCAAGTTACCTATATCATCCTAAATTACTTGAAGCCAGCCTAAACTACCCTAAACATCTTCAACCAGTTAAAAACCAACTCAACCACCATCCTCCCAGGATAAGGCAGAAAGAATGCATCGACTGGTGCTCCAAACTTCTAAATACACTTGAATACCCGTACAGTCAAACCTGGACAAGCCACCACCTCTGAAGAGGCCGATTCGGTGGCGGTTTATTGAGGGTGCCATGTTGAGAAAAATTTTCGAAAGTGTCCGCGTTATTTCGACAAACCTGTACAATATTGTTAAACCACATGTGTCAACAAGAGAAGCGCTATGCAATTTCAACTATAATCTAGACTCTGCTGAACAAGGAGTTTTTTAAGTTTTCACCGCACACTACCGGGTCAGGACAAAACGACCCGCCGAAACGTCCCCGGCCGAAACGTCCCGCCGAAACGTCCCCGCCGAAACGTCCCCGGCCAAAACGTCCCCGCCGAAACGTCCCCGCCAAACGTCCCGGCCAAAACGTCCCCGGCCGAAACGTCCCATCATAAAAAATTATTTTATCAATTTTCAAATGATGAAAATGAAAAAAAGCGTTTAAATTTCCGCGTTTTCACCATAACAAACTTTTTTTTTTGAATCAGCCTCATTCGTCAGTCATTTGTCAGTCGCTGATTATACAAAGTGCTCTGCATATTTTCCTGATTGCTGTCTTTGTAAACGTAATTATTACCGATCGTATTTCTATTGATCGTTTTATTCATCGTGTTAATTCATTGTGTTATTAATTGTTTTACGTTTCTTTTCAGCGCTTGAAATGGATCTACAAATGAACGCTATAAGACAGCTCCTTGCAGCGAATGGCGACTATTCGGAAGATGAAGAATTTGCTGATGAACTTTCCGTCAACGAAGAAAACGCTGTACAGCAAGAACAGATCGTGGAAGCCGTTGAAGAAGTTGAGCAGCCGGTATGGTTTCTTCTTTATTTTTGGCTAACCTTTATGTTTTAGGTTGAAACAGTTCCGTCGCAGAAGTCAAATCTCAAGCTCGTGTATGACCGTCACCTGTTTGTCTTTCAAAAGTGGAACATCGATCGAACGAAGAAGTTTTGGAAGTGCGATAAATACGAAGCTGATGGATGTCCGAAGCGCCTTCACACCGATGTCATGAACAGAGTTATCAGCCAAGTGTCAGAGCATAATCACGAGACGAATCCTGCTAGAATCAGAGTTCATCGGGTCAAGGAGTCACTGCGTACCAGAGCAACAACTACAGTGGAGGTAATATATTCTTATCTTTATGTTTCATTAAAATTGTATTTTTTTAGCTTCCGAGTCAAATAATTTCAACAGCAGTAACAGGCCAATCGAATTTTGTGAAAGGACAGCTGCCGGATAGATTCGCAATGAAGAAGATGGTACAACGTGCTCGGAAAGAAATCCAAGGTCCGCCGCCGACTCCAGCTACAAGAGATCTTTACGTGATACCTGAGGAATACAAGCATTACGCACCAGAACCGGGAACCTTCGAATTATTTCTTTTGGGAGATTCCAACGATGCGGATAGGTAATTAATGATATTAGCATCATTTATTTACAATTTTGTTTAGGATCTTGATGTTTGGCCGCAGCTCCGCTTCTACCTGGATACACAAAGTGCGCAAGATATACATAGATGGAACGTTCCGCATTGCTTCGCATCACTTCTACCAGGTAAACTTTTGTTTATATTGCTATTTAAGTAATTCCATTTCAGATTTTCGTGATTATGGGTGAACGCAGTGGATTCGTCTTACCTCTGCTCTACGTGCTATTGCCGAACAAAAGTGAAGCTTGCTATATGAAGATGTTTGAAATGGTAAAGAATCTCTGGCCTCGTTTCCAACCGACTTCTGCTTCTCTGGACTACGAAATGGTCTCATCAACGCCGTCAAAGAATCGTTCGTGGGGATCTCGCTTGGTGGCTGCCTGTTCCACCTCTCAAAGAATATGAAACTTCACCTGGGAAAACCGTAAGTATTCTTTTTATCTTAGTTATAATTATTTTTGACTTTTCAGAGCTACTGGCTCGCTACAGAGAAGGAGGCCCATTCACAGAAGGAGCGCGAATGATTGTTGCAATTGCGTTTCTTCGACCGGCAGATGTGGAACAAGCTTTGGTGGAATTGGACCAATATTTTGCTGCTGCTGACTTGCTTGCTCTTACGCCGATTCTTGATTGGTTCGAAGAAAATTACGTTGGTAGGGTTTTTCAATTCAAAATTAATCGTATTATTGTTTACAGGCATCAAACAAGAAATGGACGTCGGCCTGCTCTGTTCAGGAATGAAATGTGGTCGGTGCATACAAGAACGCTGAACGGTGAAGCCAGAACGAATAACCATGTGGAAGCAGCGCATCGTCGTCTTCAGACTGAAATTGGCAAAGATCATCCAACGCTATGGACTCTAATCGATGGACTAAAGAAGGCTCAAGCATCGCGGGACGTCGAGTATCTTCGAATGATCAATGGAGAGGAACCGCCAGAAAAGCGAAGGAAGTACATCAACGCCGACAGGAAGCTGCTGACCATCTTGGAGAACTACGATGAAACGACTCTGTTGGAAAAGCTCAAAGGAATCGCCGCTGTCTATGGAATAATTTAAATCTCTTTGAAATGTTATTGGTTACCTTTGTTATTATTTTGTTTGCTTGTTGTCAATAAAAAGTTGTTTTAATTGTGTTTGTATGATTAGTTTTTAAATAAAAAAGATTAAAAAACATATAATTTTTTATGATGGGGACGTTTCGGCCGGGGACGTTTTGGCCGGGACGTTTTGGCGGGGACGTTTCGGCGGGGACGTTTTGGCCGGGGACGTTTCGGCGGGGACGTTTCGGCGGGACGTTTCGGCCGGGGACGTTTCGGCAGGGACGTTTTGGGGTGGACCGGCACACTACTACTACTAGCCACACGATTTTCACTATTTAATTTTATTCAAGTGTAACAACGAGACATTCGGGGACAAACATGTTTGAATAGCGCATCATTGCCTTAGAACTTGCGAACGCCTTTCTGAAACCAGCGGCTTTGACGACTTTGAGGACATTGAAGCGGACAGTCTTGCTCAGAGGACGGCATTCTTTAATGGTGACAACATCTCCAGCAGCCATATCTCTGAAAACTCAAACATAAATCTGTGGTAAACATTTGAAGTAGGTTTATACACGCGATACGATTCACGCACAAATATTTTTGTGTATTTGAGACCATTAATGCTCACGACTAAAGAAAAATGCAGAGAGCTAGATAATTGTTTGCATTGGATTCCCCGCACACGGTCCCCTTAGAATTCCCTGGTCATAAAATTAAAAGCGCTCTCAAAATCATAGACCATTGGGATGAATTAGATCAGTCAAAATACAGTTGGGCTAAATTTGGGGGCCGCAAATAGCTTAGCAAATACGGCAGCAACAAATTGGCATAATGCGAATAGAAGAGTAAGTCAACTAACCGGAAGCAAGGAGAGCAATGCACAGACATGTTCCTGTGACGCTTCTCATATCGACGGTACTTGCGGGCAAAGTGAAGATAGTCACGGCGGATGACGATTGTGCGCTGCATCTTGGTCTTGACCACCACAGCAGACAGAATTCGTCCACGAATTGACACATTTCCAGTCCAAGGGCGTTTCTTGTCAATGTAGGTGCCTTTGGTAGCCTAAACTTGGCTGATTAGGAGAAATGAAGAAAATACCACCACGGCTAGACCTATAGGTGCGTCCACATAATTGAAAAATCCCGCACCCAGGCCCACTTCCCCACCATAAACTCGTGTTTACAATAAAATTTGATCTATTCAAAAGTGACGAGTATGGGTGCGGGTGTGGGATTTGAGTAAAGAGTGTGGGTATGGATGAGAGTGTGGGCGGTTCTGAGCGCTATTATGAGCGTGCCTGAAGCGTCAAAGTCTTGTCTAAAAAACTAACCTCACGAGGAGTCTTAAAGCCCAGCCCCAATGTTTTCGACGTAGCGATCAGTCTTGCTCTTCAGCTTCTTACCAATACCATGTGCGCAGAACTTGTTGTTGAGGAACACATTCTGCTGCTTCTGGAAAGCTTTCTCCGTTTGTTCGGCCATTTTCGCAAATTTCACACTGCTGGAAAAGAAATAAATAATACAATAACTGTAATCTGCATCTCATCATTCAAGAAAAAGTATCGGCGAAGGGAAAAATAATAAAGAAGTGAAAATTTGGCGTATTAAATACCGTAATATTTATGAAAGTCATAATGAGTGAGGAAACAGCATCCGCAAACAGCATCCTCACCCTAGGGTGTTCACAATGAGGATTCTGTTCGCGGATGCTGTTTGCGGATGCTGACTGCGGATGCTTCATCCTCATTGTGAACAGAGTGTGGAGGCTAAAACAGACTGCGGGTGCTGTTTGCGGAGTCTGATTGAGGATGCTGCCTCCTCATTGTGTTTGCGGCTTAAGTGTGAAGTATAAGCTTTTCATAGTCGATTCCGCAAATGTCCTTCCTCTAACGCTGCTTCGTTCGCGTTGCTGCTTCGCAGTCGTTCTGCAAATATCCTGCCGCTAGTAACGGTCTGCAACTGTCGTCTCCGTGAATGTTATGTCCGCTGTTCGAAAAATGAGCGTTGTCTTAATACGAAATAAAAAAATTTGAAAAAAAAATAAATTCTTCGAAAACTCAGCTTTTAGAAACCTCATTGTTGGGCTACTGTTTTTCTTTCATGGACATGAGTTTTTCTCATCAAACTGTCGGTTGATTTTCGGCTAAGTAAGAATGTATATTCGGTGAGAGGTGTTATACGTTGTGTGATGGCCATAACTTGAACTTTATTTTTCATTTTTCTTATAAAAGCTCACCCCATTAACTCCATGCTGAATTTTAGAAAAAAGATTATTCAACAGCTATTTTTTCAATAATGAGTCAATCATAGTTAAATGCCGCTCTTGATGATCCAAATCAGTCTGTAAGCCATTTGTTTCCTGTTCAATATTTTGTTCGGTAGACTTTGATTTTGATAAACTCCTTGAAGCTGTCTCATAACGTTTTGTTAGTGCATTAAAATCGCACTCCTTAGCTGTTGTGGTTGCTTGTTCTGCTCTCAGTTTTGCTTTCGCTAACAAAATTCGGCTTTTTAGAGGGTTTATTCTTGCTCGTCGTGTTGGCTTCCAAGTCATTACTCCAGTTATTGCTTCAGTTGAAAAGGCTAAGCCTAAATATTTCAGTATATTCTATCCGGTCCAGTCTAATCCAGATTTCTTTACTTTAGATTTAAGGGGTCCTCCATTCAGGCGCCTCCTGTATTTTCAGCTATTGCCGAAAAGGATGAATCGTGTTCCGACTCCAGTGAATGGGAAAATGCTCTAGACTACTTCGATGGATCAATAGTGCCAGAACTTCCGAATGCGCCAGATGAGCTCACACGGGTTCTCCTTCGCATGGTTTCGTCTTTCGCCTCCATTCCGCGCTCCCGCTTGCAATACGAAGAGGGTGGTCAAGCTCCAGCTGTGGTGTCTACGGTGCCTGCCTAGGATGCATGGGAAACAATCCACCTTTCGTCTCAGCCGTTGGTCTCCTCAGCCGAAGTTGAATTTGGTTGCTCGCCAAGAATGTTTCCAGCTGAAGTGGCCGAAGGCAAAGCTCCAGTGTATAATTCTCTTACAGTCGACTCTCGATATAAGCACACTCTCGATATAAGCACACATTGGAGCCATGTTTGACGAATGCCATATTCATTTCTGGGCACTCTGTACGTCTCGGTTGAATTTCGCATGGATCTAAAACATTACTTATACGATCTTAGTCGCTTTTTGCTCTTTGCGGTGGTTACTTACCTGGACTTTCATAACAGCCACTTGCACCAGAGACCAATAACAAGCTCACAAAAAGAATTTGCAACAACATTTTCACAGCTTATCAGTTTGTAATTGGCAATTCAGGAAAAATATTTTAATTTAAAAAGCTATATACTAGAAAGTTTGATTGCCAACAGATAGGTAAGTATATAAAGTAATGCACTGCAAATAATGAAACCACAATAATAAAAGATAGTTGCATAATTTCTCTGCAGAAGTGAGGCATTTTTATTGATTTCATAGGCATTAGGAATGGGTATATGTGAGTGCAGAGGTCAAGGGCTCATTGTTTTCAGGTAAACTGGATGATTTTAATATATTACTTGAACCTGAATATAACCTGAAATTTTTCCGTAACAAGCAATATTATAATAAATTATTGGGGATTTAAATGTTTGAAAATATTTTTCGGGAGTTTAAATCACAGCCTTTAAAAGTTCTAAACATTTTTGGGTACTAATTCGGTTTAGCCCACACCTCCAATTTTCGAATATTTCTAGGGTAAGAGTATTAATACTCTTGATAACTATGCGAAGGCACAAACAGGAATTTGGCACTCATCGTTTCATCTTTCGTTCTTACGTATCTGATTTTGTATGGCGAAGGAAATTCGCTGATGTTGATATTATGTTCCATTCCAAATTTCTGTTTGTGCCTTCGCATAGTGATCAAGAGTATTAATACTCTTACCCTAGAAATATTCGAAAATTGGAGGTGTGGGCTAAACCGAATTAGTACCCATTTTTGTCCCTTTTACTAACATATTTTTTAATTTTAAGTATATGCAGCAAAACCGATGAAAACTATATTTAAATTAGTTTAAGAGTCGAGCACGCAGAACCGAATGCTAATAACACGATTTTAAATTGAAAACTATTGAACACAGATAGTAGGTTACAGTTTAACGTTAAAGTGTAACATCACCCTCTATCTAGCGTCGCCAAAATATGGTCTGATGTGGTCAGTTTTAAGTTAAATTCAGTCAAAGCGAACCCTTGATTTAGCGTCATCTTGAGGCCGGTTCCTGGGGTGACGTTAAATGGAGAGTCAACTGTGTGTGTATTTTAGCCCTTGGCTCTATCACAATTGTAAGTATAGTGTCAATGCAAGTGTAAATGTTTTTGGTATTGTGAACACCTCTTGCATTAACACTTACACGTAAACGTAAACCTACCCCTTCACAATACGAATGTAAATGTAAACGCAAATCGAATTCAAGTATTTTCAGAGAATACTTAAAGTGCTTTATTGATGACCAGTAGTTAAATTCTAGTTATAAAAAGTTGAAAATTTGGTATTTGGGTAAAAAACTGACTTGTGGAAAAAAATTTCATTTACATTTACATTCGCATTCTGAAGGCGTGAGTGTAAATGTATGTATTTTGGTATTGTGAAGAAATCTTACATTTACACTTACAATTGTGATAGAGTCATAAGCATCAACTTTGGCACGACCCTTTTTTGTTGCTATTATCTTTTTCATTTTGTTTCAACTCTTAGATTTGACTGCAAAATAAAAAGTTCACAAAAACTTTAGCCTTTTCTGTTTTACGTGAAAATTTTTATTGCTGCTTTTTTAAATTTTATCAAATAAATTTTGTTTTGATGTAAAATTATTTTTTATTTTTGTCTGTCTCAATTATTTAGAAGAACAATTTAGCTTAAAAAGCATCACTGCCCCTATTTACTAGCTATTTCTTTGTTTTGTAAGTATTGATTTTTCCTAAAGGGATAAGAAAACTAGCAGTTTGATGGAGAAAGCTACCAAATGGTCAAAACAGCAACTATTCTGTCCTTGTCTGAGGGCATTTTGTACAGCTAGATTAGATTATTTTGAAATAAATAAGATAGTATAGGTGACGACCGGAATAAGTTGTATAAATTTTTTCAATCTTTGTTTATTAATATGTCTCAGTCATTTTGTGCTCTTTTTTCGTATTATTTTTCGTATAAATCTTTTTTCTGCCTTGTTTTTCTTAGTCAAAGCGGAAAGTGCATAAACAATTTTTTCAAACTCAAAAGACCATTAAGTAGTTCTGCTTTTCCAGTTTCTAACGGAGTATTATTCGTTGTAGCATCTGTGCAAAATTGAGCGGAAAAACAAGTCGGAAAAACCATTTGGTTCATTCTTTTAGCTTTTTCTGCTAAATTTTTGATGATCTTGCAACAAATGATACGCCGTTAGAAACTAGAAGCGCAGCGCTACCTGGTAGTGTTATAACTTCAAAAATTTGTCTATCCACTTTCCGCTTTGACTAAGAAAAAACAAGCCACCACAACTATTTAAGGCCATTTTATTTACAGCACTTTCACAAAAACTTATTAGGGTGATTTATAGCCCCTCTTAGAAGGATGAGCACAAAATGACTGACAAATGCCAATGAACAGAGATTTGAACAATTAATTCAATACTTTTCTGTCTACTTAATATCAACTATACTAATCTTATTTTTTATAATTCAATCTTTTTGTTTCTAAAGCATTTTTACTACTAAAGAATTGATCAGTTTTAGATAGCTAACGAATGAGTGCAACTATTTTTGATCACCTGGTTATTCTAGGACAAGAGCCTCTGTCTAAAAGATTCCAGCTAACTACTCAACATGATTGTGACATCAAAGTGGAGTCTTACCAGGAGCTTACTGCAAAACTTTCCGAATGTCACAGCCCTATTCGATTGGTCATCTTTGAGAGAATGCTACTAACTGATGAAGAGCTGAACTTTGTGAGCTCAGTCGATCCTATTATCTTCACGGGCGAGATATTTATGAATCACTTGGACTTTTCTTCCAAATCTGATCTTTTTAAAGGTAATCTTCACTAAACAAATTTATAATTTTTGTCATATATCCTGGTTAGCCCTCCCCCCCCCTGGATACGTCCCTGACTGCACTACATCGACAATCGGCTTTTTATTAAGTAGTTTGATTAAGTTGGATTAAAATAGCAGCTGCAACAGTTTAAATTTAAAATATATTACGACAACAATTAAAGATTGGTTTGGCAAAATTATGAAGCCCACTTTGATGCAGTTCAAGGGAATCAAAGGATTGTCACACTTTTCTACATATTTGACCACTCTGCCTGGCCTTCATCAAGCTGACAATATCAAAGTTCTCGAAAGCGATTGCAAAGAAAGCGAAAACTTAGTATTGAAGGAGCTATTGAGTTCCTGCACAATCGAGCACCTCGCAGAAGTCCTTGGCCAGGTCACTGGTAATTGACTACAATTATATTAACGTGCCACTTGAGGATGTTGTCAATCAACTATTTGAGGTGAAAATTTCGTAGTTATGATAGTCTACTTATTGTTACAAAGATTACAGAGATTCAAAGTTGACATCCACCCAGTTTCCTACATTCTAATGATCAGCAAATGTCCTGATTTGCCAGATTCACTGACTGATCGCATTGTTTCTAAAAAAGGGACCAATGAGAATTGGGTGGTGAAATTTAAGCCAACTGATAGTGGCCCCGAGAGTTATCATCAACCACATGTGAAGTATGAGTTGATTTCCGGATACAGGCTAGCTATTATTCGCCAAGGAAAACATGAACAAAGTATTGCTGAAGCCATTTGAATGTTTTTGATCACGCTTTCTGTTGCATTTATTCTGTTGTATTCAATAAAATTAATGAACTTTTATCATTTCAAAAAATTCACAGCCCAATCAATTTTCGAATCGTCTCGAATTGTTCAGTTTATATTTAGTTCCAAAATCGAAAAAAGGAATTAGTAGAGCTCGTCAGAGTTAAGGACAGCAATAAACAGCCTTGCGAAATATTGGTTCTTATCGGTTATCCGCACCCCACTTACTTTTTCCACAAAATAGTCAAGTTACATCATAGAAAATAGAAAATAGGTGGGGTGCGGATAACCGATAAGAACCAATATTTTCTATGGGATGAGATACAAGTCCTCAAATCGATGTGGCCGAAAAAAATTCTATTCAAAATGATTTTTTAAATTCATTTTTCAGTAGTAACACAATGAACGATTAAAAGAAAATCTTTTTTATGCTTAATTATGATTTTTCCCATACAGTCCACTCTCGATTTAAGGACAGAAGTTCGTTCCCACCTTGGGTCCGACACTTTTTTTAGCCCAATTTTTTAAATTTGTTGCCAGTTTTTTTTGACAGTCTGGTCCAAAATATGGCTCAAGTATAGAATCCCCCCCCACGCAGAGTGCTCGGATGGAGGAGATAACCTCGTATTCGTGCTTCTCGACCCCGATTTGGTGTGAAAGCCGGCTGTTTTTTTAATTCTGAGAACAAAAATTTTCGAACCACAGGGGGGGGGGTATCATGGTTTTTTAGTCAAAATTTGAAAAATTTAAATTGGCGCCTTTTGAATTTAAAAAGGAATAAGGGCTCTATGGCTCTACATCAAAAATAACAGCCGGCTTTCTCATGAAATCGGGGTCGAGAAACACGAATATGAAGTTATCTCCTGCATTCGAGCACTCTGCGTGGGGGGGGGGCGTGTTCTATACTGCAACCCAAAATATCGCAAAAAATTACGATTATGCCAATTGTTCTTCAGAAATTGAAAATTTCTTTTTCTAAAAAAGTAAAAAGTTCTATTTAAGCACAGGAATTTTCGAATAAGCCTGTTCTTAAATCGATTTTCGCTTTTTTACGAAAAAAAATTCTGAATTTCTGAAAAACGATCGGCAAAATCGTAATTCTCGCGATAGTTGGGACCAGACTGTCAAAAGTCAAATGGCGAAAAATCGGCCTGAAAAAGTGTCGGACCCAAGGTGGGAACGAACTTTGACCGGTCGCCTGAGTGTCCTTAAATCAAGAGTGATTTGTAATAAACTCCACTATCGAGCGTCGACTGTAATCTCATTTTATGTTACGAAAATGTGCTTGAGTTCACTTTAGGATAGTTATTGGGAAAGAGCCAATGAATCTAAATTTTTCTTGATTGACTTGCAGGATGGACCAATTGCGCCCAAAATCTTTTATCTAAATAACTATTTTTGTAACTATACATGACATCAATCTCTGATGCATCATAAGAAATCTAAGTTTTTTTGCCGCAATAAATAACTGAGATCTCTTGCTACATAAATTACACATACCAAATATTATTATCTCTTGTTAATAGATCCAAAAGGTGCAATCACAACGACGTCTGAACTATTGTTCGCTGAGCCAATAGTAACTATTGCAGAAGTGCTCGAATTAGGTGTCCACACTTTTCGCTTGGTGGTATTCTTAGGGAAGCTACTCTTAAAGGGTCTATCTTACAGCCAACTGATAGATGACGGTTATCTAGTGCACTCTCACTAATACTACTACTCATCCGGTTACTGCTATGAGAACTAGAATGCTTAGCAGCCATACCCAGTATTTGACGTAGTGAGTTTCTCATCTAAATTCTTAAATGATGAAAATTTATGAAACATAATCAAACAACCTGCTTGTCCATCCAAATACCCATACAAGAGTCGAGCACAATTCTAAACAGCAGAGAAAAGCGCACATATCCCATCAGAGACTGCATGATTGTCCAGTGAAATGTGAAGTAGCAGGTAGGCGCAAATGTTAGAAAAATGGCCCAGACTGTGTAAGGGAAGTGAAAAATAGCTGGAAAAAATACTTATTAAAACAAGCCTAAATGCTTCAATTACCTAAAGTTCCCACATTGAGCGCTAGTTTGACCAATGGGAAGTTTAAGGACTTGCTGTTTTTCTTGTTTGCAATTTTATGTTTAGATTGCAAAATACTTTTATCACTTCCACACCTGGCGGTGCTTATTGATGAAGAGCTGTGATAGGACCTGCTTTTGCTCAGATCACTTTGCCTTAGAGACTTCCGCAATTTATTTGCTCTTCTGATTAGACACACTAAAAACATTTTTTTGTAAAATAACCACCATAAGTTTTCTAATAAATTTTGGCCCCCAAAAAGTCATAATAATTTCTTGAAAGCTTATCCAAAAAGAAAGCTGACTACAAAATTCAATAATCCACGTATCTTCAAAAAAGCGTTCAATCGCCGCAAAAGATGAAGATAACGCAACAAGATAAGTCGAACTCCGATATAATGGGGACCGCTATTTGGTGGCGTTAAATCGGGGATTCATTTGTCTAAACTCAAGTCAAAGCTGACCAAATAAGTCCATTTTCGGGTGTCGTTATATCGGACTTCGACTGTAATAAAAAAAATAAAAACATCAAAAAACAATAGGTCATTCATTGGAGCCTGAAATCCGGCAAGCAACATAGAATTGATAGCAACATCGAGATGGCAAAAAAATTAATGAAAACAAAAATTAACTTGAACGTTAGATTAAGGGTCTGAAGTTATTCTAAGCACATTTTGTCATTTTCATTTTATTAGAGAATTTCTGTCTGGATTTTGAAATTCTGTATTTAATGCGGTGCTATTTTCAATGAAGGATGAAAATTTTAACTGACCTGTGATCAGAAAGCAGAAAATAGTAAAGAAGTAGACAATGGCTGTAAGTGCATTTCTGACCCTGTAAATAGGTTTCAAGCATTTTTCCATGGTGCAATTGGTCCAGTCAGCCAGAACCGATATTTTAGTTAAAGCTGTGAAAATCATTGTGATAGTCACCAGAGTGAAGAATGCTAGCCAGCTGAAAATAAAAATTATAATTTTCAAGAATCGCAGGGCGACGCAAGAAATTTCCAGCTTACAAAACAGGCACAACTTTTTTCTGACTTGATTTTTGAATTCTGTATTTGTTCATAGTCTTAAAATCACTGTTGGTGGTGTGTAATGTAACGTGGTCCTTCTTGTCGTTTAGGCCCTTGCCCACTTTTGGTGCTATTTAAACGACAGGAGGGTCATGCAAAAATCGTATTTTTGGCTTGTGATTCACACTTCAACACTTTTAGTTTATTCTCGTTTAGTATAATGACGTCATGATAGTAAAAATATGGGTCCATCCCCGGCCAATTGATCCCCTTCAATTAAAAAATGTCATGTCATTATAAAAAATTCTGAACTCTGATCACTTTGAAAACATCGAAGAAGGAAACCATGAAGGACTACATGAACAAGTCTTCAACCAAGTATGCCTAGTGGTCATCAAATCAAAGCTGGGGGTCGTCCACTCGAATCAAATTTTTTTTTACGTTTTTGATCTTCCAAAACCTATTTTCTGGACTAATTGGGACACGCTGAAGATGGTTTAATGATAGTAAAATAAGGTTTTGTATAGTAATATTGAGTATTGGTATATAATTAATTTTTCCAAAACTCGATTTTACCGAAACCCAAAAACTACTCGAGAAAACGACGTTTTACCACTATCAAACCATTTTCAGCATGCCCGAATTAGTCCAGATAATAGGTTTTGAAACTTGAAAAAGAAAAAATTTTTTTGCTCCAAGTGGACGACCGCTTGGTTTGATTGGTTCAGACTAGAAAATTTAAATTACCGCGAAATTTTCACTGAGGGTGAGAGTTCGAATGAGAGTGAAAGTAAGACTGAGAGGCAATTTTTCCGGTGAATCTAGACAATTAGGTTTCGGGAATCGGTAACCATTTAGAAAACGTGTCTACCCAGGTACTGGATATTTGATTCAGTAAATCCCTTTTTTGATATTTTTGAACCCTGTTCGACACACAATTTAGTATAAGAAAAATTTTACTGTCATTTCTTAATTAATAACTTTGATAAATGAACATCATGTGAAATTACCGGGTTCCCTATTTTATTCACTACGTTTTTTAATTGAACGGGGATCGATCGGCCGGGGATCAATTGGCCGGGGATCAATCGGTGGGGATCAATCGTCCTGTTCTTTAAAAATATAGAAACATTGAGAATTTTCTTGCGTGTGTAAATAATAACTTATGCAAATAAGATATTAAACGTTATAAAATACCAACCTAAACACAACAATCTTAACACATTTGTTCATAGTTATGTGATGTATGTAGTGGAGAGGCCGAGCTATGCCATATAATTTGAGTAGTCCCATAGAGAAGAAATCATTGCTGACCAAAAACATCCAGCAAATACCGTGTTCAGTATTTGGACTATATTTTGGCTAAAATATTAGGTATTTTTTATTTATAGAATAGAAAAAACGACTAACCTAACATGCGACACCGAAAAAACAATATGATAGTAATAGCTGCACAAAGAATGGCTAGTAGATCGCCTATGGCTCGGTTTAACAAGAGAGCATAAAACTTCCGGCTTACTCTTCTTTCTTTCATTGCTCTGAAATTTGTATTATTGGGTCAAATAACTTGCCTGAGATCAGTTTTTGAAAGGTCAGTCAACATATTTTTGAAACGGCAGCTGTAGCGTTTATATTCAGATGACAGCACCCTATACGATTTTCACGATTTAGAGGCACCAAATATTTTTGTCCAAAAGTCAATTCGTGCAAACTTCTGACACAATTTTTTTGTGCCATATTCTTCCAAGGTGTATTATGACCACTTTTTCAAGCTCCTTCAGTTCCTATTCGTGGAGAAAACATGCTTTAGGTGGCAGATGAATAATTTGGACACTTTTTAACCAAAATTTGACTTCTAGCCTTGGACAACCAAGACAAGCTGGAACTACTTCAAAATATGCCCCTCAAATTTCAACTTATTGAATTTATTATATTCATATGCGGAGATTGATAGTATTAAGAGCATCCATTTTCTGAAAATTATTTCTGATGATATCATCACAAGAAAACTCGGTCGCTAGCGATACATTTTTTGAAAAAAAGAGATGTTAAAAATAAGTTAAAATTTGGGGCGCATATTCCGAAGTAGTTCCGATAAGCTGCCATACATAGGCCTTTTCACCCTGTTCGGGTACTGGAGCTGGGCAAAAACAAAAGGTTCTTCGTGCATCTTTTGATCATGAGTAATTCTCAGAATCATCTTTGTATTGCTTTTGCCTATCGAAATAATTCTAATAAGAATTTCGGAAAAGATGCCATCTTACACCAAATAGTAAGTTGCCTGCTAGATGAGCGATAACTTTGTTAAAATCACAAAAATGAACTAAAGATACCTTGCAAACATTCTTAGCAAATAACCCAAAAACTTACTTGAGTACACATGCGATAAACAAAATTGTAGATAGTAAGCCAAGCGAAACCACTGGGAGTGCTAAAAGACCATAGTAAAGTCGAAACACATGGTCGTGTTCATCCTGCAATACTTAAATATTTTTTTTGAAGAACCATTGCATATATTTTTCAAGTCGATCTAAAGTCGAGCACCTTACCAATTCTTTCTGTTGATCATCAGGATGAGTGGTGTTATTCCAGCAATGGTTTCCAGAAATAATTATAATCATTACTCCAGACAAAACGGTCTCTAGACAACACTGGCTTTCTCAGCACCACCACTAATTGCGCTCATTACACTGTTGGTATGCGGGGGTGTTTTTGACTCTTGCTGATCTTTTTTCTGTCAAATCACTCAAACAAGGAACGCCTTCCATCAGGTCAACTGAAAAAGTAAAATGAAGAGTGTCTCCACAAGGTTAGACAATAATGTTCCAAAAAACGAAATTAAACTTTTCCTTAAACATAAAATGACGTCTTGTAAGAAATTATTTAGTTTTTTAAAGCGGTCAATTGACCGATCAAATCAAAGCTAAAAATACAGTCAAACTAACATTTTCAAACAAACATTTAACGACAATCTCGAATTACTACCATAGTGAGCCGGCCCGGACCGTCTTCCGTCCCGTCCGGCGGGGCCGGCTTTGACTAAACGGTTTATGGCCGGTAATAATGCTGGATGGCAATGGACGGCCGGCCGAAGGCGGCCGAATTTTTTTTCATAGGACGGGAAGGTGGCGGCCGGCATCCTTAAACGAATTTAGGACGGGACGGCGGACGGCCGGTACTAATGATAAAGTTAGGAAGAGACGGCGGACTGATGAGTAAAATTCATTGTGTATTGTACTATTCATGACAACCAAATTTTAGGCCTAATTTTATTATTTTTTAAAACTAGTTAGCTACATAAATGAGGTATAATTGTTGGTTTGAGGTATAAATTTAGGTATGAAATTATTTAACTAAGCATCTAAAATAGTGAAAAGCTACAAAGAGCTTAGTTTCATATTTTGTTGGTGTTGGAATAAAGAGGACCTTCTCATAGTACTGATTGATAAAAAAATTTAAGGTCGCTCACTTTTATCTTACAATTCAAGCTATATTGATTGAATTATTTTCAAAAATTGAACAGTTGCAGATTTTTTTAATCAAAATCATTAACCAAATCATTTATCAAAAAATTAACAAATTAATAAATAACATTTTTTGTGTTAAGGATATTCTATCATATGCAGGACGTCTTATACCCGTTTTGGACGGCCGTCAGACGGCCGGTGGTCCAAAAAAAACTGGACGGCCGGCCGAAGGCCGCCCGAAAATTGTTTTCATAGGACGGTGCGGCAGAAAAAAGCAGAAAGTATGAAAAATCAGGACGGCCGGCCGTCCTGGTGAATTCACAAGCCGGCCGGTCGGCGGGCGGTCGAAAACATACGGACGGCGGACGGGACGCCGTCCACTTTTGAAAAAATGTGGTCACTATGATTACGACGCTTTCAAAACCATTGGGCTGGTCTTAACAATATTTAATATAAAATGACTCTCTATGCAAAATCTCTTGATTTTACGAAAATTTTTGATTTAGCGGTACATTTCCCGGTCCCTACTATGAAAAAGACCTTGGATTTAACCACTTACAACTAATTAAAGACAAAAAACTCAATTTTTTGAATTTTTGTACCACAGAGATTATTGAAATTATTCACAGTGGAGAACAATAATCAATTAAACTTTTAAATTACGAAATTCAGAAACTATGTAATAAATTTGATGGCATGTTGAGTGAAGAACGCTTGAAAACTTTAAAACTTATATATATTGACTACTTTTTTAGTACTGATTGATATTTTTCATTATCCTTGGTGATTTAACTATTTTCAAAGATCCTTTATATATTTTTTCATTTAGTTAATAGTTGATTGGTCTCCTCAAAAATAAAAAATTCTAATTCATGGGATTTGAAGTTACGCCCGAATTTTTAACACCCAACTCTCTTCTACGCACTGATTGACACCTGGTTGGAAAGTTAATGTAACTTACAAACGAGAGGAGATTCGATGAAATTTCAACACTAACCGTATTTCCTCTAATTAGCCGGCCGGCCGGCTTATTTTTTGGATCCCCTCCAGGGCCGCCTTATTAGAGGGGCCGGCTAATTAGAGGGGCCGCCTTATATTTCGAACATCCTTTTATCAATATTTTGTTGTGGCTACCTTATTAGATGGGGCCGGCTTATTAGGACGGACCGGCTAATTAGAGGAAATACGGTAACTCGCCGAAACAAGCCAAAATAACTAGCGTGCCACCAGTTGGGATCAAACCTGCGACACCATTTTGGGCCAAAAACGCGAATGCTTACGCACTGCGCCATGGAGGCAATTTTTTCAAACCTAAATAACCCCCCTCCCCTCTTTAACGTGTAAACCAACTACATAATTGCTGAAGAAAAGGTGGCGCAGCCACCTCAAAAATTAGGAGGGGGATGTTAGAGGGTGGGCGATTATTTTTCAACTTCTCTCTGGGGATAATAGAGGTTATACGGTAAGAACACCCCTCTATGACAATACTCCAAAGCTAATCAGAAGCAATGTCGTTATATCAAGCGTTCACAGTACTCACTGACCTTGATATTTGTTTAAATAAATCCTTGATTTGTCGGCCAATGACTATAGTATTTCTGAGCAAACTCGATTTAACAACAATTTACTTGTTTTTTGACTAACGGACAATCGATTTGACGGCCAGGTAGAATAAATATTGCAAAATCTTACAATGAGTTTTGGGACTCTTTTCATGAAAGAATTGTTTATAAACTAAAAATCGATTGGTATTTTCTTAGAACAATAGTTAGAAGTACACAAAACTGATTGAAAACGAATAAAACTTTGCTCTTTTCTGTTTTAGTCCTGTGTGTTTTTGTAATTTTCTATGGTCACGTCGTTTTCCTGACTTCCTTAACCTGAAGAAGAAACCTGTTGCGTTTTTTTTGTTTTTCATCTGATTATTTGTTTTCAGTTTGATTTAAAACCAATATTTATATAGTTTTAGGATCAAAAAAACATTTGAGCTGAAACCTGTCTTGTTAATTATTTAAAGAGCTACCTGGATCTTATTTTAAAATCGTGTTTGCTATGGATTACAAGGCAACATCACATAGTGTCTCTGCGACATTAAAAACCTCAATATGCCATTGTTCGATTGAAAAGTGATTCGAAGTTCAAAATCTGCTAACAGAGCTATTTTTTGAGCTGTCTTTAATGGTGCGATCTAACATTTAGTGGACTTTTTATTTTGTAAAAAGAGCTACAAATATTAATGGATATAATCATTTATTGCGCAATAATTTTTTATTCATAAATATTTAACACGGGAACGGCTGTACGTCCTGATGGTATGTCCTTGTGCAGAATTTCACGCTGAGCACGATGGTGAAAAAAAAATTGAAAAAAAGTAACTCTACGGTGGTCAGCGGCCTTTGTGAACCATCAATGTCACGACGTTTGCCTATGCCACTTCAAAGAGGTAAAGAATGCCACTGTTTCAATATAATTTTTATATTTCATTTGCAAAAGAAAGCGCAGATTGCGAGCTTTCAAATGACATATTGTGGAGGTATTTATGACAATCATATGATAATTTTTGGCTCACAGAAACCATTGTGTTTTTTTTTCAAAAACGTTGTTCATACAAAAATATGTACAATAAATGTGGAAACGCTGTTTTTAAGTTTATGGTTGATACTGTTCGACAGAACGAGAAAAACTGCACCAGACAGTGCTTTAAAGTAGCCTGCAATCAAGCGTTTCGAGTGTTTAGCAAAGGTTCAAAAGTAAATCCCAAAATGCATCTTGACCTGAACTTCGATTTCGCTACATAAATCTGAAATTCTGACACCTGATTCGTGTTCAGCATGGTCGATTTACTTAAAAAAATGTCAATTGATTATCACAATCACTGTCAAATGTTCAATTCCGCTCGAGACAAAAACTGTTTAAATTCAAAATTTTTCAAATTTCAAATAGTTTTTGTATCGAGCGGAATTTGAAATTTGACAATGATTGTGATAATCAATTGACATTTTTTTAAGTAAATCGACCATGCTGAACACGAATCAGGTGTCAGAATTTCAGATTTATGTAGCGAAATCGAAGTTTCAGGTCAAGATGCATTTTGGGATTTACTTTTGAACCTTCGCTAAACACTCGAAAAGCTTGATTGCAGGCTACTTTAAAGCACTGTCTGGTGCAGTTTTTCTTGTTCTGTCGAACAGTATCAACCATAAACTTAAAAACAGCGTTTACACATTTATTTGTACATATTTTTGTATGAACAACGTTTTGAAAAAAAACACAATGGTTTCTGTGAGCCAAAAAATTATCATATGATTGTCATAAATACCTCCACAATATGTCATTTGAAAGCTCGCAATCTGCGCTTTCTTTTGCAAATGAAATATAAAATTATATTGAAACAGTGGCATTCTTTACCTCTTTGAAGTGGCATAGGCAAACGTCGTGACATTGATGGTTCACAAAGGCCGCTGACCACCGTAGAGTTACTTTTTTTCAATTTTTTTTCACCATCGTGCTCACCGTGAAATTCTGCACAAGGACATACCATCAGGACGTACAGCCGTTCCCGTGTTAATTATTGACTAAACAAATAATAAAAATACAACAACAATCATTACAGCAGAGAAAATTATTTTGTGCAAATTTAAACAAAAAGTGCCCAAGTTACAAAACATATGGCTTGTGAGATTATATTTAAATAATTAAATATAACAAATGGGACTAGTTTTCAACAACACAACCATAATCAGCAAACATTTACATATATATTTATGTATCACAACAACTAATGAAAGCACCAAACATGCAAATTCAGCAATTACAAATATTAACTAATATAAAAAATGAGATCAAAGCCAGACCTACATATTATTGCAATTAGCAGCTTTGTATGTGTTCAATCAACCCATAAAACTAATCTTGGTAATTTAAGGTTTTTAGCTAAATTTGTTCTTAAAATTGGTTTTCAATCTACTACTATTGACGAAGGTGCATTCTTACAAAAATCACCCTTTAAAGTCGTAAGTGTATTTGCTAATATCAAAAACTTCTGTAGCAGAAAGAATTTTAAAATATTTTGCCATCTTTATTAAAATAAGCATCGCAACTTTGCAACTGGATTAGTCTGGTTTAGAACTGCATTGTCTCCACTAAAATTTTAGGCGTTTGAAAAATTCACAACTGTTTTAAACTGCAAAAGTATTTTTCATTTTTTCTAAACACATACCAAGCTTGAATAGCTAAAAAAAAACAAAAAATGCATACTCTACACATACCACTCTTTGAATTCCTTTTTCTTAGCCGCATCCAAGTCCCCATTAGGAGGTGGTCCTCCATTCCTAGGCAAAGTGCCATTGTTAACTGCCTGACTTCTCCATTGGGAGGTCCTCCTCCATTAGCACCCCTAGGCAAGGTGCCTGCAGGACCCATCATGTGTTGACCGTTGCCTGTGGGCAACGGAAGAGTGCTACCTTTGAGGGGTTGATAGCCACCTCCATTCTTCATGGCTGAAGGCAATAGAGAGGTCATAGTCTTGTTATTGTGCTGGGTAGTGTTCACTTTGGTCCCAAAAGTCACTCCAGGTTGGTCTATCTGAAGACAGCATTAAGGTTGTCAAAAATTTAGATTGTGTACAGAGTGACACAAGATTACGCCAATATTCAGTTCATTTTTTGAATATATACCAGATAGCTATAATGATTAAAAATTTGACCACCCACTTGATGGTGTTGAAATTGAGGTGAAGGTTCGGTGGAAGAAGGCGCAATGGCTGTATATCCACCAGTCATGCTTTTCCTGAAGTTAGAGTAATTAATTTACATATCAGAAAAGTTAAGAGGTTAAATAAAACAGACCATTTCCAGCACAAACCATGGGATAGTAAGTGTGTCCTGGTTAGAACTGGACCTCTTGCAGAATACAAATATAAGGATTAAGGCCACTAAAATAGGTGGTTAGAGGTAATGGTTATCTAGAGCAGTGTTACCCATGAGCACTACACTAAGCGAGGCAAGCACTACTAACGCTGTTCTAGGAATCTCCGATTGTTCTGGAGCCTGAAATAAAGACTTACTTTGAAATAGGTAAATAGTTTGATATTTTAAAGATGTGGTAATGCTTGGTAATGAACGGGATTAAGTCGAAAATTTAACTTTATAAATACCCAGGAGTATTCTAGTAAGCTAATCCACAATTTAGAAAATGAATTTGTTCTCGGATGTTACTCAGATTAATCGCCATTTTTTTTAAAAAATCAAGATAAATAAAATTTACTTTGGTTGTATAGGACATCATGCCTGGATGATTCATAGGCGTTGTGGGTCGGACAGCTTCCTAAATGCCAGTTTTAGTTACAGGAAAAGACATATTTTTAAGCGTGTAGTTAGTTAGCAACAACAACCAACCAAAGTAGGGTCATAAGGAGGGTTTGTATTGTGCCTTTGGCGAATAGTCGTACTGGCCGGTGTGCTACTGCTAGATGAGGCTGTATGGCTGTGTCTTTGGGTGCCTGATGCTGACGCTAAATACATATAAAATAATTAGTCAGTGCTATCCATTTAGAGGCAAAAGACATTAATTGGCAACACTAAAACTGTTTTATAGCTAGACTCGTTTGGAGTGAAGTTTTTTAAATTTTCTATTTAATGATTTTGCAGGTAGTAACAATTATTCCTTCAAATGTGTCTCATTGACTGAAATTTAATAAAACTCAAGATCTTTATGAACTTTCAAGTTTGAAATAAAAAGAAGCCAAAAGTAAAAAAAATAGTTTCTAATGTGTTTTCGACATTCCAAGGTCTGAGAACGTTAAAATTTGCTTTTTGTAGAAAATAATCTAAAAATTTCAGAGTTAGCTGTGACTGGTCTAACCTAGTGTTACGAATATTTTTTAAAATCTTTTTGACTTTTGAAAAAATACGATTATAACTAAATTTTTGGCGCTACTGGCTTATAACCTACCCACATGTGTCACAAGGTAGTCCGGATAACCGACAAGAACCAGAAAAACTTCATGATAAAGAAGTTGATTGAACGATGATTAAAGTGGCTTTTCTTTTGAACGTTAAATATTTGAAAAGATAAAGGAGGAATGCAATCTAATAGACACAAAGGAAACTATAAAACAAAACGAAAACAATTTTCTTAAAAACAAAATGAAAAAGGCAAATAGAAAGTTAATAAAAACAGATTATCTAATAACTACAGTCGACTCTCTATATAGTGCCACCCCCGGAGCCGGGCTTGGTGTCACTAAATCAAGAGTGTCAATTTATCTACAGTTGACTGTAAAATAAAAGCTCTAAAAATTCGTTCTGTTTAAACCAAAAAAGCCAATTATTAAATATACCGTATTTCCTCTAATAAGCGCCCCGGGCGCTTATTTTTCAAACTCCCAAAAATCGAACAATTAGGAATTCGATGATTTTCGAGATTTTCGGGTGCTCAACCAAAATCTAAAAAGTGGAATCGGTAGAGCTCGTGGAGTTAAGAAAACGTATCAAACAGCTTTGCAAAACATCGCTTCTACACTGGGATCCAGACCCTCAAAGTCGAGGGGGGCGCTTAGAGGAAATACGGTATAAAAATATTCATTTTATATAGCCAGAAATATTTGAACCTGAAACAGTTCGCAAATCTTGCTAAGGCTGCGGCACAATGAGCGCGGCTTATTCTACTTTCAAATACCACTTATATTTTCAAATACCAATAATTATTTTGCATAAAATTGATTGAAAAGACTCGAAAATAATTTATCTAACACTTTTGTGCAAAACATTATTGGTATTGAAAAATATTTCCCTGATCCCCCAAGCTGAATGACTGGTGGGGGTTAAGTCCAAATTCAGCTTAATACCGTATTCTCTCTAATTATACACCACTCTCTAATTTTACACCACCCTCAAAAAGCTAATACTAGGTTATTGTACTAGGTTACTAATACTAGGCTATTACAAAAAAAACGATTTTAAAAAATTTCAATTAAAAAAATGGTTCTGAATGGATGGGAGCTTTTTGAAGAATGCGCGCGAATTGGCTTCTATTGAAACTCCGCTTGTGGAAGAACTGCTTGGTCTTGGCTGGTGGATGAAATCGACGAGGAAGAAGATCTGCTCAATGGATGTGAAAGCGATTGTTCTATCGATTGTTAATTTCTTCTTTTTGTTCATTTTCATTTATGCCCGTTATACCCAATAAAATGTTTGTTAAATCTGTTATTAGCTGATCGCTTGAGGGGTCGAAAAATTTTTCACCACTCACTAATTATACCCCACCCTCGAGAAGGGGTTGAAAAATTTTACACCATGGTGTATGATTAGAGAGAATGCGGGTATCTTCTTTGTTAAAAGCTCATTTGTAGCCCTGCCCCCAGTCACAATATCACACAAACTTCAAAGTTTCTCGATGCAAGAAACAGAAATTATGTCTATTTATTTCGAGTATTAACAGAGACGCGCTCAGTGTGCCAAAGCTTTAAACTTCAAATTTGTACTTAAACTGAAGTTATCGGCAAACAGAATTAAAAATTAGCACAAAATTTTTGAAATCTAAGAAAATCATAAAATCAATTAAAACGTAAAATACACACAAAATATAACAATGATGTCAACAATTATAGTAGTTTATTGATTTTGTTTATAAAACTAATGAAGTCTTTTCTAAGCCCTAAGCCCGGGAGCAGAACAGGTCTCAGGTGCACATATATGTGAACATAAAAACACTGGAGCAGCACTTCAAAAAAGTGCAAAAGACTTTCCAAACCAATTACAGCTCTTCAATTAGCCTAGCTGAGAATTGTGGTAGTAGTGGTTGTGGTGCAAAAGACTGGTCCTATCTTTCGTTTGAAGCCATTTTGTTTTATTTTTGTTTGTTTAGCGCATGGATATATATTCGCTTACCAATTGTTAATATTTGTTAATGGCCCAATTTTATCGGACAAAATATGGATTTTTGGAAAAATACGTTCTGGAAATCCTAATTTGTCTTTAGGAATGAGAACGTGACCAGTGCTGTAGTCCCGCCCCGTTCGGCTTAATTTTCGGTTCATTGGTAAACATTATTTTCATAAAAGAAATGAGAGGCTAGTTATTTTAGTAAGTTAATGGAATAACTAAAAAATTGTCTATCATTAACAATTCAGCCCTAGCTAAGAATTTAAAATTACACTCAATACACATTAATCAACTTAACTGTAACTTCGGCCTTATGTGACAATGGGAGGGGGATTGCCCTCGGTCCCCCTGATGTTTTTTATTGTGATATTTGTGGGCTTAGGCAAGGGTTGACCAGCGTGTGTTAGGGATGACTCAAGCATGAGTCTGAGATATGTTTGAGTCTGTTCAAACATACGCTCGCCTGCCCTTGATTAAGCCTAAGTCTAAGCCTGGAAAAACAACAGGGGGACCAAGGCAAAAAAATTTCCATTGTCACAGAGGCATTTAACTTTGTACACTGCAAACCTCAAAACTTCAAACCGTGCATTTTTCACACCCACACAAACAGCTAAATGTGACCTTAAATGAGGGTAAAATTTTTTGGAAGTACTAAAAGAAGAGCACAACAAACTTCTTAATCATAATAATAACAATGGAGCACACTGCAATTCAAGGATAAAAGAAATATTAGATTAGTGACTAACATTTGTGCCCTTAGTTCCACCATTAAAGAATGGAAACGCTGGTGTTTAAAGCACCACAAACAGGCACACACTTAGAAGTGGAAAGAACAAGAAAAAATAGAAAGTTATAGAGAAATGAAGCCAAAGATAAATAAGCAAAAGAAAAGCCAAACTAATCAATGTTTTTGTGTGTAAATCAAACTTCATTAAGGGTCAATCCAAAATCAGTCAATTATCGGTCTTCGGAACTTTATAGATTGAAAGTCTCAGGCTTAAACACTCCTTATTTTATCTGATTTCTTTTCTATTTTTTACCAAAATAGCTATTTTCGACTATTATTCTATTTGTAGCCTTATAAGAATAGTCGAATAACATTGACGTAGACCGAATCCTACCCTTGATTAACTATGTAAATGATGATTAGCAACCCGGACCTATCATTTAAAAACAGTTTCAGGGCCACAAATGTCTTTCCCGTTTTATACCACTAACCAACAAAGGTGAAGTGGATAATGGAGCTCTCGGTGACTGGCTTTACTGTGCTCGTCCTTATCAAACCCTGTTTCTCAGCTAGTCTTGGAGTTGTCCACTGCTTAGTTATCGGTTCAAATACCTTTTTACTCGTGACCACATGAATTTTCTGACTAGACTCATTGGGTTTGTAAGGTATCCAGACATTGGAAGGCGGTGAGCTCTCTCGACTACTCTTTTTAGGGCTTTGAGTAGAAGTAAACATTGTAGTTTGGGCTTTGGTCGTAGTAGAAATAGTTTGCTGTTGCCTGATTCTAGAAGTGACTTGAGCAGCTCTAGTGATCTGAGCCTGATACACCTGTGTATATTTCTGTTCGGAGCAGTGTGTCTGGCTGTTACTCTAGGCGTAGGTGTAGCTCTCTGCCATTGTTTCTGCTCTATGACCTTTTCCAGATCCTTCCACAACGCTTTAACCTTGTTTCCATTTTCCAACTTCAACTGTTCCCCGTTTTGGTTGTAGTACTTGGCGTCATTGAAGCCTTCTTCTGGCTCTTCTTCTTCATCTTCTTCTGGCTGGTCATCTTCTTGGTCTTCTTCCTCGCCTTCTTCAGGATCTTCTTGGTCATCTTCAGTATCTACAACTCTTTTCGGATCATTCACGAATGCTTGGCGGGATGAAGAAGCTGACCCAAGAATATATTTCCGACCGTCTGGACCTGTTCTGGTTCGGGGAGGCCAGCCACCTGGGGGTTCAAAGTATATGGGTTTAGGAATTTTGTTGATCATTCTAGGTGTAGAAGGCAGGCGTCGATTATTGGTAGATAGTTTAGGAGCTGGAGTGCCATGGTGATGTGGAATAGATCCTGCTGCTTTAGGGGCTGCAATTTGGTTGTGAAAGATAATTAGCTTTCATTAGCCAGATTTGTTTTAATAGTGACTCAGACTCTAAAGGCTGCTTCTAACCAACAACCAGCTAAGCAAGCAAACAACTAATCTATAACAGGGGCTTCTATCCACCCACTTTTAGCCAAAGGAATGTTGTAGTAGTAATAAGAAAATAATAATAAGAAAAGGCAAAAACATTCAGGGTTGGATGAGCTTTTGAAAAAGTAAGTTGGAGACAAAATAATATTTGTTTTTAGTTGATTTAAAGCAAACGGGGTAGGTAGGGGAAATTCATTAAACCATTTTTAATTGTCTTTTGTGTTCATCCGAGTGTGTGTTTAAGCTAAAATGGGAGAGAGGAAAAAAACAAAATATAGAAGGTAAATCGGAACACTACTGCTACAAACCATGCTTTCAGTTTACATTAGTCACTTTGCTTCCTACAATACTTTTGAATAAATTAACAAGGTGCAATATAAAGAAAATTTAGTGGTTGTTGTGTGTGGGTATTTGATTATCACCAAGGGTGACACAAGTGCTATATGTGTGGCTGAATAAGTGAGGTTTTCATGCAGATTACCTTAGATGGACATGTTCACGATGGGATTTTGAAAATTTAGAGTGCTAAGATGGAAACAGGATCTGTAAAAATTTGTAAAACAGTTCTTTTATCTTAATTCTCACAATTTTCTGTCTTTTTTGAAGAGAAAAAAGAGGGAGGATAAAAGCTGTCAAGAAGATGGTCTCGATACGTAAAGGATTAATCCTGGGTTTTTTTGTTTTTTTTATGTGGTTTTAGAACCATATTTTGTCGTCAATTCGGTGTTGCGATTTCAGACTAACCTGTTGCAGAATTAAAAGTCGGATCATCATTATCAATATCAAAATTTCTAGACTCTTTCAAAAAATTCCCTAAAAATTGAAACGCTATAGAAGACTAATCAACCTTTGTTCGATGGTTTTTTTCACTTTCTCATTTCAACTTTTAGGGCATTTTTTGAAGGAGTCTAGTTATTCTAAAATTCATGATGAACATCAACTATTAATCAGGCACAAGTTTGTATGAGATTGCAACATCGAGTTGCCGACAAAATATGACTCTCAAACACGTAAAAAAAGCTAATTTTGTAAACACATGATTCCGGCATTTCAGAATACGGTCATGAACATGTCTGTCATTAAGCCAACACTTGTTGGTGGAAAAAGCTGGTGCTTGTGAAGCTAAAAGCAGCTTTGTTAAGTTTGAGTTAAAAGCATGTTTGAAGTGATCTGAATACAAGCTACTGATGGTGTAAGCCAAGTGAACCATTCTAATCAATATGTGCACCTTAGCCTGTTCTTGCAATTTTTGTTAAAGCTAAACAAAAAGATAGTATTCATAGTCGGTGTTTTAAATAGCATGGATAGCTTGGGGAAGTTTAGTGCTTGTAAATTATAAAACATGTTGCCACTAATTAGAAACAAAGGAACATAAAAATAATATTAAATACACCATGATCTGAAAGTAAAAATTACGTAACAGCTACTCAATCACCTACTCGTGCTTCTAGTTTTTTTTGTACTAAAAAGTTCATAGTTCGGCTAGATTTAAGGCAACCTTTGCATGCTTAATTTCTCACTGCTTTAGATTATGTTACATCTATTTTTGGTGTATTTGGCCAGTTTTAATTTCGATGTCTCTTAAAGCTCCAGTTTTTATAAATCACTCTATACCAGAACAGGTAGGTGCCGTCGCCGTAACAGATGCCGTCGCCGACAACGAGAATTTCAAATGTTTAAATTCGCGGGAGACAGTTCTCTTTCGTCTTTCATTCTACTCTTTCGAGTCATTCGAAACAAGTCAAAAGAGTACAGTGCGATACGAAAGAGAACTGTCGCCCGCGAATTAACATTTGAAATTATCGTTGTCGGCGACGGCTATGGTCCTTTAACTATCTTTTGAAAATAGGATTGTGTACATTAAAACTCGAACTCTGTGTGTGTTGGGGTGTTCACCCGAAAAAACTCCCTTGATCCTCTTTGTTAAACTTTTTGTGAATTTTTTCCAAAAGTCTTAATGTGCGCTTTATCATTTTAACACAAAAAAATTTAAGTCGAAATTTTAAGTTGGAGTAACATGTTTGAGCCAGTTCTAACATACGCTGGCATACTCTTACCTAAGCCTAAAAGTAATTTACCAAAATCAAGTTGGCAGAAAACTGTTGAATAATTTTTTAGCGAAAAAAAATTTGCTTCAAAATAATGATAAACACTATTTAAAACGTTTGTAAATAATTCTAAAAAATGACAGGAGGACCAACGCAGTTTTTTAGCGGGACACCTCAACGCATATAGAGCCAAAGTTAGGATATTCGCAGCTTTTCTAGTCAATATAAATATTTATGATATTGAGTCCAAAATTCACAAATGAGAATTAGACCTAGCAGATGATCAAACTTGAAATGGTTGCCTTATATCTAGGTTTCACTTTGAGTGCTCAGAACTAGAAAAGCTCAAAATTATCGCTCTGATATTATTTAAATTCTCTCTAATCCACTGAAAACACAACAACTTATCGAAATATGTACAACATTAATCTGTTTATTGAGCACCCACCATGTTTTTCGTTGCACGTACTGCTGCTACTGCCTTCAACTCTTGGATTCAATTCATGTGAAGTGCGCTGATACACGCTAAAACTATCTGTTTTGGGCACTGAAGAAGGGGCACTTATAGGAGGTTGTCTGGTAGGTGGTACTCCAGGTTGACTAGTTTGCTGGTGGTGAAATGCTTTGGGCAGCACTGGTGTGAAGAAGCCTGTAATTTTCAAAAATTGAAAAAATTCAAATATTTTATCATTTGACTAAAAAAAATTTTTAATTTTTTTAATTTTTTTCAGCAAATTTTGCAATTCCAACCCTGCTGAGATTTAATCTTGGATTTTTTGTGGTGTTCCAGCTCATCTCCAAAAGGCACATGAATAATTGAGGGGTTGGAGTATTCTTGAGAATTTTTGGAGTAGGATCGTTGGTTCTTGCCACTGGACGAGCCCACAGCTTTAGAATGGTGATTGAGGTTATGTTTAGGTTTGTGATAGTTGGGTGCAAACTTGGGGCTGGCGCTTCAAAAGCTTGCTCCTGGCACTTGGGTGAGTTCCACTCAATAAGGCAGATAATGGGCAGCACTGTGCTGGTGCTGATACTCTCTACTAGAACTGCAGCAGCTGAACTTAGGGCCAGGCTTCCTGCAGCTATAGAGGTGGAGGGCTGTTGTTGAAGCAAGGTGAACATTTTTTAGTTCTCCTGTTTATCTCATTCAATCGATTGCAAGTTAAATAGTGATTGCCAGCTTAAAAATCTACAGTAGAAAATTTGAAAACAGTGACACGGATAACTGTAGGCTGAGAGTAAGGAAGATACAATGTTCAATAGAAACTATTAGTTTTATTCTTAACTTCTCAGGGTCTACTTTCAGGGGAGCTTTCTTAATTGGCAAAAACAGCAAATGCAATGTGAGTATAATTGGCCCATCTAAATTTTATAAACAATAAAAATGTAACCATAAAACTTTAGTGGAATATATATCCTATTTTCTACAAATCCGTCTTCTCAGCTTAGAGCACCTGGAGCAATGAAAATACAGGGTGTCCAATGAAAACTGCAAATTGTTAATTAATTAATTTCAGCTTCTCTACCTGTTGCAATCAATTCAATTGAATTTTTTAAAGGTGGACCTATATTTCAACTTAGAACGAATATTTTGAAGGGATGTTTTTGATTAAGAGTTACATTTTGAGTAATCGGACCGAGGTCCATATCTCGAAAATAAACTATGTAAGCATCAAATCAGCATATGATAAATAAGTATCTAGTGGAAAACTTCGATGCCCGAATCTCCGACTCGCGGTCCAATCTCTCAAAATGTGACCCTTAACAACTATAACTAGCATTACTGATTTAAAATTTCAGATTTTGGTTAAGCATCTGTGAATTTTGAGATCGATCTCAAATATTTTCAATTTTTGAGAAATTGAAAGAAGATCCCTATGTGGACTAGTAGAGTGATGGGGATCTTAGATTCAGGAGACTTAAAGACATAGTGGGGCACTCGTCCGACGCAGTCCGAAACTTTAAAACACTGTCTTTTGAAATTTCATCCAATTTTTTCATCTATCCTCACAAAGTTTGATGTCATTAGAAAGCTGAAATTTGAAGTTTCCACTTTTTTTTAATAAGTTGCGATATTTCCATCTTTTTTGTCGGCCGTCCGGCAAAACGATAAAATTTGTCTAAATGCATAAATGGCGAAAAAAATGATGGAAATTTTGCTGACTTTTACTAAATAAGCAAACGTCGACCACTTTTCTGAAAACTTTTAATCTCAGCTTTTGAATGACACCGTACTTTAAAAAAAATTGACTACGGCGTTTTGGAATTTTGGACGGCGTCGGATGGGTGCCCCACAATACCCTTGTTGCCTTTCATTAGAATTACAGCGATTCAATGTCCTAGCAATAAACAACTTTTTTCTATGAAATATAGTTTTATACAAATTACTCCACTTTTACCACTTAAAATTAGTCAACGAATGGGAACGACAGCTAGAGGTTTAAAACAAATCTTTCGAAGGTTGAAATTGGATCTTCTATATACCACTACTAAAGATGGCATCCCCTTCCAATGCAGCATCAGCAGATAATCCAAATTTGGCAAACAAACACACATTGCAAATGAATGGGAATTAATTGCGCTGCCACAACATACATTCACCTACCACAAGACAGACACAAAAAACTGTCTATAAGCTTAGCCAATAATGATTTCCTGAGATTTGCTCATGAAAAAAATAAATTTTCTCCCAACTTTAGCAAAATAAAATTCCGCGAATAGAATGTGACAAAATCAGAAAATGTTGCAAAATATTTCCTATTTATGTGGAAAAGACAAAAATTAGATTGTTTTGGAAAGAGGTTCTCGGTACTATTGTTTTGTGGAAATATTGAACACACATATCTAACTTTTTTTTGGAGCTTTTCCTCTCCAAAATCAAAAAATTTGATCTCTGTCTCAAATTTTCGGTTGCTTAACCAAAATAAAAAAAGCTTAAATTGGTAAACCTCGTGACAGTTGAGAAAAAGCAAGAGACAGATTCGCAACATACTTATTCTGAATATATATATATAAGTATTTAAATTAGAGGAAGGCCGATTACCATATTTACACTTTTAGTATTTCAGTCAAGCACCCGAAAATCTCGAGATTGACCTTAATTTTTTTAGATTTTCAGGGCATTGAAAATAAACCACATGTGGGCTAATTACTCTAATTAGCCACCCTGAAAATCTAAAAAAAAATAAGTTCAATCTCGAGATTTTCGGGTGCTTCACTGAAATACTAAAAGTGGAATTGGTAGAGCTTCTGAGATTTAAGAATACGCACTAAAAAGAAGAAAAATTTGCCTAAACTGAGATATACGTCCTCAAAGTAGGGGTGTGGGCTAATCAGAGGAAATACGGCAATTAAGGATATACTTCATGCAGATACTTGACTGTATAATCCTAATATAACCAAAACATATTTTTGAAAAGTCCTCGAAGCAAGAGCAACATATTTTAGAAAACAGACTAACAAGAAAAGCAATTAAAGGCAAGAACACAAACAATCCAACAGCCACTAAAACAGACAACAACTTTACAGCTTCACCAGCCATCGTAAAATTGTAGTAGTGGTGGTAGCAGTAGCTGTAAGAACTGGCACTACATAAATCTATATGGAAATGGGTGAATGGTAGGGCAGTTGGGTAACCTCAGGGAGCCATTTTTTACTTTTATTCTCAAGCATGAAAGTTTGTAGCAGAAGTAGAAATAAAAATCCAGCTCCAGCTTGTAGGGCAAAACAGTCAAATCCATTCAAATCCATCAACTTTAAAGGCCAGTTAACCCTTGGTTAAGTTGTTGAACTTCCAACTCGCTGCTGCTGCCTCCACACCGAATGAGTCCCTAGAGAGTGCAAATGAACAAGCCAAAAGGGAATAGCAGAAAACCATCGGGTCAGCTACCCAACCAGCCTCAGTGTGCAGCCATGGCCAATAGTACTTGGATTTGAGTCGATCGGCCAAACACTAACATGGTTAGAGGAGTGAAAAAATCTTTGAGGATAATAGCTGCTGTTGGCACAGCAAAAGTAGCAATGGAAATGAAGAAGGGTGCCGCCAGAAGTTTTGTGGACACAGACATGTGTGTAGAGTAATTGTGTTTGGCCAGTGTTAACACTTACACCTACTCCTACTTTCTGCTTTATTGGCGGGCAAGTTTGTTCACACAGTGTGGCTCAATTGGTTGGGTGTGTGTGAATGGAGAGCGGAAACAGCAGGAAGCCAGGAATGAATAAAAGATTTTTGGCTCAAAAACAAGGGATATTGTTCTTTTTTGCAACTTTTGGTTGTATGTTCTTTTGAATTTAAGTAAAAAAGGTGGGTTGATATTTTTATTATTATGAATTTGGGTTTAGGGTGGTAAAAGTCAATAGCGTGCACAAATTTCAGAGAGGAATTTTTTTGTGCATGGAGTGGAAACCGTTATTCTTAAAATCATGCATAACACTTTTTTCACTTAATTTGTATTTCAATAAATAACCTAAAACACTGAAATAGTGTTTAATTTTTGTTCAAAAAACGTGTGCAAAACTGGCTTTGTTTGAATTTTGTACTTTTTCAAAATTCAATCGACAAGTTCTGATGTTTCGTTGTAAATGTACCGTATTACCTCTAATAAGAACCCACTCACCCCCCCCCCGATTCAAAATCGTGTTTGTGGCATTGTGTTTTTGGCCTACTTTTTGGTCACTTCTCTCAAGCAAGTTACCACTCATTTTGTAGCGAGAGAGATGAGCTACAAAATGAGTGGTGACCTGCTTAAGAAAAGTGACCAAAAAGTAGATGAAAAACACAATGGCAAAAACACGATTTTGAATAAGGGGGGGGGCTCTTATTAGAGGTAATACGGTAGGTAAAATCTATGTTTAGCTTTTGAACCTAAAAATAAAAACAGAGCAGAATGTTATTTTCTACATTTTTGTAATAATTTTTTCGAAAAAGTCTTCAAAAATTTTCATCATCATATAGCCCTGAATTTTGGCTTTCTTATGAGTTATCAATTTTTGCTAAATGTGGTCAGAAATGTATAAATTTCAATGTTTTTAAAAACACAATTTTTCCTAAAAAAATTTTAAAAACCTCCAAAGATGTACATCTCTCTACATTTAGCTAAGTTTGATAGCTCATAAGAAAGACAAGATTTGAGGCTACATGATGGTGAAAAAATTTTTGAAAAATTATCATAGAAATGTCGAAAAAAGGTAAAAAGAAAATCCACGATTCATTTTAAATATTCTACGGCCAAAATTTGATATCACCATCGTTTATTGCTTTACGAATGAAGAATTATGGCAAGACTGTGTTAGTCATTATTAAAAATCCACAATTATGGAGGTTTACGCGGGTTAGGGTCCAGAAAACGGAAATCTGGGCAAAGAGCTATTTACAATTTTTTGATGTGCGCGTAATTTTCGGACATCCTGTATTCAATAAAGCGGAAAATTGATTGTTTTGGTGAATTAAACATGATTTAGAAACATGATTATTTGAAACATAATTTTTGCTTTTAATATTTTCGTAATCGTTGGAAAATCGTATATATCGCACCCAAATTTTAGAAATATCGCATATCGCTATCGCATCCAGGTAAGGCTAAAAATATCGCATTGCATATATCGCATAAAGCCAGATGCGCATCTCTAAAATGAAGTAAATTTGATTAAAAGTGTCATTTTGTCATCGGTTAAGGCCATTTTTCTAGTCCATACTAATCTTTTAGCGCCAAATCTCACAGATATGGGGTTTCAAACACAGTTAAACAACGAGCCTTAAAATGTTACAAAGTTTAATATTATATGAGTTTAATTGAAAAATGTGAAAGATAGAGCATCTGTACTAAAAAGAAATTTGGGCAAAAGAGTCACTGAGCTACCATTTATCAACAATGATTTTCACATTAGAGACATGTTTTTATGTTTACAATTAAAGAAAAGTTCAGGATTTAGCAAGATTATGAAAAAATTGATAATTCTGAGCGTAGATAGAGTGTGTGCATTACCAGGCAGGCCCGTTGTTTAATGGAATGAACGCAAAATTTGATGGTCGCTCATTAGACAACTACTGCTAATGGATAAACATGGATGAATTTCAATTAAAATGCAAGCTATTTTTGCTTCATTAATTATTTACTCCGTGAATATTGACCAAAAAAATTAATAAACAAGTTTTTAGAGAGCATCATTGGCTAATTACAAAAAAATATATTTAGCTGAATTGTATAGTTTGAATTGGCCAGGACAATGCTTTACATAAAAAAGTATTCCTAAAAAATGTGATCAATTTGAAAATTTTTGTCTTCAAAATTTACAAAAAGATAGCTTCAAGATTAATATTAATAGAGAAATTGATCAAAATAAGCTTTTAGATATTTTTGTCTACATTTGTCTATTTTGTACCAAATATCTTGGTGATAAAAGTTTGGATAGAACCTGGACAAATTTATTTAAACAAAAGCTTACAAGTTCTAAAAAAGGCAGTTGATTTCAATTAATTGTTTCAAATTATCGACTTTAAAAGCTTTTGGATTTTTTAGCTATGAAGTTGTGGAATTTTTTCACTCTTAATTATAGTTCTCAAAAACATCAAATTTGATGATATCATCAAAATTCGGTATTTTTCACTTCAAACACCTTTTTTCATATTTTTTGATTTCTTACCTCAGATGTTTTTACAACAATCTTGTACCTGAGATTTTTCTCTATCGATTGAGTGGTCAAACACCTAGTTAAGAGTAATTTTTAAGGAAAGCACGCCAAAAATGAGGTAAAAAACCATGTTTTTACCTCGGTGTTTTTAGTGGGTTTTTACCATACTTTTGGTTTGATTTCTTTAAAAATTATTTTTTACTAGGGTGTTTGACTACTCAATCGATAGAGAAAAATCTCAGATACAAGATGTTGTGAAACATCTGAGGTAAGAAATCAAAAAATATAAAAAAAGAGGTGTTTGAAGTAAAAAACACCGAATTTCGATGATATCAACAAATTTGATGTTTTTGAGAACTACACTCTTAATTGAAACCGAAAATTTTTTTGAGTCCAAACGCGCGGGAAAATTTTTTCATTTTTTCGGCAAGCCTTGCCGAAAAAACTTGGTGGCAACAGGACTCGCTACAAACATAACTCGCTACCACAACTCGCTACAACATAACTCGCTACCACAACTCGCTACACCTTTTATTACACCTTTTTGCAATCGGATTTTTATTCAAGCTGATGATTTTTCGATCTTTTTTTCCGTTTGTTGTGAAGGTTTTCGTATCTATGACAAATGTATTTAAGTTCTTTTGATGGCTAACACTCAACTCGTGCACTCGCATAGGATCGGAACAAAGACTGTGCCGTTGACGCTCACCGAAGATGGTCTTGGCTGCTACTCATGGACCAAGCGAGGAAGAACAGTCACTCTTGCAGACGGCTCCGAACAGGTTTATCTTAACTGCTCTGGATGTCGTGCCGTCGTCGACAAGAAGGGCGCCAAAAAACAGCCGATCAAAAGGTTGAAGTTCAATCTGACGACAAAGCAATTCACCGACAGCGTGGAAAGCTACAACTATCTGGCGAAATGTGTTCCAAAAGTACTCAGCCAAGTAAGGTTTTTTGGAGTGGTTTTTCTTTATCATTCGAGTTTTTTCAGGTCAAGGGAGTTAATTTGCGCCGGAGTATCCAAGCAGAAATGGCGACAGGAATCAAGGAAAAGCCGCCAACCGCGAGAGCTCGAATCGACAACAGAGTGCTGGCTGCATACGGGCGTGATAACAGTAATTTCACGGTGGTTTTTAAGCTATATCTTTTCCCTTTTAGATTTCGCTACGATCCGAAGTGCTGTTTGTGGGAATGTTCGTGCGACGCAAGAGGGATTAGCTCGGGCAAAGCGCAAGAAGTTTCCTAACATCCGGACTTATAAGGAACTGCTAGCGAAAGAGAATCAGGCGATGCACTTCACGCTTCAAGGAATGAATGCGAAATTCGGCGACGAGCACTTCGAAGAAAAACTTCTGCTCTATGGAGTTTTGTCTTGTTTTTTTTTTGATTTTTATTTCAAGAAGCTTTTAGACGAAGACTTGCTGCTCTTCGGATCACTCGGCCAACTGAATCTTTTGAGGAACTGCGATAACATCATATGTGACGGGTGGTTGTTAATCTGGAGAAGGGAAGGCTGGTGTGCTACGACTCATTGTATGGCGACGGCACGAAGCACGTGAACTTGATAGGAATCAAGTTCACAGAGAGCCATTTTAGGAATTTCGTGGCAGAATATGCGGTCGAAAGAGGATATGCGACGGATGATCGATCAAGTGACTTCATGACGGTTAATTCATCTAATTGGCTTTGCTGCTGCCCGTAGGTTTGTCTAATATTTCACTGGTCGGGGAGTAAATTTCTAATTTCCAGGACATCGCTAAGCAGCAGAACGGTTCCGACTGCGGAGTCTTCGTCTGCAAGTTTGCTGGATGTGTGTCTCGTGGAGGACGAATGGAATTCACTGAACCGCAGATGGCTGTCATCAGGAAAAAAATGCGGAAGAAATCCTTGGCGGAGAGTTGTTCTAGAAATGTCATCACCATATGTTATTTTGTTCAAATTTTATTGTTTGTCTTTCACTTAACTCACGTTCTATAAAGTTATTCAACTTTCGATAGATTTGTCAAATTAATAACAGTGGAGAATCAAGACAGTAAAAAAATTATTAAAAATTCAGCAGCTTGAATAAAAGTCCCATTGCAAAAAGGTGTAATAAAAGGTGTAGCGAGTTGTGGTAGCGAGTTATGTTTGTAGCGAGTCGTATTGCATCCAAAAACTTATGGATGCTTCAAATTGCCTATTTGTAGTTCTAATGTTATACAGGGTGGTCCAAGTAATTCACTAGTTTTGGAAAGGCCATTACTGTTTCTTGAAGGCAAATTTCGAGCTGAAATCTTTTCTATTCGCCTTTCTTGTCGAAAATTTTTCTTTATTATCTGAAGCACAGCTGTGTCATTTTGAAAAAGTAAGCATTTGAGTCCAGACATTTTTCAGGTCATTTTGATAAGTTGACAAGCAGGTTTTTTCATGTTTCAGATGTTTTTCAGGCACTAATCTAGGGCTCGTGATAAAAAATTTAGAGAAAAAGACATTTGGGTGAAAAAAAGATTTTATTTCATTTTATCCAGTGCTTATTGCTATTTTGGAGCGAAAAAAAAAAGATTGTGACTAAAAACTGTCAAAATAAAAAAGATTTTGGGTCCCGAAAAAAGGACAAATCTTTTTAAAAAGAACAATTACGAACCTGCACTGATCCCTGAATTTAATTAGAATCACTTAAAGTGACAAAAATGCTGGTCAACTTCTCAAAATGACTTAAAAGTGTTTGGACCCCAAATACTAGAGATGAAGACAGGACAGGATCCTGTCCTGGTCCTGGTCCGTCCTGTTCGAAATTTATAAATAAAACAAAATCCTGGTCCTGGTCCTGGTCAAATTAAAAAATCCTGGTCCTGGTCCTGGTATTTCGGCCAATCCTGGTGGTCGAATTTGGTAAATATACCGTATTTACTGTATTAAGTCCCATGGGAGTTATTTTTTAACCTCTAAAAATCGAAAAATTTTGAGGTCGATTTCGAGATTTTGGGGTGCTCAACCAAAATCTGAAAAGTGTAATCAGGTAAATTCGCGGCAACTAAGAAAACGCAAAAAACGGATTTGCGAAATGTTCGCTCTAGGCTGAGATATAAGGTCCGTAGGGTGGGAACTTATTAGAGGGTGGGGAGTTATTAGAGGGTGGGTAGTTAATACAGTAAATACGGTAAATGGTATTTTTTCGAAACGTCATGTTGAAACGAATTTCGATCGAAATTACCTTTGCATTTTTCACTCAGGTATTTTCATTCATTCATTTGGAATACAATCTGTTATTCTAAAGTGTTGATTTCTGCAATTTCTGGACATTAAGTTTCTCATTGTTTACTGGATGTAATGAATGTAGAAAAATATCAATAAAAAGTTTGCTGACAGTTTAAACCGGATTTCTGGAATTTAACAAAAATCCTGGTTTTTGGACCAGGATCCCGACCAGGATCCTGGTTTTTAAAATTTCTAATCCTGGTCCTGATCCTGGTCTTGGACAGACCATAAAATCCTGTCCTGAAATCCGTCCTGGTCCCGTTTCTTCATCTCTACCAAATACTTACTTTTTCAAAATAATACAGCTGTGTTTCACAGAAAAACCAGATTTTTGTCAAAAAAAAGCGAATGAAAAAACCCCAACTCGAAATTCGCCTTTAAAAAGAAGTTATTGCCGTTTCAAAAAAAACTCAGGTGGCTCATTAAAAATACAAGAAAACCGATTTAAGTTTGAGAAGCTTTTAAAAATTATGATGATCTAAAATGACAGAGAATTTAGAGAATATTTATTTCAAAGAATAAATTGAACTATAATTTTTGTACATTTTGAATCCTCACTTTAAATGCAGTCTGAGAGAAAAAAAAAATTTTAATGATGATGTTGTTGTTAGCCTACACACATTGCAGCTGAAACAGCAGATCAAAGGCGAAACAATCCCTAATTGGGAGCCAAATGGCTCTTCTTCCAATTAGAATAATAGTTACCACAATAAATTAAGAGGCACACACATATTCCTCTCGCATGCAAATGTGTCCTATCAAACAAGGCCGACTAAAGTTTATCTTGCACTCCAATCTTTTAGACAATATCAAAAAGGCTTAAGCAAAACTTATTTTCGGTGATTACCACCATATATGTGGTGTTCGTGCTACTGCTGCTACTGGAAATTTAAATGAACTAGCCAGTGCAGCTGTAAGGTAGCATGTAAAGTCAGCCAAGCGGTGGGGTTTCGGGGCACTAACTCTTGCTACTTGACTAGGTTATGTTGGCTGGGTGTTCCTTAGTTATATACTGCATATATTTATGCAAATATGTAGCACTAACAAGGCGTCAAAATGGCTTATATTGGTGAGAAAAAGAAGAATTAGGGCTAAATCCATTAATCTTTCGCAAATTGGGTCCATTTAAGGGTCAACATACTGCTCCTGCTGCTGCTGCTGCATAATATTAAATGGTCAGTAATCAAATAAATGTATTAACATAGGTCGTATGTTTTGTACTATTCAGGTGTCTGCAAATTTAATTGAGAAGCAGAAATGTTGTTGGTGGATGTTTATAATTAAGTGATTATTATTAGGTATACTCACTACTAAGAATCTTTGTATTTGAAGAAATTTTAATTACAGAGCAAAGGTTAACATTTTGTTCACTAAAATTACAGACTTTCCTGATTATCGAAAATATTAAATAACATCTAGTGAATTTGCAGATACTGACTTCATGAAGTAATAAACAATTACATCATGTCAAGCATAGGCGTACCCAGGGTTGGCTAGCTGGGCTTTAGGCACCCCCCCCCCGTCAGGATTTTTTTAGTTTTTTCAGCCTTATTCCGATTTTTTTTGCCAGTTAAACGCCTTGCCCCCGTCAAGATTTTTGGCCTATTTAGCCTTCTCCCTTCAGAAAATTCTGGATACGCCTATGACGTCAAGGTATATTCACAACTGAGAAGTGAAACAGATTTTGAAAGCTAATTGACCAAAATGATTTTTCCAAATGCCCAAGTGCCAGTACGTTTGACAGTCGGAAAAAGTTTGATGTTCTCAAAAAACGAACACAAATCTTTAAATTTTAAATAATCTTTTGGAAAAATTTAAGAAAATTATTTTTGAAGACAATGCACAAAGACAATATAAACGCAAATTTGGTGAGTTTTGCGGGCAAGTTGGAGAAGAAATAATTTTAAATAAAAAAGTATCCGCCATTTAAAGTTCGCCAAATTTGTGTTCTAGCTCTTCGTGTGCTGCTTCTCAATTGAAAAATAGCAACTAACCTTCATCCAGCACTGTCTCTTCAGTTCTTTCACAATCGGAAGTAGCCTGGAACACATATGGATCAGTTTGTTTAACTCATGTATGTGGATCGCAACGAAAAATTCACGAATTTGAAAAGCAGGTTTTAAGTTGTGCATTTTCTTTGACAATTTTTTCTCTTTTATAATGAAATATAGCTCTGAATCTTATCTTACTAGCAATTTTTCCAAATGTACATAGTTTGATGGTTCATAAAAAAAACTGAAATGTAGAACTGCACTAAAATTAAAAATTTAAAAAAGTTTACATTAAAATTATTGAAAATTGCGGAAGTAAACTTGCTGTTCTAATTCCAATTTCAAAGCCCAGTAAAATTTCCAGATTCGACGTCGAATTTTAATCGACAGGAGCAGGGTATTTAAGCAAAAGCATTTGGCATTTGAAAAAACTTCATTCTAGCAATGTTTGGAGGAACCTGATTAACAAAGCCACCAACCCCCCCCCCACTTGAACCGGCCCCATCTTCAGTCAAATCAGTTTGGGGACCAAAGTAATATTTTTTAAACATTTTTTGAGGACAAATGGAAAAATATCCGCGTTAGGAAAAAGGTGCCCGCTTTATGTGAAAAATTGCCCGCTTTTTTTTTAGTCAAAAAAGCGAAAAAATGCCCACTTATTGTGAAAATATGCCTGCTTTTTCGAAAATGTGACCGCTTTTGCGAATAAGTGCCCTCTTTTGCGAAAAGGTGCCCACTTCCAGTGAAATATAGCCGCTTCTAGATATACCCTATAATATTTAGTTTTTTTTATGTAAAGTGTAATTCTTCAAGCTGAAATCTCAGTGAAGGGGTGCTGTATCATACGATCGCTAAAATATGCCAATTAAGTCATTGATAAAGTGGATTATAACAAAAGCGGACACTGATTCACAAAAGCCGGGCACTTTCCCCCAAACGCAGTAATTTTTTTCGTTTCGTCCATCTTTTAATCATTTTTATACAAAAAAATTAATGGTATAATTTTTTTTTAAATGAAAGTGGCTTGGTCCAAGCTGATTTGACGGAGCTTTTTGAGAGGGTCAGTCTTAATTTAAGTTAGCTCAAGTTATCGATAAGCCGGAAAAATATGACTATGAATAAATATACAATTATATTGATTGATTATTTCAACTGCTACCTCAAATGGTAGACAGCCGAGAGGAGTGTTGTCGAAAAAGCTGTCTGCAAATGAATTTGATTTGTCGAGATTACATCTGCTATTGTGCTCTGTTATAGCCTCACTTACCTGAACTATTTTCTAATTGGGCACTATAGTTGGTCGGGGAGGAAGAAGAGGAGGGTCTAGCTGCTTCTGCACCTCTATTAAGGTCAGGCAAGTTTTGAGGAGAAGAGTAGGAGGAGTGCAGCTGAAAAATACAGCAGTAGTTACAAATAAAGTTTGATTTACTATTTTTCAATTGAAGGATTGACTCATTTATAGTGCAGAAAACTTACATTCCTGAAACCAGTGACTAATTTTCCAAGTTGAGTTCTTTTGTAAAGAGTATTCTGGACTCTAACTTTTGAACTTTTGATAATGCATAAGAGTTATTAAGCCTAAGCTTCAAAAAAGACCAAAAGCTTCGAAAAATAACTGAAAATTTCCCTTTTTTTTAAATATGTGTTTACTATATTTAAGTGTCTAATAAACTGCCCCTCTCCAATAAACAGCTCCCTCAAATATTTATATCATAGCCCATAATAAAAAATTTGCAAATGTGTTTTTTTGCGTTTTATTAGTTACTACGAGTTTACCTGATTCCACTTTGGTTGAGCACCAAAAAATTTCAAAATCGACTCAAATTTTTCCGACTTTTTCAGGGTTGAAAATATACAGCCGGGTCGTTTAATAGAGTAAATACGATACAAGTAATGTAAGCTTTTTGCTAGACTTCTGCATCATTTTAACCATATAGCTAATAGAATTCAGTTTAGTCTATTATTGACAACTTCGAATAATAGTGTTAGAATTTTTTGGTATTTCGATATTTCTTTAAAAAAATCCTGAATTTGGTGTTTATAGTTGGTTGAAAAGTTGTTTATATCTAGCTACAAGTCAATCCAAAGCAAGACATAATTTATTTCCTGCAACATCCGCTTTAGACCGACTTTAAAGGCAAAGCTTTGCAAAAGGAAATCAGAACAAAACTTTCTATGCTTTTAAACACAGTCCAGTTCCGGAGCATGCTAATTTCACACCATGGAGGCCAATGAATAGACCATTGGTTAGGCTTATTGCCACCACATATATGTGCACGTTAGGTCTAGTTCCAAAAGTCTTTTTTTTTCAACAGATTACTTGAACCATTCAATGCAAATTTTTATTTATTGTCCAGCTACCCACTCTTACGGCTGCTTCAAATATTCTTGATCTTTTTTGAGGCAGCTCGTTAAGCATCGAATATTAGAGATGGCAGATGGCCTATTTCGGGACGGGACGAAAATTTGAAAAAAATAATATCGGGACGGGACGCCGGGACAGGACAGGGTCAAAAAATTTTCGGGACGGGGTCCGGGACGAAAAAATGGCCGAATGTGTCGGGCGGGACGGGACATCCCGTCCCGGCTTTTTAGCTTAAATTTTCTAGCGGGGCAGGACTAAAAATAAATAGTTGTCCGGACGGGACACCGGGACGGGACAGACTGGAATTTTTTCACGGGACGGGATATATGCTAAAAAGCCTTCGAGATGGGATTCCCGTTTCGTCCTGAGGCCATTTCTATCAAATATTAGATTGATCACAAAGTCCGTAGCCCATCCGCCCTTCTTAAAGAGACATGCCCGCCGCCGATGGCTATATTTTAAAAGGCGGGTACGAGGTCAATTCAAACGAGTATTATTTAAAAATAAATTTTAGTTGAGTACATTGCGGAGTATAAGTAATCAATTAAACTCACTTTTTATATACTTTATTGCACATCTGATATTTATCTCTAAATTTTTTTTCATATTTACTATTTTTGCCATCATCAGATTTGGGGCTCGTAAGAAAAAACAAATTGTCTCCGAAATTTCGCCTTGCCCCCCCCATACCTTCGAAATTTCTTTAATTACAGACAAATTTTTTAATTGAAATTATTCTTTTCCGGACTTAAATATTGGCTTCAATATAACATTGCAATCATTATAAAGGATTGTAAGTTTTTATTCACGTAAAAAAAGAAAAGTTTCAATAAAAAAATTTTAATTTTAAAATTTTAAAAACTTTGGACGTTAAGGGGGACGAAGGCGATTTCGGGAATTTTTCTCAAATCCCAAATTTGTTTATGCCAAACATAGTGAATAAAAAAATGTTATTAGACATAAATATTAGATTCGCAATGTAGCTGGTAAAAAAATGAGTTTGTGAAGGCTTTGTGATCGACCTAATATATGTTAAAATTTAATTCCACAGGTGCCATTTTGTCTGTATGTCTTCCTTAAAATGTGTGATAGTTTCTTATAGTTTGAAAGCAAACCTTATTTTGAAAAGTTCAAAAAAGGTACACCGAAAAAAGTTGGCACGGCATTGTTTGAAAGGATAGTAAGTTATAAAGGACTCTTAAACAAATTTGTAAAATCAACAAAAAAAGCTGACATAACTTTTTTTTAAGATAGGTTTAATGCCTTATCAGCTGCTAGAAAAGTACTTAATAAAAAAAGTTATCATTGTTATTTTGTTTCTTCACTGATTAGAGTGATCACGAGGGAGAATAAATATATGTTTCGATTTTAATTCTGGCAAAAGTTATGTTTTGATGGTTTGTTAGACTCAAAAATGATTTGCCGTGGACAAAATTAAAAAGAAGTCTTGGCTTGAAATGAAAAAAAAACTTTCTTTTCTTCGCAACTTTCAGAACCTACCTTAACAAACTCGTTTGGATCATCTGACTCACTATCAAACACTGCCATATGTAGAAGTTTGGGTTGTCCAGTACTGAAGGTGCGGCTGTGGCCTGCAAAACGGTTACATTAATTAAAATTGTGAGTTATAAATAATCAGCTTCATCTTTTCAAATTAAACATGTTAGAAATTAAAATTTTGCTGCCTTATAAATGAGTATATTAAAAGCCATAATCATGATATGAAAAATTTCAATTGAATCAATATGACATAGAATTTTTTTCAAGTATATTTTTTATTGGGAAGTTACTATTTACAAATCTTCTGCAAAGTTGTGCGAATTAAAAATATATTGTGTTCTGAATGTATAAGCGCCATGAAAGATTGATGCAAATACAAGACCAAGAGATGATTTTTTTCACCAATCAATCAAGCAAAAATCAGTTCAGGATTGAAAGAAAAGATATTGATATACAAGAGATCTAACATAAAATACATATTTTACAGACTAAAAATACTTATCATTGGAACTGTCTGAAAAGCTATTTATAAACATTCGTTTGTTATTCCAATCAGCCTAATTGATTAGTATGCATAAGTAAGTGTACACAAGGATGATACACATCTACTGCATACAAGCTGGCAACTAATCCCCCTAAGCATTAAGGCAGAAAGCTTGTAATAAGCGACAGCCGCTAAAGGCAAGGATGAGAAAAATGAGTGTGTGCTGAATTATTACGAGAGTGCTGCTTAGCAGGGCGCCACTGCTATTATTGCCCCCCTCGCTTAAAGGGGCAGCAGCAGCTTGAAGAAAGAAGCAAAAAAGTGTGGGGCAAAAAGTGGGTCTCTTGTTCTAGCTTTCTCTACAGCTTGCTTGGTTGGAAGCAGCAGCAGCCTTTCCTTCTCCAAGAAAGTGCTACTACTTGGGCAGCTCACAAATAAGGAAAGTTCAGCAAATAGCTACCACTTGAAATGATTGCTTAAACACAAAAAATGATGATTTCTCTAGTTTTTGGCGGTGGCTACTGCTATTACTACTACTTTAGTCTTTGTTTCAGACTTTTGTGACTAAAAGTTCATGGCGGATAAATAAATTGGTGAAGGAAAAAAATTAATTTTGCTATAGCAGAAATTTTTAGGTGTGTATGGGTCAAGGAAAAAGACGAGGGAGGGGCAATTAATAGGCACACGAATAATACTGCTTCTTCTTGTTTTAATTAAAGTTTACTACTGCTAGTAGTATTGTTAGAAGCAGTAGTATTAGGTCTTGTCTCAACTATATTTTTGTGTGTCATTCATTTATACTGCTTCAACAAGAAAAAATATGCGGCAAAGTTGAACAAAAATAGCTTGAGGTAAATCCGAATATATAAAGTTAAGTCATTCATGCTAAAAGTAAGCTGCAAACTCCGTCTGGACTTTAAACCTATTTTTAATCACTTTGAATCAATTTAAAAAAATTGGCCCTAGTGGAGAACTGGTTACCATTTTCGCTTTGGTTCCCCTGTTGACTTTTTGAAGAAAAAAAATTGGGACCGATTCTCCACTAGCGCCTAAAAATTTATGCATAAGAGATGGAGGAAAAATGCTGAGAATGCATATATATAACCAGTGTTTTGCTGAGGACACTTTTTGGACCTGTGAGTGAGAATGACATGTGTACTCACAGCCTGTGAGTGATAGTAAGAATTTAAAAAATAGTCCTCAAAGGGTGTGAGTGAGAATGAGAAAATAATTTTTCGTTTTCACAGCTTGTGAGTGAGAGTGAGAATAAATTTTTTGGCACTACTGGAGTTGCCGGTGCCAAAAATAGCTTGGCCCCCAGCTTAACAAAAAACAGCAGGGAGGACCAAGCTGTTTTTTTGGCACCGGCAACTCCAGTAGCGCCGATTTTTTCGTCCTCACAGTCAGTGAGTGAGAGTGAGAATTGAAAAAACCCTGTACGTGAGAGTGAGTGAGATTCTCACTCGGAGTGAGCTCAGCAAACACTTTGTATAACAAACCTCCATTAAAACTTTTTTGTTTTCGACGATTTGAAAAAAAGTTTAGTATAAAATTTCGGCACTATTCCATTGTAACCACCCCCCCCCAAAAAAAAGCTATTCCAGTGTACCCCCCCCCCCCAAATAAGGACCTATTCCATTGTACCCCCCCCCCCCCAAACCAACTTTTTTATATGCACTCAAAACCATTTTTATGTAATAATTTCGCCATAAAAGGACCAGAAAAGTCGTTTAAACAGGGTTCAAGGGCTGTATTGGGAGGGGAAGGGACAAAACAGGGCCACTAATTGATAAGGGTTTAAGGCACCCTCAAACCCAGCAACTTGGGGTCCACCACTTAATATATACCTTTACAGGCACCCTCAAACCAGCAACTTGTGGAGGACCCAAATCCATAAGTACTCAAAATGACCACAAGGGTCATCGGGTGGGTCCCGAGGTGGTTGTGCCTGAGCCAGGTCCCTGTGGAGGTGAAAGCAGAATTTTTTTGATGGCTGAGCCTCTGGCTCGAAGCCAAAGGCCGGAAAAGGGAAGAGACCTCTTTGGCCGTAAAATCAAAGATGTTGAATATGGTTTTGAATACTGGGGCCTACCGCATAAATCACTCTGGTATGCATGATTTTTCATGCATCCAGAGTCACTTTCGAGTGATTTGTGTCTAAGTTATGTGGGTGTGCGCATCTCAACTCCAAGCAACCAAGCCCCTGCGCCCCGAAGGGCCGCAGGGGGCTTGGTTGCTTGGAGTAGGTCCTTGGAATAGGTCAATGGAATAGGTCCTTTTTTTTTGGGGGGGGGAGTGTTACACTGGAATAGCTTTTTGGGGGGGGGGGGGTGTACAATGGAATAGCGGCAAAATTTCTCATAGTTTTTTTTCTGACTCAGGATGAACACCCACTCATCCTGAGTCAGATTTTGCCCCGTCGTTAACTGTAGAATTTTTTGTATATTATACGAGAAATTGTACAATTTTAAACGCACAGTTAACGACGGGGCAAAATCTGACTCAGGATGAGTTCGTGTTCATCCTTAGTCGAAAAAAAAAAGTTTAAATGGATGCGTGTTTTATAATAAATATAATATATCTTAAGAATTTTTGTCTGTTTTCAAATAGCCATATGTAGTAGAGAAGAAGTGCATGAATATTATGAATCAAATATGAAGTGACAGACATGTGTGCTTTTGACAATCCCACTTTCTTGCTCCATACATTTTTTTGGCTGTCTAATAATGGCAAAAGGAAAGAGGATATTTGCAGATATTAATCTCTTCGCTCATCAATCACTTTTTAGCTCGCTAGAAAACATGCTAACCAAAGGTCATTTCTTTTCAACATCTAAATATAAGGGTATGCACGTTTCGCGAATTCGAAAGTTTTTTTATTTTCGCGAAAAACTTCGCGAATTTGAAACTACGAAAGAGTGAAATATATCTAGGCATATATATGTATACAGTCAACCCTCGATTTAACGACCCCCACCTCAAGTTCGTTCCCACCTAGGGTCCGACACTTTTTTAACCCCGTTTTTAAATATTTTATCGATTCTTTTCTGGCAGTCAGGTCGCAAATATCGTAAGGATTCCGATTTCGCCTATCGTTTTTCAAAAATCTAGAGTTTTCGCTATTAAACATCAAACCTCGATTTAACGACCCTCTAATTTTCAAAAAAGGTCGTTAAATCGAGGTTTTGATTTTTTAAAAGCGAAAACTTTAGGTGTTCGAAAAACGATCGGCAAAATCGGAATCCTTACGATATTTTCGACCAGACTGTCAAAACAGAATCGATAAATTATTTCAAAAACAAGCCCAAGAGGCGCCATTTGGCGCTTTTAAACAATGATTTTGAACAATTTTTGGGTCTCGGGTTCGAATCAGGGTACGGCACATGGTATAATTATTAATGAAATTAATACCAAGTTTATACCCAAAAAGTATTAAATTTTATACCCAAAAAGTATTATTTTTTTTAGGGGCGATCCTAAAATAATTAGGGGTTGATTTTTTCAATAGCTTTCTCAGCACAAAAAAATGGATAGGACGTGACAAAAATTAACCCGAGTGATCATCCATAAGTGGGTTAAAACGCGTGACATACGAAAAAGTTGTTGACAGACGCGTTAAAATACTATATGTAGATGGGGTTAAAAAAAGTGTCAGATCCTAGGCGGGAATAAACTTGAGGTGGGGGTCGTTAAATCGAGGTTTGACTGTACCTTATTTAGACATACCAAAAGTATTTGGCCGAATGTGCTGGCCAGTGTTTCCAAAAAGCAGAAGCAGAATTGCACAAGCAGAAGCATAATGTCACAAGCAGAAGCAGAATTCTAGTCAAATTCTGCTTCTGCTTGTGACATTATGCTTCTGCTTGTGCAATTCCGCTTCTGCTTTTTGGAAACACTGGTGCTGGCCAAGGTCCAGCAAATTCCACATTGAAAAGGTGAGGGCTGGACACATCTATGTACAGGCCACCTTCGGGGTGTAAAAGTCATATTTTGGTCAAAAAAAATTTTAAATGGTCGACCGTGCCCTGAAAACATGTTTTCCACACGCTAAAAGTGCTAAAAGAGCTTCTACTGATAACTGTGCAAAAATCAAATAAGAAATTTAAAAAAAACGAGATTTTCGTGTTTTCAACAGAAAGTATTCATAATTTGCTTAAGACCTACTAAAAACCAACAAAAATTTAGGGAATACAAGGGTTTAGAAGCAAGACAAAAGTCACTTGGTCAAATGAATGAAAAGGAACTACTGGAACTTTGACTTTGTCTGCCCTTCACTCAGAAGTCGTGTGTAAGTGTAATTTTGTTTGTGAAACAGGAGCTATTTTCTCATAAATATTCCAATGCTAAGTATTGGCTTGCGTGCCTTGCACTGACCTTATATAACTTATATATAGCACACACACTCAAACATACAGCTCAACCACACATCAAATAACCCAAACAAATGGAATTAAGAAACCAGCAATAAATTTAGAAAAGAAGTCTTGATTTTAGGAAGAAGAGAATTGGCCCTCTATCCATCAATAGCCCACTAATCCCCGCTATTCCCGCACTTCCAAATGCCCATTATTTGCACACACAACAAATTGGCTTATTTTTTTTGGAGCCTACTAGAAATTCTTCCGGAATTCTTTTTTGCCTTTTTTGGCGAAAATAGATTAGCAAAACATCTGGCAGAAAATGTAGAGCTGTTTTTCTAACCAATTTTAGGTTTCATTTTCAAATAGACAATAGGCTAATATCTTAATGTGTAACTATAGAAAAGTCACTATTCCATAAAAAAAATTTTGTTTCAAAAAATTAGGTTGTAGAATTTTAAAATAACTTAAGCCCCACCTCTAGCAAACAAGTCAAGAATACGAAGGCCATTGAAGTTAACTCCAGAAATATTGCCGTTGAATTCATCGTACACTTTAGTTAACTGTCTGGCCATAGGTATGGGTGATCTTCTTAGCATTTTGGAAGGTTCTAGTCCAACTTGAGGCAGGTTGTGTAGAAGATTGAATGAACCACCCACAGTGATCCTCCAGTAGGAGTTCAACGTAAACAATTCACTTGGATCTATATACAACATTTGGTTTTTCATGAGAGTTACTCAAAAGACTCACCACTAGGCACATATTTAATAGGCATGTTTGTGTCAAGAGACAAAGTCATATTGGCATGTTTTCTGCTCATTCTGACTACATGTCGTCGACCATCATTTACGAACACATCGAAGTAGCCGAGACTAAATAGTAGGGGGAGTAGTGTTTAGTTGCCCAAAAATGTGTAATTGTAACTTACTGGTGTTCCCTGCTGCCCAAATTGTACTTGACTTGAAGGTAGCCTCCACCCTGTAATATCATTACAATAGTTTTTGATATAATAATTTTATTAGTAATATTTTTATATTGCTTTCTGACAAGGGAAGGACCCTGACTGTGTGACCTGGGGGAACTTCAATGACAATTTTTTTCTGCGTGTTCTTGTAGAGCGTGCTCAAGTTCCGTGTGATCAGCGTGCTCGAGTTCCGTGTGCTCAGCGTGCTCAAGTAAACACATAAATTTTCTTGGGTGACGCGGTTTTTTAATGACTTTAGTTAGACCCATTTTTAGCCCAATATTCGTTATTTTTCAAGACATCAATATGTGATCATTTGCTAAGTTAAAAGAAGAACAGCTAAAAGGTGAATCATTCCCTGCCATTCGAACAAAAAAAATAATAAATGTGCTTATCACATATTTCCCCTTTTCATAAACACAAAAATGCTCATTTTGTCCAGTTCTTACCTAATGCAGCTATTTGGACTAAAGTTCTCGAGTATTGTAGTAGTTGCATCAGTTTTCGCCTTCAACACTGGCCAATAATATGTTCAGTGGGGACTCGTATGGTCCCCCACTAATCGTTGTATTTTTAATTGGGAGTTTATTTTTTATTGTGGGTCTCTTTTTTGTTGCACTATTTGGCTATCTATTGATTATGATTTGTGCCTCTTTATGTTTTCCTGATTGGTATGAAAGATAGATATAGATATAGATATAGAAGAATGCAAGCTAGAAACTGCTACCACTGTCGTCAGACCAATTGCTGTTGTGGTCATCCCGGTGCCTTTCCTACTAATTTTCCTACTGCTAGCACTCACAACATACATACAACACCACCACCAATATATATGCCTACTGCTGTGGAAGTGAAATAAAACATTCAAAGCAATACTTCTGATCGTCTCATGAGTGGATTTTTAAAATATAATTATTAAAAAGTTTTATAGCTTATCAAATAAATTTAATACTTAAATGGCTGTTAGATTATGTCATCTCAGATCTTTTATTTTTTAGATAAATTTTTGTATTTTTCGTAAATTTTCTTCATGACACCTATGACCATATATCGTGAAATATGAAGTATACTTTTCTTCGAATTTGAAAAAAATGGGTTGGCCAGACTTGCAGACAATATTTGCGGATGCGTATTTCCGGACGTGATTATTGCGGACAAACCTTTGCGGATGAGGTTTTGCGCCTCAACTTTTGCGGATCAAATCTTGAGGACGCAAGATTTGCAGACGAACATTTGCGGACGAGAACTTCATATAAGCACCGCCTAAGTCACAGGTTCGACTAACTTAGTTTTTAATGCTGTCATCCTTCACTCCGGCTTGAGATACCTTCTTTTTTCTGCTTTTTTTCTGCAAACTTCGGTTTATCCGCAAAATTCGGTCCGCAAATGTTCGTCTGAAACATTTGGCCCGCAAGTCTGGCCAACCCGAAAAAAATATTTTTTTTAAATCATGATCTAGGTTTTTTCGGCACAGAACTCACTTATTTCTCTATTGTTGTTTGTCATTGTTTTTCCTCAGAATAATTACTTTTTTATTATTACCTTTTTCGGTGTTGTCGATTTTATGACAACTAATATTTGTCAAAAGACATTTTCTGTAATATTGAAAAACCTGGTTACCTCATTTTGAGCCCAATTTTATTTAATAATTTTTCTTGATAAAAAATGCCTAAAAAGTGGATTTTTTTGGTCAACACATTCTTTCGCTAAAAGGACGATTTTTTTTTAAATTATTTTGCACTATCTAATCACAATCGAATTTGTGTTTTATTACAAAAGTCATAAAAAAGTTGGACAGGGCCCTTTAATTTTTCCTGTAGAGGCAAAAAAAACGTCACCCTTTTCAGGCTTTTTTATCAAAATTTTGACAGTATGAAAACAGTCAATTCTTTGCCGAATAGTCTATTGTTGGTGAATTAGAAATGCGAAAAAGACTGAAAATCGTTCGAAAAAATAAGAATAGCTTTTAAGGAATTTCTAAGAAGCCTTTTTAAAAAAACGTGCCTATTCAAAAACTTTCGATAAAAAAAAATAATGTCGACCATAACAAAAGTTGTTCAAAATTAGTCAGGGAACACGATGAATCGAAAAAAAATAGGGCTGAAAATGAGATGACAAGGTTTCTTGTAGACTTCTTCATTATCACAGAAAATGCAGGGTATGTAACTCAAAATTTTTTTAAAAAGTACACTTGGCCGAAAAAAGTACAATTTGGCTATTTTTTTGTCAAAAAGTGCCATTTTATCCAGTGCTCATTGATTTTTAAGCACCGAAAAAAAAAGATTTTGACTAAAAACTTCAAAAAAAGGCTTTGGGTCTCAAAAAGTACAAATCTTTTTAAAAAGAACAGTTCCGTTTCCTGAGAAAATGTCTTCTAATAATTGTTTGTGAATAAGTAGGATCCTAAATCGTGGTTTTCAATAGCACACAAAATTTTCGTGTTAGTTATCTTTTACAAAGAGTTTTTATTATGATAAAAGTGGTCACGAACCAAAAAGAGTGTTAAGTAGTCATCCTCCACAGAACATTGTACTGACAAAAGCACTCCATTTGAATGATGTGAAGAGAATGCCAGTACAAGTTCATCATCCGAGCTGCTGGGCGGATGGACTACTCCTGAGGATGTGCTTTCACCTATACTCGCATATTCGTAGTAGATAGAAGTGCCTAGGGCGTTGAATGAATAGCTGGTGCCCACTAAAAATACTATATTATGTAAGCAAACTACCCAAATAAAACCAGAGTAGCTCGTACTTTGTTCGCAAAAAGGACCACTATAGGTGGTCATGGAGCAGTCACATTTGATGCCTTTCCAACCTTGATGACAAATGCCCTTATGTTTGCAAGCTGTGGGACTACAACGCATGGATGGCCCTTTGAGAATAGGGTTTAAGAAAAAATATATAGTTAACTTGTGTAAAAGAACTACCAGAACAGCCTTTGTGCATGCCTGTGTACAAGTGGCTATCACTCCATATATCCAAATGGTCCTTGCCCAACTTTAGGTTTGATAGGCAACCTGGAAAATGTATGCATAAAAATTATGAAAAATCAATCGGTTTCAGTGAAAAGGCCATTTTACAACTTAATTACCTCTATAGCCAGATGTTCTGCTCAAAGAAGCAGGAATGAGTGTGTAATTTTGTGGAATGCCTCCTACAATTCAGTTATAAATACATTCATAAATAGATGTCCAGACAATACCCAAAAAGACATTTCCTTTGATAGCAGCGATGTAGGGAGAGGTAGGTCGTAGACTCATCGTAAAATTGTCTGCAAAACGCATTTCAATATATTTTAATATTTTTGGCTGGAACTTACTAATCCAAATATGATGACTTCCAGTTAATGTGTCCTTAATATTTATGGGTTTAGACTTTTTAATCTAAACGCGGTTAGTATTATTTAAACCTGTTGAATATTGACAGTGTGCCATCTGAGGTCGTCCAGTGGTTCCACTGGTTTCTTCAATGATGATGTGGATGGATCCTCAAACCACAGGGGAGAGATGGTGTGTTCAACGTGGAATGTGTGACGACCAGCACCCTAAACATAGATTTTACAAATCAAATCTAGGGCTTGTAACGAGATGAAATCCCTTTACGCAAAAAGTTTATCAATTATAGTAAAGCCTTGCTTGCTGCTTTTGAAATTTCTCGTAATTGTGACCTGATACTAGAGGCTAGTTTCCCCGCTATGTGTCACTACCGTTGTACTTAATTTTCAAATATTTTTTCAATCTTTATGTTGATGTTTTAAGGCTAAAATAATTCAAGGATTTCAATTCAGACCATCGCCATCGCCGGCAATGAAAATTTGCCTTTACTCTGTTACCATACCCCCCCCCCCAAACATTGGGACCCCCAAACACCTCCTCAGTTATACCTCCCCCAATAATTTTTGGGTCTAGCAATTAGGCTTAGTCCTTAGGCTTATTTTATTCTTGAGAACTCGAAGTACGTGAACAAGCCATAAAAAAAGAGTGCCGGAAATCCGCCACACCCTGTGTTTTACTTTTGAAATAATTTAGAAGACCTACCCTTGACCAATATCCTAAAAATGTGCTTTTACATCTTTGTAAATCCCCCTGCAACCACTTACCAGTAGTATATTTCAGTCTTTGTTGGTACAATTCCACTGCCGTAAATTCTTTCTCGGGACTAGTTCCTTGCTCATCAAGCATTAAGAAAAGCAAGCCAGAAGAGGCTAATGTCTTCAACTTAAAGGAGATCCTGTAGAAGCCTTGTGCCTGCTCCACCCTCCTTGCTAACAATTGAGCATATCCCTTAGTATTCTCGAAAGAGACTGTGTTGGAGTGTGACTTGTTGTGTTTCTTGGAAGCGATAGAGGTAGTATGGTCGGTGGTGGTCGTGCTTTCATCTAGGTTTGAGTAAGCAGAGACCAGATGGCGAGTGCTTTCTAAAACGTCATAGCCATTGAAGTGCAAACTGAGGATATCTCCGTCGAATGAGGAGCGCTCTTGAGACTCATCTGCAGCTAATTTTTGTAAGACAATTTCAAAACTATTAGCAATATGAGCGTACCTGACAATTTGGAACCTGCTTTGGAGTCTATTTCGCTCAAAGCTCTGCCTACTGAGATCTCTTCAATGTAAATGCCTACGTTGGATGAATCTGGCAAGAAATCTAAATTATGTCTTTTGATTAGTCCTATATTAACAACAGCTTAAACCTACAATTGTTTTGCCATTTGCCGTCCAGAAACAGAAGCAGCTTCTCACCTCTTCGCTTAATCTGTACCATGTGCCATTGATTGTCGTTGAGAGATGTGCCCCAGTTGAACGTCTGCAAACTGATCCAGTGAAGCTAGTAATTATCAAAAAACAAAATTGCTGACATGTTTGCTGGCATTGCCTATCACCAGCTTCAACTCCAATTCTCCATTGACCAGTAAAAGCAGTATTCTGTCTCGTTTGTTGGGTGCATAAGGTGCTTTGGTGTCGAATAGAACACCACTGTCATCTTCTGTACGGAACTTGAGCTCAAATTTTCAGCTTCACTCAACTGGGCTCCATTTGGTAACCTGATAACACACATCTGACAACAGCCACGACTATTGCAAAATACCTGAATATAGGTGGAAACTCCTCTATAACAGCCAATTGAGGTTGGTTGGGAGAAGAAGGCGAAAAAGAGGTGTATTGAAGGCTAGAAGGCATGGCTAGGGGGTAGGACACTATTTGGGGTTCTGAAATTAGTGATATTGATAGAATGCTTAGTTAATAGACTGACTAATTGAGCATGTGGGTCCTTCGTAGAGTGTGTTGGAACAGTCACACTTGAATGTGTTCAGACCTTGAAGGCACTTGCCAAAGTTGTGGCAAGGCTTTTCAGAGCTTTTTAATGAGTTGCAATAGTCTGAAAATGGAAGAGAGTCAGGATGAAATTTTCGACAACATAGGTGAAAAAGACTCAAGAAAAACCATTGAACTTCTCCAGAGGATCTGATTTTATAAAAAAACTGCACGTACACATTTGACTAGCAACATCAGGAGAAGTTGGTGCGCATCCAATTGTTATGCCTGAACGACTTTGTCAAAACCAAAAAATGTGTAATTTATCAGATCACCCCTATCTCCTAACTCTGTGGAAACACTCGAGTTAAGTTGGTACTGGTCTGTGTGCGTCTCCAAGGCACTAGATATTTGAGTAGCTATTTGAGCGTTGATTCCATTGATTCTTAAGTTTTTCTGAAAAAATAATGAGAAAACTTGTAAGTCTAACACAAGTTCAGCCCACCAAACATCCAACCAGCCCCTTCCTTAGTTGGGTTGTCCACACAGCCGAAGGGAATTTTCGTGAAGACGTTGACAAACTGGTGTTCCAGACACTTTCCTTAGGTTTAGACAAAGGTGTCCAAGGTGCAGCCCCCACATAGATTGGTTCATCTGCAAATATTGGTTGACTAGGATTACAAAATGTCAATTTTACCATTTATTATTAAATTGGCAGAGACTCCTGGCGTGGAAAACACCTAAAACACATTCAGCCATTTTATGCGATCCAAAAAACTAAACCCACCGTTTTAACGTTGTCCACAGCTACTGAGCCTGTGCGCCCTACCCGTTCCATAGCAACTGTGTGCCAGTTGCCGTCATTTACCCGTTTGGAAGTGGTCTACAAATTGAAATTAACCAAAAAGTTGTTGTAATCACTTACTTGGAGTCTAACATGCCCTGAGCCAAGATTCACTCTGGAAATGTGATATTTGAAAATAAGAATTTTTAACCTCTCAGAGCGAATGTTACACACATTAAATATAAATGTCCATCGATCAACTCAAAAGCAATAAAATCACTGGTGGACTGATTCTGGAAAGTCTTCAAACCATGATACAAAATGAGGCCATCCAGTTCGGATGAGCGCAATTGAAAGCCTGGATAAGAAATTAATAATTTTTGAGTCAATTTGTTGAATTAAAAGCATTGACTAACCTAGACTTCCTGAGGACAGACTATTCCAGGTAGGCAATGTAATGAAGTGCTGGCCAGAATTGAACGACAAAATATCAGGCACATTGCTGGGGTTTGAGCAAGAAAATGACAGGTCACCACTAAAGCCAAAGTAGCTGCAAACCCAAAATTTGAGGTTGCAAACCTAGTTCTGACAACAGAATTTCCATATCCTTGGTCGGCCAATTCAATTAGATCTAGTTGGATAGCATCTGCTTCAAATTTCACCTGAAGTTGTGTGTATGAGCGGGATATTCTTAAATGTGGAACAAGGTTAACCTTTTTCATGCAACCTTTGAATTGAAACAAATGATTGGGGATGTAGAGTCGGCCATGAGGTGCCCCTCCCACAAAGGCAAAACTGTTGCCTAGCCATTCCACATTGGTGGCTAACTGCTTGACTTCATCTGAAGAGCCGTCAACTGTAAGACGCATCTGAATATACACGTGGGTTTTGCTGACTATTAATTGATGTGGTTAAATAGCAATCACCTCAAACCACACATATTATAGTTAAATTAGATAGTTAGAAAAGTTTGTCGGTATTCCGAATTTTTAATACAGCTTGGCCTCTCTTTTGTATATTCTTTTAAATTTCATCAAAAAAAATAGGAACACCCACATCTTTTTTTTAGAAAAAAATAAGGCTAAGAAACCAGGCTTATTTAGAGGGCCGTACTTGTTGATGCAAATGAGAATTTGACAAATTCAAATGCGCACGGAACACCTCTCTTTCGTCTTTCATTGTACTCTTCAGTCTCTCACTTTACTCTTTTAAGTCGCTCGAAATAAGTCCAAAGAGTACAGTGAGAGACGAAAGAGAACTGTCCCGCGCAATTGAGTTTGCCAAATTCTCATTTGCACAAACAACTATGGTCCTTTAAGCAAAATTCGACATTGCACCAATTTTGTTTTAAATTTGATATAGCATAGCAATCTCGTTAGAGATAGAAAATCACTGCACACAGCTTACAATGGAAATAAATAGTTTTTGGACATAGCAAACCAAGTCTTTATGCAGAGGTTCGTTTCTGCCTAGGGTCTGGCACTTTTAAATGCCAATTACAGTCGAGTCTCTATATAGCATCCACCCCAAAAGTTCGTTCCCACCTCGGGTCCGACACTTTTTTAGCTCAATTTCTAAAGTATTTGCCAAAACTGATTCGTCAGTCTAGTCGGAAATATCGCAGGGATTCCGATTTTGCCAATCGTTTCTCAGAAACATTGTAATTTTGCCATTTAGACCCGCAAACCTCTATATAGCATCGCCTTTTTGAGATTTAAGGCGATGCTATATAGAGGTTTGCGGGTCTAAATGGCAAAATTAGCATGTTTCTGAGAAACGATCGGCAAAATCGGAATCCCTGCGATATTTCCGACTAGACTGACGAATCAGTTTTGGCAAAATACTTTAGAAATTGAGCTAAAAAAAGTGTCGGACCCGAGGTGGGAACGAACTTTTGGGTGGATGCTATATAGAGACTCGACTGTAATAGCCTTTTGCCGACATTGATCAGTCTTTTTAGTCCTAAAAACTTTAAAGATTTCAATTTCACCAGTAGCCGCTTCTGAAAAGGACGACAGTTTCACCAATAGAACCCGCGGTTACTGGTCCAACACCACCCTTTCGTAAAAAGGTCATTTTCAGAAACCACTAGTGAAATAGAAGTCTCTACAAACTCTTAGGAACTTAACTCAGGAATCAATTTTTGCGAAGAGGTTCACAAATCCAGGTCAAAAGAGTCGGACCGTAGGCGGAAACGAACTTTAGATGGTGGAATTTTAGTGGCACATAGCTGTAATGAAAAGTAAAGACCACTGAAAGTTAATTATTTCATAGATTTTTTCACAAAAATACAGACTTTTAAAGGAATATTAGACAGTAGACACACACACTGCAAACCAATATACCAATATGCACACCAACTTACAGTCAGAGTGGAGTACTTAGTTCGAGGCTAATAACATGACTTGGTTTTAACAAAACAATTAGAAGAAACAACACTTTTGCTGTCTTTTAATTCCATAAACAAAAATTTTAATTCAAAAACCTACCAGACTTAGGTCTCTGTAGAGCATGACCGAGTGCCAAACATCATCTAAATTCATAAATTTGATCGGTCTGTATTGCCAAATGATCCCACCATCATAGCGTGCTGGTTTCAAGGACTTGTTGAATACCCTGATAATGCGCTTTTCAGAGCCCTCAAGTTTACACACAGCCAGTAGCACACCTCTTTCGAGCATTAGTTGCACATAATTCTGCAACAACATTTATAAACTAAAGCCGTGCATCGATTTCTATTTCTTAGAAAAACAATTCATTTTTGGGCTTTTTGAAAATTTTTGTCTTTTTGGGAACTTTTTTAACTTGCTACTGTCTGCAACTTACCTGATGATCACCACCCACAAACAACAATCCATTGGGCGAGCTTGTTTTAAAAACCAAAGTCAGGTTTTCTCGCCTGCTCCAGACGCCAGCTCCTCCTGCTAATAGAGTGCTAGAGGTTGACGCTCCATTTTTGCTGCTAATCAGGTCATAGCCCAGCCATTCGTTTGCGAAGAAGGACAACTCTGCCGAGGTTTTTTCTGCAATGAATAATTTGAAATTTGTTAAAGTTAGCCAGAATTTACTTTTAGTGTCGCACTGCCGGCCCTCGTAGTCCGTGAAAGAACAGTCACATTTGGGACCTGTATTGGAGCTGTAGCATCTGCCATTGTTTTTGCAGTATTGGAGCAAGGAGGTAGTGGATGGGTCATTACTCTCAATGCTTGCAGAAGAGCTATAAGTCAGCTTGTTGGAACAATACTCATCATCCGTTTGTCTGCAACAAAACACTTCGAATCGCATAGTGACCAAAATACTAACCTGGTGCCATTTGAGTCAATTAGTTGAGGTGAACTGACTCCCTGAGTTTTTTAAGTTACCGTAATTTTTCTAATAAGCCGGCCTCCCTGTGATTCAAAATCGTGTTCTTGGCATTGTGTTTTTGACCCATTCTTTGAAGACTCCTCTTTGGCAAGTTACACCTTAATTTGTAGCCAGTGAGATGAGCTACAAAATAGATGGTGACTTGCCGAACAGTGGTCTTCAAAACATAGGTCAGAAACACAATGCCAGAATCCTGTTTTTTGAATTTAGGGGGGGGCGGCTTATTAGAGGAATTACGGTAGCTATACATTAGTAAAAAAAGTGTTGAAAACCTGTGGATAAAGACGGTAAACGAGGTTTTTGATGCTTCCAGCAAAGTGTCTGTTAAATTTTAGTGAATTTTTAGATTTTTCCCTGCACACAAACCATACTTGGAGTGGCGTCGTAGCGGCGAACTCATAGCACTCAGGTGGTGTAGATCCTGCAAATTAATCTTACATATTGCTCTCACTCTTATAATTATTTTTTAGAACATTTATTTGATTAGCTTTTTACGGCTGTAGACTGGGTGTCCCGGAAAACAAGCAAGCTTTTAGACCTTTTAATTTAAATATTATCAAAAAATATTTATCATTTTTTATGATTGGATCTTTTGAAAAATGGTTCATGTTCAAGCTCCATTGTCTATAATTTGAAGCGAGACAGCTATAAACAAAGCATGTCAAACATCTTTTGCTTATGATTTATTGTCTTTTTCTTTGTTCATAATCTGTCATTCTTGCTTTTCCACACTTTACTTCGCTTTTTTCATAATCTCGCATTGACTTTTTCAAAAGTTTTGAAATTTTACATTTTAGTAAAATATATTTTTACACTCTTCAAACCTTTTTCGATAAAACTTTTGATGTAAACTAAACTTTTTATCTAGCCAAAGATGGACATGTAAGCCCAAGAATATGTGCTATTATTTGAGTTGTTTAGCAAAAAGAACTCCAACTTGACTTGTATCTATTTTGCATTTATCCCTATAAAAACTATTCCCCAATGATGTGAGAAGAATAGAAACAACACATCAAGGATAGGCATGTCAAGTGCTGCTGCTAAACAGCTCTTTTTTCGCTTGTTCAAAACAGATGATGCCTTTGCTGCTTCCAAAATTTTTAGACGTTTTTTCTTTTTTCAAAAAACTCAGCTTCAAAACTTACAACATTACAACATTTTCAAGCAACTTAATAAAAAAGTAGAATTTTTTTGAAATTTTTGTAGCAATCCCCAAAAAAAACTAGTTTTGTTTTGGCTTTGCTCGAAACTAATTTTTATCCAAAAAGTTGAGTGTCCCTTCGATCAAAAGAAGCTAGCCTATTTATTTTTGGAATTCGAATTATGCGGATATATTCACTGGTGGTGACTGAAGCATTTAAAGACTGCTCTCCCCACAAATCTCTAGGGAACTTTTTTAGTAAAATTGAAAGAGGGAAAATAAATAAGTTTGTGTCAACCAACTTGGATAAATTTGAAAATATTTCATGTTACGAAAATGATGAAAACCAACCTTGGGCAATCCACCCACAAACACATCCGAATTAGTCCTCAAGTTGCCGAAGGCAAAACTGCGCTGGTTGAGTATTTTGAAGACCACTGTGTCGTCTACTTGTACTTTTACGTTTTCCCAAGCCTTAAATGATGGATATCAATTGTTGTTTAAAATAAACACAAAGTTACTTGAAACAACACAAATTTGTGCCACCTATTGTCATTGACTGCAACATCTTGCACTCGGATCTGCATTACTGGTCTTTTGACCAAATCATCTTGGCTCTCGTCTCCTAACCTGCAGCATATTTCAAATTAGCATATCCACTTTTTCAAACTTAAAATGATAGCTCAAACAAAACTACGACCAAGGTAGTCAAGTAGTCAAGTGCCCGTTTTGGATACAGTCAAACTTCTCTATAAGCTACACCTCGGGAACGGTCCTAGATGTGGCTTATAGAGAGCTGTAGGTTATATACGGGGTATATTATACGGAACATACGCCATTTGGGACCAAACTCAGGTTTAGATTTTTTGGAATGTAGCTTATAAAGAAGTTTGACTGTAATTGGATAATTGAAAACCTTAAAATTTAGGGCAGTGATTCCGGACACCTGGCTCCAAAATTTCTAGTACCTATATTATTACAATTTTCGGAAATTAACCTGAAATCTAATTGCAACCTGCCGTCCACTATAGAAATTGCGTAAAAATTTGAGTGAATGGCTCCGTCATCCGTGTACACTATAATAGGTTTGGTTATGAGTCAACTTGATTAACAAACTTACATAAAATCGCATCCCCAACCTTGGTTTTAAACTCGAAATTGAGCTGGTTTTCAAAAGTTTGGGCCCATTTAGGGTATCTTAATTTCAAAATACCTTACAATTTTTCATACCTTGTAACTGTTTTAACAGACCTAGCAAAAGAATTAGCACCGCCAGAGAGAATCACAGCCTCAGTAGCATACCATCTACTATTGCCAAAGCACAACACAATAAACAGCAATTTATAGTAAAAAATTGTAAAGTGCAGGAGCAAGTCGCCTGTCCGACGAAGCCATTTTCGTCTCATAGCTTGTTGAGCTCCATTATTTTTGTGTTGCTCTTTAAAAACATAAAATTAGAATAAGCTCGGAAATTATCCAGACCAAAAAATTACAACAAGATATAAAACAACATTAAATTTGATTATCCGTGATGGTCATAAAAATTGAAACTGCGATTTTTGAAATAGACTAGACGGAGTCCCGGACCGGAATTACAGGGTCGAATTTTGATAACTCGTATTCTGACAACTGGATAGGACTGTTTCAGAAAATATTAGTATTTAACTTAGTATTTAACCTGGGTTAACTTAGAGTGTCTTCCAACCTAGTTTGAGGGGATAACAGTTGGCTTTACAAAAAAAAAACCCTGTTGAAAACGTTGTGGGACATTCCCGAGTCGGCCGTTTCCGAGTCGGCCGTTTCCAAGTCGACTATTTCCGAGTTGGCCATTTCCGAGTCAGACATTTCCGAGTCGGCCATTTCCGAGTCTAGCACTAAAACGTTAAATTGGCGCTTTTTTGGAGCTTAGTTCATTTGTTCACTTTTTTCTTGTTTTATATACAATTCTAATATCAAAATGATCTTCATTCTGTTAGATATACAACAGCGCTATCAGCGCATGGTTTAACAATCACCCCGGCTGAGTTTCAGGCCAAAACACTACCTGAAACCTGCTTTTTGTCCGAAAATTTATCATTTTTGGGCTTTACCTTGATTGGTTTCGTTGAAATTTTCTGACTTTTATCAAAACCGCACATCTTTTATTTCATAGCATGTAATCGAGAGTCCAAACTTTCATAATGGCTATCATATATAAAGAAAAAGGTATCACTTATTAGAGATCAAATTCAAAAAATGTCCGAGTCCATGACCTCCTATCCTTCAGACATACTTTTTTGCCGCTGATTCAAATCTTCGATGTCTACCTAGCTTTCTCAGGTAAATTTGGTATGAAAATAATGCTATTTGATTCATCATGGAATTCTGACTCTAAAAAGTTGCCATCCCTTTTTGAGAACTGAAGCGATATAAAACTAAGTAATATCATTGGCTGGTTTCCATTATTTTGATCGTCATTTGCTTGAAGTCCGAGAATTAAAGTATTTTCTGGCAGCTTAACAGCAGTGTTGGGACCTCGTACTTTGCTCGTACTTCATACTTTGTGTTTTTCGTTCGAGAAGTTATTTTTTTTTCTAGAAGCTTTTTTATTAGATGGCTTCAGAACATCTACAGCTACATTTTGAGAAAAAAATATACATGTCTAGAGATTATAAAACGTTCTTTTAAACTTCAGCCATCGAAGGGGAAAAAGAATTTTTGCATAGGTTTATTCAAATTTTGTCCTTCAAACATAGACTTGGAAATGGCCGACTCGGAAATGTCTGACTCGGAAACGGCCGACTCGGAAACGGCGACTCGGAAATGTCCCACAACCCTGGAAAACACAAACATCATTAGAAATTTCAAAAACAATAAACACAAAGACAAATTATTATTGTTGCTATTGGCATGCCCACCATTAACAACAATAGGGAATATACGGCAAAAACAGGGAAGATATTTTACAAAGGATTCATTTTAGCAAAAAAAACTTGAGGGAATTTCAGAGGTGGGCATGTCTTTTTGTGTGTTCCCAACCCCCTTATTTTGGTTGGTGAATTCCAGCACCAAAATAGGCGTGTGTATGTCTTGTCAGAGGGCTAGCTGGATAGCCAGACATAACCCACAGAACATAAAGCAGATGGCATGAAAAATGTATATATAATAAAGTGTATCGAATTTCAAAGAATATGGGTAATTTTTGTTTTGTTTTTTTTACAAAAGCAACAGAAAACAGACTTTTTTGGTATTGCATACATATATGGCTGCTTAATTAAAAATAGGTTTAACGGAATTGAAATTTAGCATGGTTTGTGGTTTCAAATTTAATTTTGTTGAAATAATATCAATAAAATAAACATGACCGCTTCTGAATCTCTATATAGTATTTGGGTCGGGTGGGTGGGTGGGTGGGTCACACTTTTTATGAATTATCAAAAATGAGGTCATAGAGAGCTCAAAAATTTTTGTTGCAGGTTTTTTTAGATCCGCCTCGATGTCAGCTTTCGTTTAAAAAAAAGAGCGGCGAGAAATTCGCATTTTTAAGAGGGGCGTTAACAAAAGTATGGAGGCCATTGTCGAGTTTTCCAATGAAAGTTATGCTTTTTTGGCATTTTTCCATTTTAAAGGTCGAAAATAGGGTTATAGAGGGCTTAAAATTTTTTGTTGCAGATTTCATTAGATCCGCCTTGATGTCAACTTTCGTTTAAAAAAAAAGAGCGGCGAAAAATTCGCATTTTTAAGAGGGGCGTTAACAAAAGTATGGAGGCCATTGTCGAGTTTTCCAATGAAAGTTATGCTTTTTTGGCATTTTTCCATTTTAAAGGTCAAAAATAAGGTCATAGAGAGCTCAAAAATTTTTGTTGCAGGTTTTTTTAGGTCCGCCTTGATGTCAGCTTTCGTTTAAAAAAAAGAGCGGTGAGAAATTCGCGTTTTTAAGAGAGGCGTTAACAAAAGTATGCAGGCCAAATTTTGAGTTTTCCAATAAAATTAATTTTTTCGGTGTTTTTCGATTTTGAAGGTCGAAAATAGGGTTATAGAGGGCTTAAATTTTTTGTTGCAGATTTCATTAGATCCGCCTTGATGTCAACTTTCGTTTAAAAAAAAAGAGCGGCGAAAAATTCGCATTTTTAAGAGGGGCGTTGACAAAAGTATGCAGGCTATTTTTGAGAAAAATCTCATAGTTTTCAAAAATTTTGTTCTCAAATTAAAATTTTGAATGAATTCAGAAACACATTTGTAGGCGAGGATAGGCGAGGGTAGGCGAGGATATGCGAGGATATGCGAAAAGAGGCAAATGTTAGGCGATGTTCGGCGAGGACAGGCGAGGATAGGCGAGGGTAGGCGAGGATATGCGAGGATAGGCGAAGATAGGCAAGGGAAGGCGAGGATAGGCCTGGATAGGCCAGGATATGCTAGGATAGGCGAGGATAGGCAAGGTAGAGTAGGTGAGTTCACAGGTAGGGTGGATGCTCTACCCTAACCCTTGATGTACTCGAACGATTCATCTGCCCGAACTACTAATGTACATGAACCACTAATGTTCCCGAACCACAGGAACAGTGCTTCATGTACTCGAACGATTTATCTACCCGAACTACTAATGTACATGAACCACTAATGTTCCCGAACCACAGGAGCAGTGCCCGAACAACTAATGTTCCCGAACGGCATAGGCGCCGATAGGCGCCTGCAGACCCTAGTTTTTTAATATCCTGTTCGTAACTGGCATCGTTGACTGCGAGCATTTGATATTTTCGACGAGTGTTGAACACAGTTTTAAGAAAAGTTGGATATATTGAAAATCGATCAAGAGATGTTTTGTGATAACGATCATCTTCTCGGTTTCACATCCGTTCTACATTAAAGTTCAGTGAAAAATAGAAAATAAAATATTTATATTTAGCCCAAAAGTGTAAAAAACACATCCCTTTCTCACAGCCGAGGTCGTGCTCGTAGTGGATTTGTGCTCTTGGTCAAAATATTGAAATTACCGTATAACCTCTACCAGTCCCCCATGGGGGATTTATTTTAAACCCCCCAAAAATTTGAAATTTTAAATCAAAAATGTCCTCAACTATGAAATCTTAGTTAGAAAAAATAGGGTTGGGGATTATTAGAGGTTATACCAGGGCACGTAATTCAAAATTTTGAAAAAGGGACATTGGGATTAAAAAAGGACATTTGGACCATTTTTGAAGAAAAAGGGTCATTTTATCCAGTGCTCATTGCTATTTTGGAGCAAAAAAAAATTTTTGACTAAGAACTTCAAAAATAAAAAAAATATTAGGTCCCAAAAAAGGACAAATCTTTTTAAAAAGGACACATACGGGCCCTGGGTTATACTGTAGTGGCAATTGATAGTAAGTTATTTCTAGTAATTGATTTATTAGGTCCAAAAATGGCTTATTTTGTCTTTTTTAGATGTTTTCAAACAGAAAAATTAATATTTTCGCCTCCAAGACATGCTTTAAACATCTTTTTTTTCAAATGATGGTCGACGCAAATCAACATTAAAGATTTTTGGACCAAATTTGAACTTTCACCTTTGCACACCAAGATGAAAGCTAATAAGTCAAGTGAGATAATTTTTGTATCAAAATTTTAAACAATATACAGAAAATTAAAAAAATGTGCATCCAGAGGGATTCGAACCAGCAACCCGGGCAACGCCATATGTAGGTCTCTCCCTTTAAGATTTGCTCAGAACCCGGTTGAGATTGTCCAAAGTCAAAAAAACTGCTTGCAACAATGGGTTGAGAAAAGATATTTAGTCAAGAAATTAAAAAAGTAAATTTTTGTTGGAGCATATACTGACACTTTTTTCAATTTTTTTAAAAGAAATTTCAGCCCCCGCAAAATACACTTAGAAACGGCTAGTTTAAGTTCAAGACTATGTTTTTACAAGCAATTAAAACGAGTGGGCGAGTAGCTAAGCGTTAAATACGGAAATTGTAACCTCTAAAAAGCATTTTGCAAAACTAATTATAGTCTAGTTTGATTTAAATCAATAAAAGCCAGCTTTCAAACAAAAAACCATAAAAACTGGAATTTTTTTTAAATACAAAATTTGAAATACTCAAGCTAAAATGGATTTTAAGTCAACCAAAAGGGTCAAATGCAGACTAAATGGCTTCACATTGTTCTTCTTTGTGAAAGAGCCTGCTGGAAAGCGAATACTTAATCATCAGCACAATAAAGACCATGATAATAATAGCAATTCAAGATTCACACACACACAGAGGTCGTCCAGGCTAGCTCCCTCACGCCCATATATATTATTCATGTGCTTGCTATTGGCATGCTTGAGGTAGGTGGACAAAAACAGAAATCTTGGATAAAATAAGGGTTTAAACTGTTTCTTGGTCGATGAAAAAAACCAAGATAAATTTTTTGATCTAAACGAAAAATTTGGCGCTACTTGCATTCAGGCCCACCTAATAGAATGACCCCTCGACTGTGGGACTTATACCAGCCCAGAGTTAATATTTCGCATAGTTTTTTCTACGTTTTCCTAACTCCTAGAAGCTCTACCGTTTCTGCTTTTTAGATATTTGGGCCTACAATCGAAAATCTCGAAATCGACTCAAAATTTTATTAATTTTGGTTTGATTGAAAAATGAGGCAACCGCCCATCTTATTACAAAAAGCATGGTAATTCTTAATGTTAAATGCAAAATTCATTACCCCGGTTTAATAAGTCATCTATTTTTTTAACTGGCAACGACGAGATATTCAGTATTTAAATTCAGGTATTGGTCAATAAATTATTGTCATAACTACATCCAAAAAGATTTTTCATAAACCAAAGCACTCCAATGTAAAATATAGAAAAAGTAAAAATTATCATAAACTCGCCCTGGATTATAGCTATATGACCAATTAAAACATGGGCAACGTAATATCATTGCGCAGACAATTAATGGCTAAGCACGTAGAAGTTAAAAATGTTTTTACAACTTAAAATAAGTCAAATTTACATCGAAAGAATTTCAAATCAGTTTTACTGTTTGCCTTCTTTAAGTTATTAACAGTTCAAACGTGATTCAACGAAATTCAAGTGACAGGCCAAGTCACCACGTTTGAAACTTTCTTTACACCCATTTTTTCAAGCTTTTGCGAGTTCTGTTTTGACAGTCTAGTTCCAGATATAACGAGGAGTCCAATTTCGCCAACTATTTTTTTGAAAATTCAATTTTTTTTTCTCTCTAAAAAACTGAAAAAAAACAGTTTTTCATTAGATCGAAATTCGGTGAATCGAGTTTTTGCTTTTTAGGCAAAAAAATTTGGATTTCCGAAAAATCAGAATCCTTGCAATATTTAGGACCAGATCGTCAAAACAGAACTGGCAAAATTTAAAAAAAAGATGAAGGTGAAAAAAGTGTTGGACCCTAGATTGAAACGAACTTACGATCTCAAATATTCATTTTATCGAGTTTCGTTAAAGGACCATGAAACTTGATAAGCACAGCAATTTGCGGAATCCGAATTCGCGCGAGACCACCCTAATTTTGTCCATAATGTTTTTGAATTAATTTTCATGTGTGCAAGGAAAATTTGAATTCTATTTATGTGTAAATTTTTAACACGATTCATATAAGTAGTTAGACAGCATAAGAAGTGCATCCCCTAAGCCCCTGCAAAAAGTATTTTTCTCTAAGCAGACTTTTTTCAGCTAAGCCTAAGGCCTAAGCCTAAGTTAGTGCGCTACGCATTGCAAAAAAGAAAACTTAAAAGAAATCCAGCGAGCCCAAATAGGACGCTTAGAGAAAAATACTCTTTGGAGGGGGGTGCACTTCAATTTTCACGAAGTAGTTATGGTGCAGAGTAAGTGAGATAAGTCGTCTGATCTGGCATCGACAAGCAACGTTCGGCTAGTAAACGGTTCTATATTTTGAAAATTTTTTGCATGCAAACAAAAAAATTCGGAAACATTATTGACAAAATCAGGGTGGTCCCGCGCGAATTCGAAATTCTAAATTGCTGTGCTTATTAAGTTTCATAGACCTTTAAATTAAGTTTCAACTGTAATGTGGCTTAACTTTTTTGTTTATTTAGATTAGCATAAATGAGTAGCTTAGCTCACAAATACAATCTCCAAAGTATTTAAAAGCTTAGTTGGTCTACTACCAGCTAACTAGCATTTTATTTGGTAATGAAAGCTTCCTTTGAAAATCTTTCAAGTAGTCAGATAGATAGAAGAAGCAATTTGGCTCATTAAATATGCGTTCACAATACATACTACTAGTAATGCCCACTTCTCTTTTTGTTTTTTGGTTTGTTAGAAGTTAAAAACTAACTTGTGCACAATAAAAATATAAAGGGTGGTGTAAAAATGAAGCAGATTTTTTGAAAAATTAACCTAAATCACATCTAAAATTAAATTTTTCCGCTCAACAAGGTAAATTATTAATAAATTATTCTGTTTAAAGGTCCATGGTTTTTGAACGCAGCGGCATTTCCGAAATTTGAATTAGCGGGGGATATGTTTTTATTTAGAAAGTGTTTGTTTGAATAATCTTTCATTTGCATTTGAAATTGAAGTTTTATGTATTACGGTTGGTTAGAAATTCGCGCATACACTTCCCTTAGACATAAGTTTGGCAAGACTCTTGATCAAAAATGCATTTAAAAGCTCTTTTTGCTAAGTCCCATGTTGAAAAACAGGGTGAAACAGTCAAATGATCTAATAATGTGTTTTTGAGCTTCTAAGGGGATTCGAGTCGATATATAGTGTTTGGGAACACTTTAAAAAAATGATTTTTTCGCCCTATTTTCTAATCGTTATGCGTCAAAAATGGGGCGATTCAAAAGAATGATGTAGAGACCTTATCCTATTTTGAAAAACTAGACAGAAAACTTGAAAAATCTAGATGAAAACACATGTAAAAAATTTTGAAAAAGAAAAACTGCTGGTTTCTGCCACTTCAAAGTTTTTTAGGGTCATTGCTCGGTCATGTATCTCATTTTTGCTGCAGCTGGGGTAAACGAGCTCTTTCATGCACTTTTGGCCATGTGTCTTGCTCAGAACAAGACTTGAAGAATAAAAAATAATTCACAGAATGTCAGCAAAAAAAGTTTTTCAAAAAGTGGGTCTCGGTCACCTTGTGTTAAAACAAAATTTAATGATAGAAAGAATTTAAATAAAAAGTAGAATATTATTGGGTACTGGAAAACCTTTATGCTCACATTACAGGCTAAAATAAAGTGTATAACTAAATGAAAAGTTGTACTGAGTTGGATTAAAAAGTGTGACTAGTTGTAATAGAAGTGGTTGCATGACTGGAAAATTTTTTGTTTGCTTAAAACTCTATAAAAAAAATATAAAAATTCTCAAACCATTTTCACACGAGAAAAGGCTTTTGGATTAAATATACAGATATTTGATAAACACTTTAATTGAGTTATAGCTTAAAAATCGAAGGTTTGTCAGTTGTTAACCTAACAAAGCAAAAAAAATCTTGGATAGTTGGAAAAATTATCTGGGTCATTTTTGGTAGAGACAAAAATTTAAAAACTTACTTCAACTCTATGATTGTGACCGAAATTGGTCTTGCTTCAGTTTCTCAGCAGCAAGCTAATTTGTGAAAGCAAAAAACTTCTTAAACAACACTATTATTAAACATTTACAAAAAAATATTTTATCACATGTACAAAGCAAAAAAAAGTTGGCTCATATTCTGGTGTCCTTTTTATTGAACTAAATTTTAGGCTTGAAGCGTGACCAGTCACATAAAATTTGTGTTATAAATTGGTGTGTGTTAGCCAGTTGGTTGGCTGGGAATGTGTGTAAGGAAGGCAAGCTAGGCTCATCATGTCTTCTCTGGCATATCTTCTTCTTCTTCACTTCTTCCAGTTAGCAAGAAGGGGATTTCCGGCACAGCAACAGAAACTTTGCTTTTTTCTTAGATTCTTCCTGCTGCACCAAGCAAACCTTTCCTGCTGTATTAACATTGGTTTCGTCTATGTCTTCTGGCCTAAAAAAGAGCAAAAAGCATGTTTCAAAAGTCAACTCAAAAGCTATATGGCTAATTGCTATTGTTAAAGATCGTACATTGTCTGCTCTTTAAAATTTGAGCTTTGAAAAAATAGAAGTTTGGCAAGGTGCCTAACTTTCAAGCCACTTTTTAGTTGGTTATAGGTGGATCTTTAAAGAATATGATCACGGTGGTCTGGTGGTCAGGGACAGCACGTAATAATTTCACCATTTTGTGGTGGTCACATGTTACTTTCCGTCACTTTTTCACATAATTTTTTTTTATTTTTGACCAAAGCTCGACTTTTTGCCTTGGGGGACAAGGGAAAACCCACCTAAAAGGGTATCTGGATTCCCTAAAAAGATGGGATTTGAATATAGTTTTGTTGACTGGGGCTACCGCATAAAAAACTCTGCTATACATCTTTCATGCATTGAGAGTTATTTTCGAGTGATGTGGGACCCGGGCGACTTGGTGGGTTAGAGATGCTTGCACTCACATACCTTAGACATGAATCCGAGCAAGACTCATGATCATATATGCATTAAAGACTCCTTTTGCCCAGCTCCAGTGACAAAAAAATTATTCTCCAAAAAATTTACTTTTTATACAAAAAGTGTCGGAAAACAGCTTTTTTTGGTTTTTAGCAATAAAATAACTCAGAAGACGTTAAAACATGATTTAAGAAAAATTAAAAATGTGCAAAAAGTGCGAAAAGAACTCGAAAAGATTATTAACAAATGTATGTGGTCATGCGCGCATTCAAACTTTTTAAATTACTATGATAAGAAAGAGACAGGGTACTTCAAGCTAATGCATATTAAAACCAAATATCGGTAAGTTGTTTTTCTAATTAGATTTTGGGCGCTAGTAGCGAATACCGGCTCCCCCCCACGAATCCGACCTTATAAAATTGCTGTAACTACCTTTGCAAACAACAAGTTTAGGCTTAGCCCTTAGGCTTGGGGGTAGGCCAGCGTACGGAAGTTGTGACTAATAACTGTGTTACGCACTTATTTCTAGGTCTTGGACATAATTTGAGTACTTTTTGCTTAAGTAAGAAAGGTGAGAATCGTTGGGAGGGGGGGGGGAATATATATTTCGCTACTAGGGATTCGCTACTAGGGTCGAAAATTGCATATTATCTTTAAAATACTATAAAATGTTCTTATTTTGAGCAAATGTCTTTCATTTTTTAAAAAATATGGCAACCCTGCAATACTAAAATCTTTGTCTTCCAAATGAGATATTAAACAATCTAAAAATGAACAAAACTAATCCAAAATAAAAAAATAGAATCGAGAAAGTTTTTGAAATAGTAATCTTTGTGATAAAAATATCTCTCGAATAAAATTATGACAGCTTTAAAAAAATCTCTCTGCATGAAAACTACCCTTGCAACTACCCTTGCAAACAACAAGTTCAGGCTTAGCCCTAAGCTGGGCGTAGGCCAGCGTACGGAAGTTGTGACTAATAAAGAGTTTGCGAATTTGTCCGGGGTCTGGGACATAAATTCGGTTACTTTTTACTAAGTAAAAAAGTGAAAATCGTTGGGGGGGGGTGGGGGCGGGTATTCGCTACTAGGGTCGATTCTTGAATTAGCTAAGATTAGACCCATTGTAAACTAGAAAATCAATGGGTACACAGAGATATACTCAGATACATTACCCTTATAGAAAAAAACTCATTTAACTGCAAACCTCTTTGTTAGGGTATGTTCCGGCACTTTTTTGAAAAATTTTTGCACATCTCTCGAGCAACTTTTCACGGGATATGGAAAAATTTTTTAGCTCAATTTTTTTTCCAATTTTCAGGGTGAAAATTTTTTTTTTTCTTTGATTTTGGGGGTGTTCCGAAATTTTTTCGGAGCTGAGCTGACCAAAAGGGCAAATCTACAGCATCTAAGCTATCGAATAAAAAAAGATTGGTCGAAATAATGAGCCAAAAAAGCTGTAGGTTGGATACAAGCTAGCAAATTGTGCAAAAAATGGTCTAAAATCAGCCTAATTTTTGGGGTAAAAATTGAGCGATTTTTCGAAACTTTCTTTTATATTTTTACATATGAACTTAACGAAATTGCAAATTTTATTGCAGGCTATCTCCGATAGCCCCTACCAAAATTTCAAGGGCTTCAAAACGGTGATAAATTTTGAAAATTGAGGTGTTGCCAACATTCAGAAAAATTAAGGTTTTCGCCATAACACAGGATTTTTTTGCCAAATTTGGTCTTTGAATTGAGTTTGAAATAATCGTGGTTGTCTCGCACGGAATTGAAAAATATTGTTGTATTAATAAACTAATATTGCTATGTATGTAAAATCGTACCAGGAATCGGGTTTGTTAAGACCAAAATCGCGATTTCACCTGCCAATATCCCGAAACCTGGGGTGGATACCACCTGACCAGTGGACTTTCAGGTGGGCCAGCTGGAGACCAGCTGGATGGTCTAAAAATAAAAACTTTTTAAATTTTAAAAACAAATTATGCTTCTATGTAAAATCGTGCGGAAATTGTGTTTGTTAAGACAAATTTCGTGATTTTTCACACCAGAACCCCAAAACCTGGGTAGGTACCACCTGGCCAAGTGGGTGTCCAGGTGGATGGCCCTAAAAATGAATATTTTTTTAAAATAGAAACAAACCATGCCATCGTATTTAAGATGTGGGGAATTGCGTTTGTTAAGACAAATTTCACGATTTCTCACACCAAAACTTAAAACCTATGTAGGTACCACCTGGCCAGGTAGGTGTCCAGGTGGGTAGCCCTAAAAATAATTTTTTTAATAGAAAGAAACCATGCTATCGTATGAGAAATCGTGTAGGGAATCGGGTTTGTTAAGACCAATTCCCTATTTTCCCCAAACAAACCCCAAATCTGGGTAGGCACCACCTGGCCAGGTAGGTATCCAGGTGGGTAGCCCTGAAATAAAATTTTTAAAAATAGAAAGAAACCATGCTATCGTATGTGAAATCGTGTAGGGAATCGGTTTTTTTAAGACCAAATTCCCAATTTCCCCAAGCAAACCCAAAATCTGGGTAGGTAACAGCTGACCAGGTAGGTATCCAGGTGGATGGCCCTAAAAATAAAATTAAAAAAAAGAAAACAAACCATGCCATGATATGTAAAATTGTGTCGGAATTGGATTGGGTATGATATGCCACACTGGGTTAGATGTCTTGAAATGGGTGTAATTTCCCAAGCTGGGTTAGATGTTCTGAAAGTTGGGATATACCCCAGCCTAAGTTAGATGTCCTGAAAATGGGCATGATATCCGAACTGGGTTGGATGTCCTGAAAATGGGCATGAGATCCCGGGCTGGGTTGGATGTCGTAAAAGTGGGCATGAGATCCCGGACTGGGTTGCATGTCTTGCAAATGGGCATAAGATCCCGAAATGGGTTGGATATCCTGAAAATGGGCATGAGATCCCATATCCAACCGGACTGGGTTGGATGTCTTGAAAATAGACATGAAATCCGGGCTCGGTTGCATGTCTTGAAAATATGCATATGATCCCGGCTGAGTTAAATTTTCAAAGTCTCACTTCAAAATTGATGTTTGATGTACACACGTTATCTAAGAAACTTATAATGTTGTGAAAATGTGTTTAAAACAATATTCAAATAGTACGCGGTTAATTGTTCAATAAAAAGCTTATTTTATTGTAAAATTTTGGCCGCTTTAAGCGGCCATCTAGCACCAGTACGACGCGCGTAGCGCGTTTAAAATCCTACAAAGTTTTTAAGTTAAAATAAATTGAAATCTTTGTATTTTGTCTAAATATAGGCTCCTGGGCCCCTAGTTTGCAGATAGGCTAAAACATGTGGTTTATGAAGACTAAAAAACATTTAGGTGCAGGTGTGTAGATGAACCTTTAAGAAGCTCGTTGTGACAATTTTTTTCAATTACAAGCCCAAATGTTTATAAGGCGAAAGAAAAATATTTCTAGACATTTTAAACTAAAAACTTAATTTTAAAATTTTGAACATTTTGAAATTTTTCGCCGAATCTGATTTATCAGTTTATTCCTAAAAATAGCAACTATTTCGTTTTTTCTGTTTTGTTTACGACTCTGTTAGCCGGTTTCTAAGAAACGCAATAGTTAACGCCAATTAGACCAGAAACCCTTGGTTTAACATATATGAAACCGTGAAAAATCAATTTAAAATGGCGCATCTTTCGTGCTTCAAAAAACGTGAAATTGGAATTCTTCCGTTGGATCAATCAGGCTTAGCAAGAGTAGTCCAAGTTAAAAAAAATCGGACCCAGGCACGGAAAAGTTCGAAATAATTTTTTTTTGAAATAAATAATCTTCACTTGCATCATGATAAATTTATAATAAAAAGCAAGCTGCTCTTAAATAGAACAAGCGTGCTTGTCTTTGCAGGTGTAAATTAATAAAAGTTTAGTTTTTTACAATATTTAATAACGAACAGGTGTATATTTAAGCATGAGAAAAAGGGTAAAAAAAAAATATGCTATCGTTTACTTGAATTTTTTAGATCTGTTAAGACAGACTCTAAAATATTTTATCTTATTTTTTTAATCTCACATGTTCGATATATCCCAAGCCTAACCAAAAGCGAAAAACAACAGCGGACCAAAGTAATTATAAACAGGTTCTTTAAAGGGGCATACTAGCGCGTTACACGGGCAATTTCAAAATCGCAAAAAGCGGGGGCCAGGGGCCTAGCAGACTATTTGAAAAATGAAAAATTTTCATGAAAAATTGAAAAAATGAAAATGAAAAATGAAAATGAAAATTCTCAAGCTGACTATTGAAAAATTGAAAATGAAAAGTGAAAAATTTCCACTTTTCAAGCAGACTAAGCATTTTTCAATTTTTCATTTTCACTGAAAATTTTCATTTTGCGCATTGTATTTTGGGGGCTGTACGGGGGCTGTTTGGGGGGCTGTACCGAAAAAGGTAAAGAAATATTTGGTAAAAGGCACATTTGGTAAAAAAACTTTTTGGTAAAGGAACATTTGGTAAAAATTTTTTTGGTAAAGGCATATTTGGTAATTTTTTTTAGTAAGGCACTTTGTAGTTGTTTTTGTGTCAAAGACCTTCTTATTCCTACTTTTCTTCTCTTTCCCTTTCTTTCTCCGGGTTTCTATATCTATATCCTCCGAGTAAAATTCTTCTTAATTATACTCATTTTTTCTAACTTCAAATTATGTGTTAGATTAGGTTTGTCAGGACAAAAATCAAAATTTCACCCACGCAAACCCCAAACGTGTGGTGGTTAAATCCTGGTCAGGTGGATGTCCACCTGGATGGCCTACAAAATTAAAATTTCTTTATAATAAGAAATAAACCATTTTTCCAAACTAAAAAATTTGGGAAGAATTGGGCTTGTTAAGACTAAAAGTGCGATTTTACCTACCCAACTCCAAACCTGGGGTGGCTACCCCTGGACAGGTTTATATCCAGGTAACTCCAGAGTAGGGGTAAATTCACCCAAACGCCCTGAATAGTCTGGTCACTAGGTGCTTAACGGGGTTCGGAGAGCATAAAGTGCTTTTAAATGATTAGAAAAACGTCTATTGCTTCCGAAAACAGTGTCTCTGTGACCAAAACAGCCAATAAGATCTATGGCCAAAAACAAGAACTCTATGACCAAAAAGATATACCACCCGAAAATATCCACGGAAAAAGTGCTTTACCAAAAAGTTTTCTTACCACATGTGCCTTTACCAAAAGAAATTTTACCAAATGTGCCTTTTAGTTAAAACACCCTCGAACGAATAGCACAATTTTCACTGCTGTTATCACTGTCGCTTGCAGACATCGCCTGAAGTAGAAGCAAATAAAGCAATTTACTACTTGTCCTATCACAAAAACACAAAATCTGAGCCAAAATCGTGTTCAGCGCATAAAAATAGCCCCAGAATTAAGCTATGTAAAATTCTGAAAAATTGATGACGGGATGACCGGTCATCAATTTTCATGAAAAATTGAAAAAATTTTCACTTTTCACTTTTCAATTTTTCAATAGTCTGCTTTGAAAATGAAAAAATTTTCAATTTTTCATTTTCACTTTTCAAATAGTCTGCTAGGCCCCAGGTATATTTAAGCGAGAATAATTTTTAGATACAATTTTGCATTTTATACAAAAAGCTATGCACCGTGTTGGATACGAACTCAACCACGTTCGACCACGTATTAGACTAGTAAATACGCTTTTCATAACTTATTGCTCTTTACAAATTAAAAAAATTTGCGTTTAAAAATAATTCTCGTTTGAATATGGCCGGTCCTCGCTTTTTGGAAATTAGAAATCCCCGTGTAACGCGCTGGTATGCCCTTTCAAAGTGCAGAAGTTCTCACGGGAGAATCAATTTTAAACGAATGCGAATATATTTCAAAAAATGTTGGAATTTAATATACAAGGGGTGCTTAAAAAAATTCGCTGCACTTCAAAGCATCGTACGACCACTTTGATTATCTATTTTCTGGGCACGATAAGTCATATTGTAGCCTTACTTATGCTCTAGCAAATCCTATATTAACATTTTGGAACTGTTGAAAAAGTTATGAATTATTTGACAAAGCAAAATGAACTATGCGATTTGAATCCGGGAATTTTCAGTTTCTGTTAAAATATTCAATGTCAAAAACTATTATTTTTTTTAAGCTGTAAATTTTATGGTATAAAAAGACTTAAAATGAAAAAATCCAAGTTTTAAAAACGCCTGTCCACTTTTGAAACGAACTGAAACGTGTTAAGGATCAAATGGTGACTTTTCGAGAAAAAATTGAAGAAGTTTTATGTACCGATCGGAAGAAGGAAGCAAGAGTTAAAAAAATTATGTGTTGTAACATTTTGCGAAAACAAATTTGCCATTGATAACCAACCTGAAAAATGCGTTACAAACTCTTTACTTTGACAGGAACTGAAAATTTCCGGATTTCAAATCGGATACTTTTTTTGTTTTGTCAATTTATTTGTGACTTTTTCATCAGTTTTGCCATTTGATAAGGCAGGAGTAGGATACAAAATAACATATCGTGCACAAAAAACTCATAATCAAAAGTGGTTGTACGCGGTCCTTAAAGTAAAGGATTTTTTTGGGGACACCTTATATATACCGTATTTCCTCTAATAGTATGACGCCGCTCCGCCCCCCCCATCCCCCCCCTCTCCCCCGGATTTTGAGCATTCGTATCTCGGCGCAATGCAAATCATTTTGCAGACCTGTTCAGTGCATTTTCTCAAAGGAGGTAAAAGCTTTTAAGGAAATAGTCTTGACACGATAGGATTAATTCAAATTTTGTGTTTTTTGAATGTCTTTTAGAGTCATATTTTATCTACAACTCGGTTTGCGATGACAGATAAACTTGTGTAGAATAAAAGTTGCATTAGCATCGTCAATATCAGAAATTCTCAATTTCTTCAAAAACGCCCTTAAAAGGAAAATGAAAAAGGTAGACAACCTATTTCAAAAAGACTGATTAGTTTTGTATTACATTGATATTTAGGGCATTTTCCGATAGAATTCAGAAATTCTGATATTGATGATGCTTATGCAAGTTGTAGTTCTGCACAAGTTTGTTGACATTGCAACACCGAGTCGTCGACAAAATATGGCTCTAAAACCATATTTAAAAAAATACAAAACTTGGATTAATCCTTCCGTAACGAGACTATCTCTTTAACAGCTTTCACCCCCCCCCCTTTAACTCTTACGAGCTCCATAGATACCACTTTTAAATCATGGTCGAATTCGAATTATTCCAATTTTAAGGGGTTGAACAATAAAAGCACATGGGCCACTTTTAGAGGAAATATGGTATTTATTTTTTGTTTCTCATGGATGTTTTTTTTAAATGTATTGGGGGTGGATAGAGTGCGATAGCGGCCGAAAATATATTTCTAACTTTAATAATACATATATATTCATGACTTTTATTGTAAAATATTTTTATGTTACCAGAAAGCAGTTTCACAACACATTAATTTTTAACTGCTTGATTATTTACGCAGTATTAGAAAAAATGTCTAGATTATTTTTCAAAGTTTTAAATACTGTAATTAAAAGTGAATAAAAACAAGCTCAAAAAAGAGAAAGGAAGCAGATTTTTCTATCGAGCCAGCTAATAGCTATCTAAAAAAGTTTTCACATACCAAAAAATAAATCTAAGTGTGAGTTTAGTCAGCGAATATTTAAAATAAATACTCACAAGTAAACAAAAAAAAGACTTTTACAAATTTATATTTAGTCAACAAAAATTATAAAATTACTTAGTGTTTTGAGCCTTAGTCGACTGTGCAAATTTTTTCTTTTACAGGGGTCGATATTATCAAAATTCTTTTTGTGTAAATTAACCTACATGATGAGCATTTCAGAAGCTTTTTATCGAGATTTAGCTCACAGACTGTTGTGTCTCCTTTCTCTTAGTCCTTCCCAGGATTTTTCCAGAGGGTGGAGGCGTAGTGTAATGGCAGCAAGTTGGCCCGGTAATCCAAAAGAGCTGGTTCATATTCCGCCACCACCATTTAACTCTGGACAATCAATCCAATATAACACCGACAGATGTCCCTTGTAAAATAAATTGTAAACCAAAGTACAAGCCATCCTACTGTGAACTTGATACAAAAATTTGAGTTTGCCAGACGCATTATGACTAACACTCATTAGAAATAAAAAAAATTAAGTGTGTGCTTTTGTAGTGTTCAAATGATCCCACATACGTCTTTTGAAGTGCTTTAATTTCTTTTAGTGTCATTGAAATAATTTATTTCAACCTGCAACTACAATGTCTTCTGAGTTAATTTCTACTGCCAAACCAGCTTTCCAAAAGTACCCACTATTTAGTTGGACCAATTTTGTAGGTCTCTTGCCATGGATTTATTTCCTGCCTACACTAATGCTTGATATATTTATTGTGACTGTGATAATACGCACTTTCAAAACGCCTTTTACAAGTTGCTGGCCTGCTCGCTTATATGGGTAATTTGCCATTTTGTTTTATTTAATATTCTATTTATTTGCTTTTGCAGGATGCCATCTCTTGGCTTGCCTATTACATAACTTTCAGGGAAATAAAACTCCGTATATTTTCTATTTATAATTTAATACCAGCCTTCGGATGGATACCTACTTTCTTAGTTTACATGGGTTACTACTCTTTTTACGTGCACTGGTGCTTGAGCTACATGCTTACTGCTAATAGATTTTTGTGCTGTCTCACTCCAGACAATTATGAGAAGGTAAACTGGCTATCTAAAAAAATTACTTTTTAATATTACTATTTTTGAAAACCAATATTACTAGGCGACAGTTGAAAAAAGTTGATTTTCACAATGGTTGAGTTTGTTTCCAAAATATATTTATCACAGGCTCTCACATATTTTTTTCCGAAAATTTACAATTCTTAAAATATGGAAGAGTTCAAACAATTTTTACATTCCAAACAAACGCTATTCTAAGCTTGGCAAAGAATTTGACTTGAAAGGCGAATTTCTGAAAACTATATCTATTTAGATTTTATTACAATAATATAAAATAACAAAGTATTTACATCTGTAATTATTGGGCACCACATTGTGTACAAGAGACTAAGCGACTTAGAAAGCAAGTTAAAAAATCCGTACAGAAGTTCAAGGATTGGAAAAAAATTAAGTTGAATTTTGAATCCCCTTTTAATCAGTTTATCAAGATTTTTTCAGAGTGTCACAAAAAATATTTTATGCGATTCTTAAGCAGAAAAGTTTTTAAATCTGAATTTGAATTGAATAATTTACTTTATTAAATTTTCCAATTTCAATAAAGTTAACAGGGGTCAAGACAACAAGATATCGATTGGTTACTTGGGTTCTTTTATTGTGACGTCACTTTTGTATCTAGACTTTAAGTTTGTGTTGTATTTTTAAAATACATATTCTTAATTGAAATACATTTTATGGATAATTGTCTTATAAAAAGTTAGAGTGACAGCCAGGCCTGTGCACGGGCCGGCCCGGCCCGGGCCGGCCCGGCCCGGGCCGTGATTTTTGAGGCCCGGGCCGGGCCGGGCCCAACTTTCAAAATTGCTTACGGGCCGGGCCGGGCCGGGCTCGAAAATCGACGGGCCGGGCCGGCCCGGAATTTATTAATCTTAAATATACCTTATCAAATCCAACTTTAAAAAAAAAAATTTTAAGTCTTGTATCAAAATGTAGTCACGGATTTCGGGTTTTAACAATTTGTTGACTGACTTACTGGAATTTTTAAAAGTTTGAAGAAAGTTCTGTTCATACAAAGACTTGTTTTTGAAACTTTTTGAAATCGCATTGAATCAATTAAGGGCTTGTTAGAAAGCTTAAATCCAGGGCTATGTAATAGTGTGAAATTTTTAGAAATAAAAATTCGAAACAAGTCAAAAAAGTTCCTGGGGCCGTAGTAACAATCGCGGTAACAACTAAAAGTAACGTGGCTAAAAGTAAAATATCTCAAAGCAGCTTTTTGCAAACAAAAATGGACAAGTTTTATCTTCAGATTTACTTACAATCATTTGAATCACTCATCCGTGATCGCAGCTAGCACTTAACACGTAAAATACCGGTTGTTACATTGGTTTATTTCGATGCAGAGTTTAACGCTGAGCACGCCTGTGTTATTAGTTTTTCAAAATTCACACTAAGAATATGAGAAACGGCCATTTTTGAAACCTTGTTTTTCGCGTTTTTAAGCTATCGTTAATTTTCATTTTTCTTATGATTTCTATAAATTTTTGTATTGTTTTTTATACCGTCGGAAAGCCCAGAATTAGAGCTTTCTAACGGTATATCACACTGCCAAAATAATTCTGAAATATTGTACTACCAGCAAAAAGAATGATTTTCGCCACTTTTGTAAACGTATTTTTTTGAATAAAAAGTCAAAATTTTTCGCGATTCCAAAAATCCTTACGGCTCTACTATAGCGCAAAAGACAGAGCAATTAAAATGGAACATTCTTGTGCAAAAAAATAAAGTAAAACATGGCAGAAAACAGGCTTTCTCTTCAAGACTCTCAAAAAAGTTCGAAAACGATTTTTACGTAAAACTTTAATTTCGCTGTAGAAACCTAGATTTTTGACATCGGATTCGTGTTTAGCATGGTCAATTTGCTTATGGAACTGCCCTCAAAGCTTACAACTTGCTGTGAAATTTCAAATTCCGCTCAAGACAAAAAAAAGTGAGGCTAAAAATAGAATTTATCGTACAGGGTTGAACTGATTACTATTAAGCTTGTTTAGGTTTTTTCGTTTAGGTAATTCTGATGATACAACTTGTCTATTTTTGTGCAAAAAACTTCTTTTGCAAAAAGTGGACTGAATCCCGAGATATTTCACTCCTGACTTGGAAACTGAGTATTTTAAGGAATAAAAATTAGGTACAGCGATGAGTCAATTGATGAAAAAGAGTAGAGAAACTTTTTTACATAATCAATATTTCTCTATTTGTGTTAGAAAATAAATAATAGAAAAAATATTACGTTTCGAGTGATGTTGAATAATAAAGTCTCCCACTATTTTTTGCTTGATTTTTTGAATATGTTAGAAATTGCACTGACAGTTGACTATACTACGGGCCAGCCCGGCCCGGCCCGGGCCGGGCCGGCCCGAAAAAAAAATTAGGTTCCGGGCCGGGCTGGGCCGGGCCCAAAAAAAAATGTCCGGGCCGGGCCGGGCGCGAAAAAGTGGGCCCGTGCACAGGCCTGGTGACAGCTGAATTTTTAATGGTAATATTGTTAGTCATTTGTTGAGGTTAAATTAACAGCAAATTTAAGGGTAACACTATAGAATCCCCCCCCCCAGCTAGCGAAAAATTTACTTTTCCTGAAGGGAAAGGACCCGTCCCATTTTGATTCTCGTGCTCTGAATAGGCACGAAAACACTTTGGTTTCCGAAAAATCGAAAAAAATTTTTTTCGATTTGCCTTGGTCCCCCAAGGTAAAAATTTAGGAAAATTCAAAAAAAAATATTTTTTTGAATTCCCGCCAAAACATTTTTAAGGGATTTAGGGCTGTATTGGGAGGGGAAGGGAATAAACAGGGCCACTTTCATGGCAAAATTATTAAAAAAGTGAATTCTGGACTATTTCGGATGTCCTACCATGTTTTTCAACTGGGCCGTGGCAAAAAAAGACTCTATATGCATTTTATGGTCAAGAGTACATCTCGGAATCATGTCTAAGGTAAGTGAGTGCGCGCATCTCTAACTCTCAAGCCCCTGCGCCACCTTCGGGGGCGCACGGGGCTTGGTGGCTTGGAGTTGAGATGCGCACACCCACATACCTTAGACACAAATCACTCGAAAGTGCCTCTGGATGCATGAAAAACATGCATACTAGAGTGGGCCCGTGGTCCCATATTAGGACAAAAAACGCATAGGACCAAATTAGGACGATGGGTACTAAAATAGGACCGGTTTTGGTCCTATTTTTATATATAATTGGACTAAATGCACATCCTTAATTGGGATGTGTAGAAATTTACCTGTAAAAAAGATATGGATGGATGGCATCAGCAATTTTATTAACATTTATGTACATAGTAATTAACTGGGGAATATAGAAGTCAACTTGAGAATTTGGAAATTTGAATAAGCGATTGCCTGAAATCAAAACTGATCTTTGATCTTTATCCTATTATCGCTTACCCAAATAGGAGATAACTCCAGTCTCTTTGGATGTGAACAAATACTGCATGGCTTTGGAAATATCAAACACAGGTGACTCGAACAGCCTAAGTAACCAGCTTTGTTGTTGACGAAGACTAGCTCCAGTGCTGCTTAGCTCCTGAAAATCCAAATACTAACTACCGTATTTTCTCTAATAATCCCCCACTCTCTAATAGTCCCCATCCCTCATTTTTTTACTAGGATTTCAGAGTTAAGGTCATTTTTGATTGACAATTTCCGGTTTTTTCGAGGGTTGAAAGATAATCCTCCATGGGAGTTCAATATAGAAAATACGGTAAATATGCGGTAGACAGTACTCTTATGTAGGGTTGGTTTTTTTGACCAATCATTTAATATTTGGTTTTATAACCGGTTATGTCACCGGTCATTTGATAAAAAACCGGACATCAAATGTCATCAAATATTTTCCGAATACAATTTTTATACATAACAGTATCAATCGAATTCAAACAAATCGTCATAAATTTCATCCAAAACATCGGTCCAAAAAGTGGGTAAAGTGGGTAACAACAGAGGAGACCAAGGCAAATTTTTAAATGCTCAATCTGGGATAAAATGCCTGAAAATGGCCGAAATGCCATAAAAGGAAGAAAATCTCCAAAAAGCAGGAGCTCTTTATATCGTATCTTCCCAAAGTGTTTTTCGATCACTTTTTCGAGATTCTCTGGGTATGTTTTTGTTAGAAACCAGGTTTCAAAATCCGTACATAAGTTCAATGATTAGGAAAAAATTTTGAATTCCCGGGCACCACCTCTTATTAGCGTGGGCATGTCCCTTTAAGGGCGCGGCCGACCATTTTTGAAAAAAAATTTTTGACTAAAATTTGAATTTTCCCCTTGGTCCCCCAAGGCAATTCACACCAGAAGGGTACGTGTATGACCAGAAAATAGTAGTTTCATGGTATTCTACATCGTTTTGGTCACTGGAGTTATGCAAAAAAACTTTCTTAGGCATTTTTGATCATGAGTCTTGCTCGGAATCATGTCTCAGGTAAGTGAGAGCGCCATGGTGCTTTAAGTTTTACACTTTGAAGAGTAGCCATTCTACGGGGTTTTTTATTCACAGAACTAAGCTTAAAGGGGCATGCCCGTGCTCAACACGGATAAAAGGCCGGGAACAGCGCTTTTTTCTTTCTCGATCAAGTTTTACAGGTGTTCTTATCCAGATTTTCAAAGTTTTCTGACTAGTTTTTGAAAGTAGTATAGGGTCATCAGTATTAGATTTGATGCAAAATTAGTGAAAAATGGAAGATAATTCAAAAGAATGATTCAAAAAAATTACTGGTGAAAATCCCCTCCTCAACTTTTTGAAACGCACGGGCATGCCTCTTTAAGTGAACGTTATATAGAGCTAAACATTATGAGGGCTGATCGTTATATGCCAGGGTATCGAAATGTACTTTTACAAAAAATTGTGGCCCTGAAATCTTTTTTTAGGTTTTACGTCAAGATCTGTTTTTTTCGGTGCTCGAAAATAAATAAGCACTAGATGAAATGTCATTTTTCGACGAAAAATGACCAAATTGTGCTTTTTTGGCCAAATTTACTTTTTTCTAAATTCTAAGTTCGCAACCTTGTATATACATTGTAGATACATATATACAGTTTTGACTGTATACATACAAAGGAAGCAATCAATATTTTTACAACTGCTTTAGTAAAAAATTATGGTCTTTTTAAAGGCTAAGATTTTCTTAGCCCACCCTGTATAACTGTAAAAGTTAGGTGTGAAGGCCGTGATTTTTGTAATAAAAATGTTAATATTCTAGATTTGGAAACGAGCATTTCTATTATAATACTCTTTGCTCACACCTACCCTCTAATGTGCACTTGGCATATAATTTATTTTGGGGGCTATTGTGAAAAACAGCAAGACTATTACAGGATCGACAAAATTGATACCGTTGACAGTGTTAAATCAGTAATTTTTATTGCAGATCAAAATAACTTTAAAAAACAAATTAATTTTAGCCATTTACTAGAAGCAGTTTCTATCAACTGATAGTTTCAGCGTTCTACGGCCTTACTTCGACCCCTATGAATATCTATATACTAACTAAATAGTAATCCGAAGAAAAAAGAGCCAGAAAATGGTTTTGAATGCAAGTAAAAACCGATGGACGCTGAAATGAATTTGTTTATGTTCACAATAGTATTGTTTTTGTTAGCTGGAGTATTTATAGCCTGTCAGGTAGTTTAATGATTGGGTATATATTGTTGTAATTGTTATAAATTTAGACAATATTCTTCTTCAAAATTCGGTCAATGTCAGATGAACAGGTGAGATTTGTAATAGGCATGCAGCTATATGCCCAAGACTTGTATGTATGTGCAGCCCCATGGCTTCTATTTATGTTGAGTGGACCGATGAGAAAAGAAATCAGACGTTTGTACAAGATTAATGCTGTAGATGTAGCCACTAACAGTTGGAATAGTCCTCAAGCCAATAAGTAAATTTTGATTTGTGGTAAATTAAAAAATGAATGAAATGTGATCAACCATAAAATAGATAAAAATAATTTTGCTAAAACCTTCTCAAATACCACAAACATAAAAGTTTACCTCAAGCATAATGCCTTGAAACATTTTTTTTATTGCAGTTATTGATTATTGATTGCAAATGAAAAAATAATTAATATCAAAACTTTGCACCCTTTACAAATCAGCTAAAAGCAAACGAACTAATGAATTTTTTTCAAATGTTTTTTGTCTTGAGAGGAATTTGGAATTTTACAGGAAGTTAAATTTGAAGATGCTGAATCTGCAGTCAACCATGCTCAACACGAATCCGGTGTCAGAGTCAGGTTTTTACTAACAAAGACGTCAAAAATTGAACTTTCTTGGAGTTATCTGTCGCGGAATTATTTCTCGCGGAATTGTCTCCTGCGGAATTGTCGACGTGTGAAATATGCCTGTCTTACTTTCAGCTGAAGGGTGCAATATCCAGATGAACAGCCCCTAAGCGGATAATTTAATAAGCCCGCACTTAAACCTTTCCTTCATGAGACTTTGTATAGGGAACTCTAGTTTTTAGTGTTTTCAAACGTCTTGCCTTTTTTATCCAGTTTTAAAGTTTTGTTTCACATTATTTAAAACTGAAAATGAACTTTGCACTTTCCCAAGGTATAGGAAGTAAAAAACGAAAATAAAGTTTTACATTTCATTGCAAGAAAGTAAGAAAAAAGCGAAAATAAATTTACATTTTCTCGAAGAATTTTTTTTAACACTCGAAAAGTTTCAAATCAAAAAAGGTTTCGCCTTTTGTGCAAACAAATGACCTTGAGGATTTTATATTTTTGTCAACTGCTACAATAGCTAATTTATGACTGCAAAAAAGAGACTATAAACAAATTGGGTGAAGACTAAAGCAAATTATTCTTTTTTCTCGCGAATAAAATTTTGTGAAGTATGGCAGCAACATGGTTGTCTGGCATTGTTCTCATCCTAATTTTGAGTTTCGCGAATCAAAGTTTTGGCCAATTGTTCTCTGACGGATTAGAGAATATTGGGCCATCACTCAGTTATGGAATAGCTCCGGCACCTCCAGGTGTCCGCAGAAATATTTGGGCCAATAGTGGGACGTCAAGCCCAAGTGCCAACAGTTACCAGCCTTACCAAAGTAGCAGCACCTATTACAATAGTCCAGGCTACCAAGGCTACTCTAGTGATAATGCATATGGAAGTAATAGCAATGGATACTCTAATAACTATTATAGAAATGGTCTATCTTCTTATTATGGAAAGTAGCACATGATTTTTTTAGCAAAGCTGTTTATTAATTTTCTACTAGGGTTGCTGAATGGACATATGTCCGGACATATGTCCGGACATATGTCCGGACATTTATGGACATATGTCCGGACATATGTCCTGCAAAATGTCCGCCCTTATTAAAATCGGACATATATAAATGAGATTGTTACACAATTTTTTTTACAGTTGTTTTGCTACTCTTTCTGATTTTTATTTTCAGATTGAAAATGACAAAAGAAAAATATAATTTATTGAAACTTCCACTAGTATTGTAAATTTAGACCACCTAGACGTTACCCAAATAAATGGATATTACTCAAACCAACTGTAAGTTACCCGAATCATTTGGATAGGTCCCAAACCACCTAGAAGCTACCCAATACCTCATTGATAGTACCCAAACCACGTGGATGCTCGAACTACTTAATAGTTCCAGAACCAGGACCGTATCAATAACCATCGCATTAAATGCGAGGATAGGGATAAAATCCGCGGATTTTACGTCCTCAGGTATCTTATCTGTTTTGTTCCTTTTTTCAGCCCTAGGTTTTCAAAAGACTATGAATTAAGAGTTTCAGAACCAGGTCCGGTAGCAATAAATTGTAAATTTAGACCACCTAGACGGTATCCAAAGCAAAACCTAAACCAAACCCGACTGGAAGAAGCGGTGGAAGAAATAGAATTGGAAACTGAGTAAAAAGCTTCAATTGTAAATGAATTTGATGTATCTATGAACGATTATTGTATCGTTAATTGAAATTTTTTGAATAAAGTTTGGTTGTATAAGTGTCCGAAATTTTGGACATATGTCCATAAATGCCCGGACATATGTCTGGACATATGTCCAAAATATAAATGTCCGGACATTTCAGCAACCCTATTTTCTACTGATAATAAATCTGATAATAAGTTTTGTTTCACACCACAAGTCAGTTTATTAACTCCTCAAACATACAAAATAGTTCCGCGCAAGTTTAAAACACTAGATTTGTGTGATTTGTAAGAATATTAAATATTTGATAATGAGGCAAAGACACACTTTTTACTTTCGAATACAGATCCGGTCTTTTTGTTCATATTATCTGAAATGAATTGAACTTTGCTTTTAAGAGGCATAATTAAGGCGGGGACAAGCAATTTAAAAAATCGTCCTTGTTTTCAATCATTTCAACTAATATCCGATATTTATGACCTTGTCCTACTTTTAAAAAAAACCTACTTGTATCGGATCAGGTAGAACGCCTATTCATAAAAAAATAATTGGTGGTCCCCGCCTTAATTACAGTGTAGCGTGCTGGTATGCCCCTTTAAAAGTATAATAATGATTGGTGAGCGTGTAGGTTTAACAGCTTGAAGATAGCGTAGAATCAGCGATACTCGTTCTCCCCAAAACAGCTACCTGGCTATCAAACTATAGTACAGTTTTAGCAACTGTAGCACAGTTTTTCGGCATTATTGACATTGACATCACTGGACCCAAGTTATTTTCAAATTATAAAAATAAAAATTTCTGCGGAATTTTGAACATTTTGACAAATATTGGTCATGCCGATGTAATCTTAGATGTGATCTCTGTACGTTTTTTGGGTTAGTTTGGGTAGGTTTGGTGGTTTTCTTTTGAATTTCAAATCCCAAAAAAGAGAGTTTGAACGGAGTACTTAAACCTGAGCCCCCCACTCACTTGAACCAAAGCCGCCCCAGTCAAATCAGCTTGGGGACCAAGGCAATTTTTTTTGAAAAATTTTTATACCATTAATTTTTTGTATGAATATGATTTAAAAAAGTTTTTTATTCCGTTATGATGAAAAATAATGGTATAAAAAATTTTCGAAAAAAACTGCCTTGGTCCCCCAAGCTGATTTGACTGGGGGGGGGCTTTGGTTCAAGTGAGTGGGGGGGTTAAAACGACTAGCGTCATAAAATTGATGTAGGTCATGCAATCTGCCTGTGAAACAATGAAAACTTTGCTTTTTTGTTTTATTGCATCCCAATGAACAAAGAGCTGGCAGACTGGGTGCCGGATCTATTTTCCTTATAACATTGTTTTTAATTATTGTTTTTTATGGGCCAAGCTCATTGTAGCAGCAGATACATGTTGATGATTTGTATTTACAGAAAAGTTATTATTTAAACTTTTTCGTTTTAAAAGTATCCAAGAGTAAATGAGACTGCAACAAGAGCCTTCAAGCACACAAGTTGTTGTAACAAAAGAGCCAAAGAGATTAGAAGAAGACAAGCCAGTTATCTGTAATAACAGCAAATTTCAAATGAAATCAAACTGATTTTACCAATGTATAAATCCAGCTGGAATAACTAGGTATAATTATAAAACATATTTCCAAAATTATGGTTGCTTTTACAACATTATTTCCCTGTAAATATTTAATGTTAAAACATTTTTTAGAAATCGCTAACTTACTATATTAATGTTTTTAATTTGCTTGATAGCGTAGAAAAAATAGGCACTCAAGAATAAATTAATTCCCCCAAATATTATTTTTAAATAAAGAGGAATAAACGATTTGTAAGTCAAAACAAAACAGATAATTGTCGGGTTAGTACAAGTAGTTGTGGCTGAAGTAAGTGTTAAGTGTAAGTTGTTAATTTTATTCATTTTTTGTAAGTCGCAAATTGCAATTACGGGAAAGTAAAATAGAATCAGATGTCACTGACCCATTCTTTAATGATATGTGCGATTTTTTTGCGTCACAAAACTGGGTCTTTATCAAAAATCTGACTCATTATGAGATGGCTTTTTTAAAGAATTTTTCGTGTCTGACACGTCTGTATCGTAAGTTACATAACCTTTGTGGGTCTATGTGTGTTCGAGAAACACACAAAAATATGCCTTGGTCTTTCCTGTTGATTTTAAGCAAAAAAAAGTTTTTGAATAAAAATGTCAAAAAAAAATTGTTGCCTTGGTCCCCAAGCTGATATAGGATTAGGCAAGGGTAGGTCAGAGTAAGTTATGACGAACTCAAACATAGTTTCCATACTTCTTTAAGCTTCAAAAAAGCATGTTTGAGTCTATCCCAACATACTCTGACTTACCCTTGCTCAAGCCTTAAGCCTACAAAATAACAATATTTTGAGAAAAAAATTTGTGCCGAAAAAAACAGAGGAAAACAAGGCATTTTTTTTGGGTGTACCCTCGAACACATATAGAGCCACTTTTGTTAACTGATTATTGCTGCAGTCAACCTATTGACGAAAAGATTTTTTAATTTGAAAAAAGCTACTTGGTAAAAGCATGGAAATAGCATATATACTGACTACGCCAGCTATAGTAGCTAAGCTTGTGTAAGATAGTGTAACGCGAATGTCAGCCAAGTTTCTAGCTGGATATTTAATAGACAAACATCTGTCTATTGTAAGAAATATCACTGGTATAGGTTCCACGATCACATAAAATGTAGCTGCGGCGTAAAACAGTTTGTCTAAAAATATTTATAACTGTGACAGTCTTTCACTCCAACAATCAATATATTGATGAAATTCGTTTATTTAATTTCCCCAAAATTTTATTTTCCTTTACCCCCAAAGTAAAATCGGGCGAGTTTGTGACAAAGCTTGTAAAAACACTTTGTAGTTGGTTTTACCGACTATGAAAATCCGACACCCTCGATAACCCTACACCTCTACCATGATGTGGTTAGCCAGCAAAGAAATAAGACAAAGTGACACCCGGATAACCCGACACCCCAAGCAAGAAAATTTAGAGCACTTTAACCCCCCCCCCCCCCCCCCTGAAAGGGGGAGGGTGGCTGGGCGGATGCTGCGGAGTCAGCTTCAATTTAGCCGAAATATTTCCTTCACAACCTGACATTCCGCTGATTTTTACTAAAGTTTCCGTTAAAAAATCAAAAAATTAAAATTCAAGTATGGCCCAGAAAAGTTCTTCAAATTTTTCACACAAAAAGTCTGTTCTGTCTTGTTGTCTTCACTTTTTGTCGTCTTCGTTCATGATTGACTCACTCAATTGTCTGTCTTTCAGATGAGCCATCGAAAGCAAAAGGGTGTTTCTATTGCTGTTATTGTTGTTATTTGTCTGAATAAAGTGAAAATCTTCGATAACCCGATACCTCGATCTTCGAATCAAGTTAAAGAGGTTTGACTGTACCTACTTTCCAAGATTTTTCGTATTCTTTTCTAGACATCAAAAATCTTAAACATTTTTTCGATACTCACGCTAAATTTATTATCCAAAAAGTCGAAAACTATAGGTTCCCTGTAGAAGAAAAAAAAGTTCTCCTACCTGTTTTACTGATTAAAAAGCCATCTATCAGTCCCACTAAAATAGTATAAGAAAAGTAACATTTGTGAACAGATATACAAACATTGCTCTAGAAAAATTTTGCGTTTTTAATCTAGTTTTAAAGAAATAGCAGCAAATTAACAAATGAGTCAAGAGTACAACAGTGATTGTGCCAGCGAATACACAAATATATTTGTAGACAATGTTCAATACAGTGAGGTAGGGACGCTGCACAGGTTCGAATGGCATTTTAACAATTTCAATTATTAAATAATGCGCTAATTTTTTTATTTATATTAACAAGAAGACCTCTTTTGTTAAGCAATATATTCAGACAAATACTGCATTTATGGTTTTTAAACAACAATCTCTAGATTTCACACCTTTAATAACAGGTGGTGAAGTTTTTAAAAGTGTATAATTTAAGAAAATTACATGTTTTATGAATAAAAAAAGTGTTCACGGTCTACGTAAACAAAAATTTTTAGATCTTCCTCATACTGTCCGATTTTAAAAATATGTTTTTACGCAAAAAGCGCTTGTTAAGTGCGTTCTGATTGATGCTTCAGAATTATTTTCATGGCATACGGTTGAGACATTACATTTGAAAAAAATTAAAAGGCATATGACCCGAAAAGACTAGCAAGGGACCTTTCGTGGTGCCATTTTTTCGACCTTATCACAGGATTTTTATTGCATATTCTTGTAGAGCAGCCATCACTTCTTAGCTAAATTAGGCCCTGAAAGCGATATTTCCGCAAAAGAGGATGCAACAATTAATACATAACAAAGTTATAAATTACAGGTAGTACGGGCGACGCCCGTTTAGTTATGTGACAATTTCGCTTCAAGGGCCTAATTTAGCTAGAAAATTATAGATGCTCTACAAGAATATGCAATAAAAAAATCCACGCGATAGGATTTGAAAAAAATCTCACTCGCGAGGATTTCGTGTATGAAAATAAACTGAAAAAATTCAACAATTGAGCAATGCAGTTGTCATGCCTATATATAAATATATAATGTGAGAAACAATCAAACAATAGATTAGATCACTGTATTATTTCCCATAGTAGTAAGACGAAAGACCATTGCCGTAGTAATTGGAATATCCATTGTTGTTTGTGCCAGTGTAGTAATTGTTGTTTTGATAGGGCTGGTAACTTGGAGAGGCAGGTGGTGGAGAGGCTGGTGGTGAAGTAACACCCCAAATATTGTGGCGCACTCCAGGTGGAGGAGCGGGAATACCGAAACTAAGAGCTGGTCCAAAATTTTCCAATCCATCCGAAAACCATTGCCCGACACACAAATTTGTAGAAATCAAAAAAACTAATAGATTAACAACACAAGCAAAGTTATTAAAATACTTTAATTTTGTCATAGTTAAGAAAAGGGTTTGTTGGAAATTTCCAATCTGAACTGCTTGCTTTTATACTTCAAAAATATTAATTGCTGTGGACTGCATTGCTTTTTTATTGTGGTTTTAGGTCAAGTGCTTCTAGATTTTGAGTAATAAATTGGGCTGAAAATAAAGTTTCATACCGGTTTTCACATCACCATATCATTGACCAAAAACAAAAGAGTAAACTATTACAAGTCAACTTTGGGAATGCGATTGCATGACAAAGTTGGTTATTTATTTGTCGAAAACAACACAAACTACAGGGTGGTGAAAAAAGATAAATGCGGGCTTATATAACTGACACAGTTACAGAAAATTTTTATGGAATTTTTTTACAAGCTTTTTACTTCGTTAGATAGTAGTTTAACTTTTTCGATGAAGCTGTAAAAGCTGTGAGACAATAGGAAGCTCCGAAACTGCAGATAATTGTAAAACTACTGAATTTGGGCAAAAAAGATATTATTGATATTGTTATGTATTGTTATTGATATTATTATACTTTAGAGACAGTCTCATAGTTACTAGAACAAGTTTTCAATGTATAAAATTTATTAGCACTTCATCTGTTTAATTTTTAAGGAAAAAAGCTTTACGAAAAGCGACTTGTAACATTGCTGTAGTGGAAAAAACATCGAAGCAACAGAAATAAAAAGCGATGAAAATGAGAAAAATAAGCATAGACTTTCGACCGATCTGTACTAACACTTTTAAAAGGGAACTAAAAAATCTGATATTATCGCTACCGTATAACCTCTATTAAACGGGCACCTCTACAGTTAACGTTTTTCAAATTTGCTTTGCTTTTTTAACCCCAATATTGTTTATTTTTCGAAGCGGACGACCACTCATTTTGTAGAGTTTGTGAAGCTCGGACAAAATTATTAAGGAAGAAAAATGTAGCCCTTTATAACAGACGGCCGAGCCTGGTCCCTTCGGGTCCTTTATGGAGAGCGTCGACTGCATATAATGTGATGAGACTAATATAATGATGCAAATTCTTTATTCAGACAAGTCTGTAAAAATCAATGAATTAAGTTTGGAGTGTTTATATAATATTGGTCACCTTTAAATTACTTTAAGTCAAAAAAAATTTTTTAGTTTTTGAATTGATGGACCATGTCAAACTGCGCACTGGGCTGTGCACATGTCATAGCCTGCGAGAACATTGCTTAGAACAGGACTGAGAGCACTGACTAACTGATCCGTCACTTTGCCGCAAATGTCATCGCTCAATGCTTTTTCATGGCAATCACCCTGAAATATTACAAATACTTTTTCTTTAGGCATTCTAAGCCCACTTGAATAGTGTTGGTTATGAAATCGTCTTGGAGCACTCCTGGAGGCAGACCTTGTTGAGCCATCTTGCTGGTCACACTTTGGCACATAGCACACATGTTGACCACACCACTTAGATCATCATCGTCGTCCAGACCAACCAAATGTTCCAGTCCGTCCACTCCACTACCGATCAGACCGCCGATTTCGTCAATCCCATCTCCAACTGCGTTGGCGGCACCTTTGAACATTTGGCCGAGATCATCTAATACACCTCGTCTTTTACGCTTTAAAACACTTCGCTTTTTACGGCTCAAATAACCTTGGTCAGCATTGTCTGTCTGAATTTGTAGTTTTTGCACTTAAAACAAGCTTGAAATATGAGTCAACGTTACCTGAGCGGCTGTGTTTGCATTAATAGCTGCGATCATTTGTAAAATTTCTGCAAGAGGTTAAATAATTTAGCTGCCAAATTTTGTTATTAAAAAAGACCTTGGTCAGAGTAGGCACCACTCTCCAGCTCGTAAAACGCTTTCACAAACCGTTCCATGCTATCCTCGCTCATAGTCACAACATTGCTGCTGTCGTCCATGTCAGTGGTTTGAGGAGGAAGTGATGCAGGAGCCTCTCTCTTTTTCCAGTATCTACCAGTAGGCTAAAAAAGAGTAAAGCGTGGATGATAAAACTTATTTACACATCTGAAAAATTATGTTTTAGAACCACTAAAAAGACTTTTAAAAATAAATAATTCAAAGCTCAAAACAAATTTAAGAGAAAGAGGGGGGGTGGGGTTGGTTGTTGAATCATTTGACATCACACCTTTATCATTTTCTGAATTAAAATTTTTTTATCATTCAATAATTTTATAGATGTTGTTTTTTGACATCTCACATGTACAGTAAATGAAAAAGTCAAATTGACTTTCAAGAATAATGAACCAAATAAAGGTTTGTTAAAAAGACGTTTTAAGAAAATTTACATCGAAGTATGGATCGTAATATGGATCATATGCATCGTAAACTAAACAAATAACAATTTTTAGGTGCATATTATAAATTTATTATTTACAGTATGGATCATAGCACAAAACGTATGAAAGTGCTACACTTAGCAGCACGGCCAGCATGCATTGTTTACCTCAAAACGGATCATTTGCTGATTTAAAATAATATAAAAAGCTGGATTACCAAGAGTTGAGAACATTTGAGTCACTTATGTCCCTTAGAGCCACAACTGATAGCTTGTGTTTAATAACATGAAAAACAGCACGAATTTCTTTGCTTATATACATATTTTCGGTGAGCTCGGTTGTTTAGATAGAAATCTTGTTCTCAGGAATATAAATGCTGTTAGCTTTAGCATTTGTGAGACAAAAAGAAATAGTGGAGAAAAGGGTGGCTAACATTGTTTTAGACTTTAAAGTTTTTATTGTTTCATGCATTGTTTTGAAAAAATTTTACACAGTGCCATTCCAAACATATCTAGCAACTGTTTAAATTTCAAATATTTTCCTGATGATACATAGGTTTTAATGTTATTGAGCAAGAAAAAGTGCCTTTTTATTTTAGCCAAAGTTCAAATTTATTTGCTAATCTTTGTCCACTAACATTTATTTGTTAAAGTCGTTTGCCCGTTACTCCATTTACACCATTAGAGTTGAAATAATCACGAGTGAGAATATTTTCGTCAATATTGCGGACTATTCCAGGAAAGCAGTAATATTCTTTTTTGGAAAAATGGTAAATCTTCTGGCTGTAGAAGTGTTCGAGGGTACACCCGAAAAAATATGCCTTGGCCTCGTTGTTTTTTTTTTTGCAAAAAAACTTTGAAGAAGTGCTTGGTCCCACCTGATGTTTTTTTGGCACAAATCTTTTAACTTAACATTTTTTTAGGCTCATGCAAGGGTAGGCTAGCGCATGTTAGGACAGACTCAATACTGCTGTTCAAACAACTAAGAAAAATATGTTGGAGTTCATCCTAACATACGCTGGCGCACCCTTGCCTAACCTATATCAGCGGACCATGGCAATTTTCTTTGACATTTTACACCAACAATTTTTTTTTGCTTAAAAATGGTTAAAAGTATTTATTAATAATTTCTGCGTTTATAAAGAAAACATTTTTTTTCGCGAAAAATCAACAGGAGGACCAAGGCATATTTTTTAGGTGACCCTCGAACACATATAGAGCCAATCTTTTAAATCAAATCATTTGTGCTGATCATAGTGACCTCGCCGTCCTCCGGGCCCTCCCGTCCCCGTCTCCGTCCGGACGGCGACGAAAAGTGAGACGTCCGGACGGCTGCCGTTTGGCAAAAAGAAAGTGGACGGCCGGCGAATTTTTTTTTTCGAAAAGACGGCCGGTTGGACGGCATGTCGTGCAAAGTCAGGATGGGACGGTGTACGGCCGGTAAAAAATACGGACGGCGGGCAAAAATTGTGACGGCAAAGTGATAATCGTGACGGCACAATAAGCAGTATATTGCAATATCAATTTTGAAAACATCCATTTTCTAATGTAAATTTTTATTGAACAAGGCAGAGATTTAACTGTAAAACTGGCAGAAATAAGAAAATAAAGACACACAAAATTGAGATCTTGTGAAAGAGCTTCGAAAATACATCGTCTGTTGCCAGACAATTCAGCTAGATACTCTCGCTTGGCTTGTCTTACTTTTTCTTTTTCGTCTCCATCTAGGAAATCCATCGTTTCATCTACGGCTATGGAAATGCCCAACAGGGCAAGAAATTCAACGCCCGCTTTAGAAACGTCAACAATTAATGTGTAACCACTGAATACTAATCCAAAGTGCATGTGCACTACAATAAGAACAGCCATCCGGCGAAAAAGAAATTTACTGGCCGGCGAAAAACTCGAAGACGGTGGACAGGACGCCGTCCAATTTTTGCTTATCACGGTCACTATGGTGCTGATAGCAAATGCGGTGTCCGAAGCAGTGGTTTAGCTGACGAAATTTTTTTAGTCGATAGGTGTTTCAAAAAATGATTATGAAAATGAATAGATAATCACTGATTTTCGACATGCGGTGATATTCTCCGGTGACTTTGAAAAGTATTAGAATCTCTATATAGTATTTGGGTCAGCTGTGTGTGTGTGTGTAACGCTAATACATGCCAATTCCCGCTTCACCAGTTATATCTTTTTTCTGGGAGATATTTTATTAGGCAAATTTTCGCTCATTCGATAGCTCTTTTAACGACGGAGGATCTATAAAATTCAGTTTTGAAGGTTACTGCGAAAAAATTCGAGTTTTTGTCCCTTGCAGTTGACAATTAGGGGTTGAAAATCTTCTTTTTTCGAGTTTTTTTGACTTTGAAGATCAAAAATGGGTCATAAAGGGCAAAATTGCTTTTGCGGCCAAATTCATCGTGTTCTCCAAGATGTCATCTATCATTAAAAAAAAAGAACGTTGAAAAATTCGCGTTCCAAGAGGGGCATCTCACTATTTTTATGAAAGCTATTTTTCTAAAAATCTTCTTTTTCGAGTTTTTTTGACTTTGAAGATCAAAAATGGGTCATAAAGGGCAATATCGCTTTTGCGGTCAAATTCATCGTGTTCCCAAGATGTCATCTACTATAAAAAAGGACGTTAAAAAATTCGCGTTCCAAGAGGGGCATCTCACTATTTTTATGAAAGCTATTTTTCTAAAAATCTTCTTTTTTTCGAGTTTTTTTGACTTTGAAGATCAAAAATGGGTCATAAAGGGCAAAATCGCTTTTGCGGCCAAGTTCATCGTGTTCCCAAGATGTCATCTACTATAAAAAAAGGACGTTAAAAAATTCGCGTTCCAAGAGGGGCATCTCACTATTTTTATGAAAGCTATTTTTTCTAAAAATCTTCTTTTTTCGAGTTTTTTTGACTTTGAAGATCAAAAATGGGTCATAAAGGGCAATATCGCTTTTGCGGTCAAATTCATCGTGTTCTCCAAGATGTCATCTATCATTAAAAAAAAAGAACGTTGAAAAATTCGCGTTCCAAGAGGGGCATCTCCCTATTTTATGAAAGCTATTTTTATTAGAAAACTTCTATTTTACCAGGATTCCTTTCACTTTTAGATTTCAAAAATGGAATTTGTCTCGACACGAGAACTGTAGTTTGTCTTGAGTTCAAATATTAGTTCGAATATTTTCATTTACACTATACAGGAAACAGTTCCCTATTAAAGCATGCTTTGCCATGACAATTAATAAAAGTCAAGGCCAAACAATCGATTTTGTTGGAATTGACCTGACAGATCCTGTGTTTACCCACGGAATGACATATGTTGCATTTTCCCGTGCAAGGGCGTGGCAGTTTATCAAAGTTGCAGTGAAATGTGACAGCAAAAATAAAGTGAAAAACATTGTGTGGAAAGAAGTTTTGCTTGACTGTTAAACTAAAAAAGTGGGTTGAAATTCCTTTGAGCAAATAGCTCATAAAATGCCAATCACGCGAAGTGGGTTTACGACCTGATTGGTACTGTAGTGCTATACTACACTGAACTTCGCTTTCATGACGCAGGCGCCCGAAAGGGCGCCAGTTCGCCTAGTATTGGAATATTTCCATCACCCGATTCCAACTTTTATAAAAATATTTGTGTTTTGTGCTCTATATTATTGTTAACTATTTAAAAGTTTGTAACCACAACAACTAACATTATTAATAAAATAGTGAGACTTGTAAGATTTACTGAATTAGAGCCTGAATATAGCATTCCCTTTGACATCACATCAAAATCGAAAAAAGTTTTAGGATAGGTTCATCTCTCAAATTATAATGCCACCATTCAGGCACAAACGCATCAAAACCATGCTGATCCATCACTTTCTTTAAGTAAGCTCTCATTTCTTTTTGCTGATCAGTAATTAGAGTAGTATTATGATAAGAAGAATCATCAAACAAATCAAAGCTACCACCCACATCTAGGCTACCATCATCTAACCTCAATATTTTTCTACCATCGCTTAAAGTCTGCTCCACAGGATTTACTTCTTTGACGTCTTTGCCCAGTTTAATAATGGTCAAATCTAAAGTACTACCTCGACTGTGTCCAGAAGTGGGAGTAAAATATTTATCCCTTATCTCAGGCTTCTTTAAGTCCTGGTTAGGGTAGTAATACGTCTTTTTAGACTGGTCACTAGAGTTTTTGAACCATTCGAAAAAGTAGTCCACAGTGCGCTGGGCCTGTAAGCATCATAGATGAGCAGAGAATACCCACTGGCGCTCAGTGTCTGCTGCACTTTAGATAAAGCTTCGGCTGCATTTTCGGTCAGCATAGCACTAGCATTGGAGAATATCCAGGCAGAGGGTGTCCCATGAAGTTCTCGTTAGTATTGTAGCGTAAATTCTGTTTGATAGTTGGAATAATGTCATCAATAAATACAAAATCAGCAGGAACAGAGCTTTGAATGCTCATACTTGAGGGCTTGCAAAGAAGAATAATTAAAAATATGGAATTTAATGAAATGCACATCAATTTAAACATTAGGAAATCTTTTTAAATTAATACGAGAAAATCGAAATTAAAAATTGTGGATATTGGTTTTTCCGTTAATTTATATTTGCCGAAAAAGATAAGTGATTGTTTGTTTTGTCATTCTGTGAGTCTCTCATTTTTATTTAAGATGGTTCAGTTTGTCTAGTTGTTTGTTTTATTATCAATTGCTGATGAGCATTGACTTTTCTACACACATCAAAATAAGTAAGATGACTTTTGATTCAATTAATGATTTATTAACGATGATCATCAGAAGTGGAAAGACACTTTTTACCGAAATGACTAAAACCATGGTACCTACCCTTCCAACAGGTATTTTACCCCGTTTTGGTCACTGGAGCTGGGCAAAAATAACTTCTTCGTGCATTTTTGATCAAGAGTATTGCTCGGAATCATGTCTAAGGTAAGTGCGTGCGCGCATCTCTAACTCTCAAGCCCTCTGCGCCCCTTTCGGAGGCTTGGGGGCTTGGGGTTGAGATGCGCACACCCACATACCTTAGACACAAATCACTCAAAAGTGACTCTGGATGCATGAAAAAGCATGCATATCAGAGTTTCTTTATGCGGTAGGCCTCAGTCAACAAAACTAATGTCAAAATGTATTTCCAATTGTAAAAATGTGTTTAAAGCACGTTCCAGTAGTCAAAATGTGAAAAATATCATTTCAGACGTTTTTGGGCGAAGGTATTATACTATAGTTAAGCCAATATTTTTTATTCTTTTTCCAGGCCTTTTCAAAAGTATTTTTTATAAGAACTATTGTTTGTGAGCTCAAGTAAAAGCACAATTTTCAATAATCAAAATTTTTAAAATGCATCTTCTATTCTTTAGGAAATATTGGAAATCCTGGTAGATTTTTTTTCTCGCAAAGCAAATGCGTCAAGCAATCAGGCAGCCATGAAGAAGACCCCACAGCTTGATTTGTCAGCAAAAACCTTTCCACAAGTGTGCATGTATATATAAGCTGAGCATGCTATATATAAATTTTCGAGAGCTGCATGCTACATCAACATCGATATGAGCTCACAAGCACACCAACACATACAACACCCCCCCCCCCAACACTGCTTTGAGGTCGCAGTTTGAAAGCCAATTTACATGTCTTTTTTTTGTCTATTTTCAGAATATAACTTTTGTGTAGCTCTAATATTAACATGCAAGCTGCCAGGGAGCGGTGAGCGGGATTCTGTGGGCTTTTTTAACCAGGCTTCAGCCGCTCCGCATTTTTTTCAATAAGATTGTTGTATAAAAGCAGTGAAATAGACGAAAAAGCTTCAGTTCTATGTCGACTTTTTTCAGTCGGGGGAAACCTTCGTCAAACTTTTTATAAAACACTTTTCAAAAAACTTTTTATTTGTTTGATATTTATTTTTGCTTCAAATTTGTGTAAGGAAAGCCTTCAATTCGGTTTTCAGTGTTTCATCATGAATAGCCAGTTACACATTTCTACTTTTAATCACCCATCAGCATCAACAATTTTTATCTTATCACAATATATAGCAGTTTTATACAAATTAGCGTTCAATCAAGTAATTTTTTTCGCTATATTGAGGCGAAACTAAACACTCTTGAGTCAATTGCAGATATCATCGTCAACTTTTTTCAAGCCTTAACTAATAAAGAATTTTGGGCAGATTTCAGTACAAAACCCATCGAAACAATAATAAAGACAATATTAAACAAACATTTGTCTAATTTTTTGGAAAAGATTGACATCGACGAATTGGAGTCTAGATTGATAAAAGGTAGATTAATGAGTGTCTCAAAAGAAACACACAAATTAAACTTTAGATGACGAAATAATACTTGAAAACTTACAATTAAAGACACCATAATGAAGGATTCAACTGCATCTATTAAAATAAAATTTGCTCATGTGAAATTGCTAAGAGTCAAAGTGAGTAAAAGTAATTTTTGGCCGAAATTAAAAGGCAAAGAAACATTTGTTTTTAAAAAACGAATCGAAGTGCAAATATCAGACGTAAAATTAGTGTTTGTGCCCAATGAAAAAGATGATAAAACTTCCTTCTGGGAAAACCGTAAGCCACCTCCAAAAGAATTGAGTGAGTTTTTAAGTTTTTTGTCTGTTGGCACATAAATGTACCAGCAGTCATATTTTAATTGATGTGCTGAACATTTCTGCCGTAAAAAGCATTTTAGCACTACCTAAAGATTGTTTTCACTTGTCTTTGCTTTCTTTGAATTTTATACCGTGCTTTTCTAAAAAATATATCTGCCTTAAAAAAGTTTCGACCTTTCGACTTAAAAGTCGAAAGTCGATAACCCTACTTATTTACTTTGTTACCACAAATTTTGACCTCATTTTGAACTGCGCTACATCACAGATTCATAAATTTTTGCATTGCTAAAAAATAATTTCAAAATGTGAGCGGTTAAAGCACTGCAAATAGCTGCCGATTTGTCAAAAAATATTTCATTTTTAAATCAATTTTCCCAACCAAAATGAAGTAATTTTTCAAAATCAAAAAAATGCGTCACTAATTTCAAACTCAAGGCTTTCTAGCGAGCCTAAGCTATGTCATGTGTTCAAGATTGTCATGATAAAAAAAATTACAGGCTGAAACGACTCAAATTCAAAAAAAACACCATGTACCTGAAAATTTTGGGACACGGACAATTCGCCTCCAGGACAATTCGCCTCCGGGCCGATTCGCCTCCCGGGACAATTCGCCTCCAGGACAATTCGCCTCCAGGACAATTCGCCTCCGGGACAATTCGCCTCCCGGGGCAATTCGCCTCCCGGGACAATTCGCCTCCAATTACATTTTTTATCTCCTGTTCAGTCTGTCCATTCACTTCATGAACAAGCCTATCCTTAGTTTGTATTTTTGCAGAAAGGGTAATATTGTAGTTGTATTGCATTAATTTTTACAACATTTTTGTCAATTTATCACCTAATCGCCCTTATTTTCTCATGTTGTTGTCCACCTGGTTTATTTAGGTGGTCCACTTGAATCATGGAGGTCTCTAGCTAGTCAAAAAAGTTCAGCCACTAAAGCTACTCAAATTTTAGATACCGTATTTACTGTATTAACTCCCCACCCTCTAATAACTCCCCACCCTCTAATAAGTCCCCACCCTACGGACCTTATATCTCAGCCTAGAGCGAACATTTTGCAAATCTGTTTTTTGCGTTTTCTTAATTAGCACGAGTTTACCTAATTCCACTTTTTAAATTTTGGTTGAGCACCCAACATATCAAAATCGAAATATTTTTTTTCCGATTTTTTAAGGGTTGAAAAATAACTCCCATGGGGACTTAATACAGTAAATACGGTATGTTCATTAAAACTGCTAGATACATAAAATATCTCATATTCAGGTGTTTAGATAAACTGACAAACTTGACAAAGTGGAAACTCATATGAACCAAGTGGATATCCACGTGGTGTGGTTGGTGTTGCATCTCTTTTTTAAATTGAATTTTATACCACGTATTCACCAGAAACCTGTATAAAATGGACAATTGCTCCCTGTTCATAAAGGCATTCTTACCCTGCTCAGATAATAGAGACAACAATTATTTGACCTCAAAATTTATCAGGCTATAACCAACTTTAGCTGCCTTTCTTTTGATCCAAGTGGACGACCACATGGCTTAGTTAGGGCATGGATTATCCATGAGAACTGAAGTTGGATCATAGAAAAACATTTTAAATTTTAAAAGTTCTTTACATGACGAAAATATTACTATCCGGGTACCACTGGACTACCTGAGTACAACAAAATCAAGTGGTCGTCAATTTGGTGCAATTTTTTTACGTTTTTCATATTGCGAAACCTATTTTCTGGACTAATTTGGGCATGCTGAAGATGGTTCGATAATAGTAAAAGAAGGTTTTGTATGGTATTTTTTAGTTATTGGGAAATAATTGAACTTGCCAAAACTCGAAAATAGCTTACAAAACGGCATTTTACCGCTATCAAACCATCTTCAGCATTCCCGAGTTAGCGCAGAAAATAGGTTTTGGAACCCAAAAATAGTAAAAAAAATGCTCCAAGTGGACGACCACTTGGTTTGGTCGGTTCAGACTACAAAATTTTTCAAAATGTACGAATTTGAAAAGTGTGGACCATTTTGTGTGTGGATCAGTTTGGTGTGGATCGATTCGCTTAACGCCCGTAAATGAATATACACCTGGACGAGGGATACCTACCTCTAATTGTGGGGATCGCTTCAATGAACTCAAAATTTGATATTATCAAACCTGATTCACCACATGATTTTACATTTGATAGCATGGTTGGTTTTCGATTTAATTTTTTTTCAAATTTGTAGGCCATACACGTGAACATACACCTGACCTAAAGGTACCTACCCTGGGTTTTGGGGTTCGGATGGGTGAAATCGCGGTTTCAGTCCTATCAAACAAGATTTACCACACAATTTCACGTCGAAAATAAGGGTTTGAATGTGGTATGTTGACTGTGACTTCACAAAGATTACTTCTACTACTTTTTTGTACCGGAGTCGAATTGTCCCGGGAGGCGAATTGTCCCGGAGGCGAATTGTCCTGGAGGCGAATTGTCCCTGGAGGCGAATTGTCCCGGAGGCGAATCAGCCCGGAGGCGAATTGTCCCGGGAGGCGAATTGTCCCGGAGGCGAATTGTCCTGGAGGCGAATTGTCCCGGAGGCGAATTGTCCCGGGAGGCGAATCAGCCGGAGGCGAATTGTCCCGGGAGGCGAATTGTCCCGGAGGCGAATTGTCGCGGACCCGAAAATTTTCTGGAAATTTTAAAGCCAAAAAAATTCCTAAAAAATTGGAAAAACTTATTTGTGGTTTGCCTTATTCTCCTGAAGAGTTTTATAGAAAGTACATAAAGCACGGCGTGTCAAACACGTCGAATGGCGAAATCGACATTGACGTTCTGTCATGCAGCATTTTAAATTTGACCTTATTTTTTGCTGTATTTTCAAAATACATGCCAAAAGTTCGTTCCCGCCTAGAGTTCGACGCTTTTTTTATTCCAGTTTTTAAATTTTTCTTTGGTCTTTTGTCAATTTTTTTCATCCATCTGGTCCGAAAACTTGTGAAAATTTCGATTTTGTAATTTATTTTTCCGAATTAAGCTATATAAGCGGAGATATGAAGTCTATTAGCTTATTTAAACATGTCAATTTTCAAAAAATGCCAATTTCGCCTTTCGACTTGTTGAAAGTGAAAAGGGACTAAGGCAAAATTTTATATTTTGATGACAGCATTTCGCTCAACGTAAAAAGTATAAAGGACGTATAACTTTCGATATTCTCTTGTTAGTCATCAGTGTTTTTGCTGAAAAAAGTTTTAAAGCTTTACAGAGAGTTTTATCAAATGTTGTAAAGTAAAAATTTGTTCTTGAATCTATCATATTACAGTCGAACCTGGATATAAGAGCTTTTAGATATAAGAGCACTTAGATATAAGAGTACTTTAGACTGGTCCCGCGAGGTGCTATTATACTAAAAGTCACCCCCGATATAATTGAATCCCTGATATAAGAGCACCTTTGGCCGGTCCGAGGGGTGCTCTTATATCCAGGTTCGACTATACTAAAAAAAACTTTCTCTTCAATGTGTCTAAATTTATCTAAGGTATGATCTAGGTTTGTCTAAAAAATTTCAGCACTGCAGAAAAAAAAGAAAAGAAAAGCAAAATAAAGAATATAAAGAGTCAGTTGCTGCAAGAAGTACTAACAAATTTCGATGTGATAGTCTCCAATTTCCATTTCCGATTTGAAGATAAGCCTGACAAAAAACAGGAGCTTTGTCTTTGGCCGCTGGAATCACGGTTGAACAACTTAAGTTTCAAGTAAAATACTTGAGATATAACAAACTTACATTAACATACGTAGTTTCAGACCGGTTTATCACCAACAAGACACCCTACTTATAAATCCTTTTGTGGTGAAGATGCAATATACATAGAAGATTTAAAGGTTGAGAATCTCGGTGTTTACTTCAAAAGGGTGCCCATTTAGTGCATGATTTAGAAGATAGTATAGCAGAAGAAAGCGAAAAAATAGCGGTCGCAAGTGAAGTGATTCAAAACTTAGATAAAACATTTGATTACGAGAAAAAGGAAGAGCTTTAAGGTTTTGGTTGTTCCATTTTATTAAAATTTATTTACATTTTCATCCCATTTTATATAAACAAAAGAGAAAAATCAAACTAAAGCTGTTTTTTATAATTACATCTGCTTCCTTTCTAATAAGGACAGCTCAACTGGTTTAATACTGGTGTAATACTTTATTAGGTAATTCTGAGTGATAGCTTCATCAAACTGAGTGTTGTTATCAGGCCTCCTACACTCTGGGCAAAGGAATGGTGCAGGGAATTGGTATTTTGGAAAGGCAGGATCTTCAGTGTCCTCCTTTTAACCGTGAATTGACCATATTGTGAGCTTGCACAGATACAAAAATACATCTTCATTTTTCCGAACCTGAATTTTTTCGCTAGACTTTTTTATAAAATGTCTGAAAACTAACCTGTGTTTCAATTTTAACAGTTCTGGTGGTCATTTTTATAAAGTGATTGCGACAATGTTCACAGCCGAAAAAAGATCCAACCCAATCTCTGATAGCATGCAATATAGGAATTGGTTTGAAGCTAGCATCTGTCTGACTATTTCGAAATGCCCCGACTGTTAAAGCGTGAAAAGTGGTCCATAAACCACATGTATAGCCTCTAAATTGAGGTGAGCTGCCTTTGCAATGCTCCCAATCTACGGTCACCGGAAATGGACGACCTTGATCTTCCTAAATAGCTAAATTAGTCTGTCTAAATCTGATATTCATTGAAGCAGCCCCTTGTATGGAATTTATAACTTTTCCTCGGGTTTTTATGAATTGCGAGAAAGTAAAAAGCCAGAAAAGCAAGTTAAAATAGAAACCTCATTTTAAATTTTTATAAATTTAATTGTTTTTCTGTGATTATTTTTAGTAAGATAAAACATCTGGAAATCAGTAAAATAATACTCACCTCAGCCCGAACAAACTCAGCTTGCCAATCCTCTACACTTATAGCCTGTTCAAGTCCTCTTTGCTCAATAAAATCACGCATGTGTGTGAATACAACTCGTGCTCGACCACTGGCGTTGAGAAACGTCTACAAAATATATCTTCTACAACAAAATTACATTTGCAAAGATATCTAACAAATACCTCGTTTCCATTGTCTGGAGAGGAGAGGGTAGATGAAGAGTAGTCTATAGAACTGTAGGGGAAATGCTGTAAATGAGACCGTAGTCATCTTGTTGCAAATTATTTAAAACAAACAGATGCAAGGGAGTTAACAAATGTGTAAAGAGCAGTAAGGTTAGCTCCAAACAGATTGCCTCCAGTTCTTGAAACTTCTCTGTAGAGTGCATACCTCACGGCTTTAAGCATGTCTAATTCGGACACGAAATACATTGCTTTGCACCTGAAATTGTAATGATTGAAGAACGACTCACATTCTTTAACAACAAAATTACTTTTCTGGGTTTTTGTTGCAAGCATTTTCAGTAGCAATAGAAGAAGAGGAATTGGAATGTGCTTTTCTACTACCGAAAGTTAATCCTTTAGCTGCATCTTCAGCTTCTCCTCGAAGAAATTCTTCAAGTTCGTTAAGCAATAGCCGACGAAGTCTGCAAAATTGTACAATGGCGACACAGAATTAAAAAAACAGAATTAAATTTATTGAAAAATGCCTTGGTGCCTATGTTATTCTGAAGATTTCATAATTAAGGTACTCATATCAACCATTATCACCATGATCACATCATCAACATAATTATTTTAGACAGGGGAGACCAATGCATTTTTCAAGAAAAAACAACAGGGGGACCAAGCTAAAAAATCCCCCAAAAGTCAATACAGTGGAGTCTCGATTTAACGTACCCCAATTTAACGTACCCTTCGATTTAACGTACCCTAGGGCCGGTCCCTACAATAATAAAGTCCGTCAAATTTACCCCCGATTTAACGTACCCCTCGATTTAACGCACCCCTAAGGCGGTCCCCAGGGGGTACGTTAAATCGAGACTCGACTGTAGGGCCTTAAAGCTATAATTTTTACTATTTTTAAACGCTTCTATGTTATTGAATTTTGAGCACTAAAAAAGTTTCGACGAAAAAACTTGAAAATTTTAAAGATCTGAGGTTTTCAATAAGAATTTTTGGTACTATTACTGTTTACACCCTCACCACAATTTTTTTTAAAAGTGTTGCCAACACGCTTTATTGACCTAAAATCACCTCAGCAGTTCAAAAAAGACATTATTTTTGAGTTCTGGTTAATAAAAAATTGAGTTTTGGGTGTCACCTAAAAGTACCCTTTTTGACCATTTTTAAAGGATTTAGGGCTGTATTGGGGTGGAAAGGGACCAAAAATGGGCCTATTTAGTGTGAAAAAGAAGATGTTGAAGATAGTTTTGTTGACTGGGCCTACCGCATGAAGAGACTCTAGTATGCATACATTTTTTATGCATCCACAGTCACTTTCGAGTGATTTGTGTCTAAGTTATGTGGGTGTGCACATCTCAACTCCAAGCCCCCAAGCCCCCTGCGCCCCCGAAGGGGCTTGGGGGCTTGAGAGTTAGAGACCACTTACCTCACTTACCTTAAACATACTTCGAGCAAGACTCTTGATCAAAAATGCATTTAGAGGCTTCTTTTCGCCCAGCTCCAGGGACCAAAACATGGTAAAACAGGCAAATGGTCGAAATTTAAAATGGCCAAAACCCATTTTTTATCGACCAGAATTCAAAATAATGTCGTTTTTGAACTCCTGAGGTGATTTTAGGTCAATATAGGGTGTTTGGGAACACTTTAAAAAAATTGTGGTGGGGGTGTGAACAGCAATAGTACCGAATTTTTTGAATAGATGACATTTAAAATGCTGAAAAAACACTTGACAGAAGATTGTTTCACAGTGTAATGTCATTTTCTTTTTGTAAAAAAATATGGTTTCATTAAACAACTTACTCAGCCACTAGCACAGGAACCCTTTCGCCTCTTTTAAAACAGCTAAAGTGGGGAAGTCGTTGATGTGAAGAGCATCTACTAAAGGATGGCCCTTCAAACACCTTCTTGCCACTAATCGGTCACTGTACTTGGACAGGTCTAGCAACAACTCAAATTATTCATTCTTAGTCATATGCTATAATTTTCAAAGATAAAATGGGTACTTGTGCTCCAACTAAAGAAGATGGTTCGCTTTCAAATATATAGCCATAGATGAAGTGCTAGGCTTAGCACCTTCCCATAGTTCGCCATAAGTACCAACACTAAATTTTATTAATTTAGTCTATGAAACTTAGAATTTCAGCTTACTCTCCTAGATGATCGAAAGTAGGCCAGTCTTCAAAATGATTGATAGAATAATCTTGCACAATCACTTGCGTTATTTGGTCACGCATTTCTGCTTGGCTTTGATAAGGTCTAAGTTTGACGCTGTAGTTGGGGTCACTGCTGTTTCGAGGAAAGTACTTAATTGAATAGTATTTTTTAAATTTTAATACTGCTCACAAGTCACACAGTCACGAAATAAGTGAAGTTTAAAGCTAAGTACCCAATGGAGCCGCACCCCCGCACTCCGCACTCCCGCGCAAATCTTCACTCCGCGGTGCGGCGCCAGCGTGTACACAATGAGGCGACACATTTTTGGAGCCGCACTCCCGCGCTCTTTCATTCTGAGTGAGGCGATCTTTATTCGAGTGTGGCGCATCATCGTTGTTTCATTTTCTTATGCTCTTTCGGCGCTCAAATTATTTTTGAGTACAACTTTTCCGCTTGTGGATCCTAACTAAAACTTTTTAAGACCAAGGCTTAATTTTTGGAAAATGGGAAATTTTTCAAAGTAACATAGAACCACCCTATCTCACCTAAAATCATGTGCTGAACACAGTTTGTTAATACCAAAATAGTGATTTCACTAGCCACGACACCTATAATGGGTAGATACTTATTCCGAGGGAGCATCTGCCTACAAATCCCGAAAATATCAGTTTTTTATATGGGATTGCAAACCATGATTTTTTCAATTTTGGTGACTCAAACTATGAAACCTAGGATAGGTACCATGGTTCAGATGGATGGATATCAGCTGGATGGCCTAAAATGAAATTTTAGTCAATTTTTTTACGTTTTTCATGCTCCAAACCTGTTTTTTGGACTAATTCGGACATGCTGAAGATGGTTTGATAGTATTAAATGCTGTTTTGTATGGTATTTTTTAGTTTTGGGCAATAATTAATTTCGATAAAATCAATTATTGCCTGAAACTCAAAAAATACTCGAGAAAACGGCATTTTACCTCTATCAAACCATTTTCAGCGTGCCCGAATCAGTCCAGAAAACAGGTTTTGGAACCAAAAACGTGAAAAATATTTTTTGATCCAAGTGGTCGACCACTTGGTTTTAATGGTCCAGACTCTAGAGAAGGTGCCAGGTGGTGACCCTGCTCACCCTGAGTCTTACTGGTCTTTCACAGAATTGTTTATAATTGTTATTCAAGAAACAATAATGTCTGTTACCACCAGGATTTGAGCCTGCAACCTCAAAAAGCGATCCTGAGAATCCATGCACTAAACCAAGTGGTCGACCACTTGGATCAAAAATTTTTTTACGTTTTCGGGTTACAAAACAATTTTTCTGCACTAATTCGATCATGCTGAAGATGTTTGACAGTGGTAAATTACGTTTTATCAAAAAATTTTGATTTATCGATAACGATTGATTTTGATAAATCAAGAATTAGCAATAACTTTAAATTTCTCGATAAAACGTGATTTTACCACTGTCAAACCATCTTCAGCATGCTCGAATCAGTGCAGAAAATTGTTTTGTAACTGAAAACGTAAAAAAAAATTTGATCCAAGTGGTCGACCACTTGGTTTGCTACTACCTGGTCTAAATTGGGAGAGGTTGCCGTCACCGAGGTTACTGGTTCGAGCCTCACTAAGTGCTAACTTTATTTTTTACTTCTATTTTTAGGCAATCCAGGTGGACAGCCACCTGACCATGAGATACCTACCCACGAATTGGGTTAGGGTGGGGGATATCCAAGTGGACCACCCGAAAATTCAGGAGTCGATTAGACTTATTAACAATTTTTTATTCATACTTATTTTAGCCGATTACGTATTTGTAGCCTGATTACTAAGGTCGCTGGATAGAAAAATTGACTTAAATCGACTTTTCATGTAAAAAATATTTCATGGAAAATTTCCACTTTCCACGTAAAATTTACCTCGATTCATGGTCTTGGTTTTTCTCGGGTGGTTTCAGCAGTTGGGATGGTATGAGGTAATTCACGGATGGCCTAAAAAATCTGGATGTTTTAGGATGGTTCAGACACAATCTAAAAAATTTCGAAAAAAACTTAAAAATCTGTTTGAAAAAAGTTTCATTTTGGTGAAATGTCTATACCCTAATTGGGACCACAGAGGTTCGATGAAGACCACTGATAGTATAACTACTGAGGTGTAACGCCTATGAGTATCAGTGAGAAGAATTTCGCCAGAACAAAACCATACAAAGCTTTTCTGCCTTTATCAAAAAATTTTTTTTTAGCAAATGTGCCTTTAGCAAAAAACCCGCCCTGAAGCACAATTGTCAGCTCTATTACTGGATGTATCAAGAAATTTATACATTTTGAGCGGCTATGAGTTTTTCTAGGATGAATTCCGAAATTCTATGAATGTCAATCAACTTAGAAAAGGAAATACATTTTGGCATATATCACGTGGGAAAAAATATCCGACTAAATTCTGAAAATGCAAAAAAAATGCATTAAAAATTGAGTGCGGCGGTGCGGATTTGCACCCGCACTCGAACTCCTCACTTTCTCACTCCCGCGCCGAGGAGGCAAAACCTCATTGGGTACAGTCGAGTGCCGCACTGCGGTGGTGCCGCTCTTAGTGCGGGAGTGCGTAGGTGCGGATCCAGTGTGTACTCAATGAGCTCTGCACCCTCAGATCTGCACCCTCACCCCCTCATTGGGTAAGCACCTTAAGTGTGATAACTGACATTTAATGCTTAGGCTCAATTAATTACTGCACAAGACCGTATTTTGGTGTTAGAGAGGTGTATTAGATGGATTTTTATGGATGTCATTTAACTATTCTTATTCTTTGTAGCCATCTTTTTAACCCACTGATTTATTTTCGTGTGGAAAAAAAATAAGAGTAACCTTGATGTAGGGAAAAACATGATTCCATTTGTGCGACAAGTGACCTCATTCAAAGGATCTGCACAGTTAATTGCTGCTACTTTGACCACCCTACTCCAATCCTTGATGTCTTTGGCCAAAGACCTGTAGACTGGAGCATATGCTCTGCAATGACCGCACCAATCTGAGTAAAACTGAAATAAATTAATCTAATTGATTTATTTATATGTTATGCATCATAAGTATGATAGCGGATTTTAGGACAGTAGAACCCAGCTTACCCAAAAACTGCTATTCCAAAAATCTCCTACAGTCAACTCCCGATTTAGTGTACACTCTGGGGACTGGCTCCAGGTGTACACCGAGGTTTATTCTAGTCATTTTAATTAACCGCCAGCAAAATTATTAAGTACAGGTGTACACTAAATCCGGTGTACACTAAATCGGGAGTTGACTGTATTCCAAAAATTTCTTATTCTCTCATAAATTTTTCTCTAATAGATTTTAGTCCAAAAGAAATAATCCGAAGTTTTATCCAAACAGAAGATAAGGATGACAACCAATTTCGAAGAAGAATTCCTTATTTGCTCTTTTTATTTAATCGAAAGAAAAATGGTCTAACAAAATTTGATCGACATAGTCTTTGATTAAAGTTGTGTTTTTCAGTTTTCAAAAGTTACCTCAACCAAATAGCTAGAACAAAGCTCGCCTCTATCTTCACAAAATATGGTGTCATTAAAGTAGTTTCGTCGAGCTGAATAACTGCATCTGAAGTAGAGTCATACAGGGTTGGATTGGCCCTTTAGGCACTGTTCCGTATTCAGCTATCTCAGCCAGCACTAAGTTTTTAGATAAAAGACAACATAGCAGAATAAATGCAATTAATGTTCTGTTTAAGACATTTTCAACTAATCGCTGAGACTTAGAAATACTTAGAAATATTTTACATATGGAATGTTGTTTATTTGTTGAAGTAGTAGTTGATTTTTCAAGGTCTAATGCTTCCGTTTTACAACTTTTTAAATAGGGCAGCAGGCAAAAAGCATTCATGAAAACTGGCTTGAAAGCAAAGCTATTACCACACAATTTTTGTCCTGAAAGAAAGAGAATTGAATAAATTGTGCAAATTTAATGCAATGTGAATCAAAAAAACATAAATATTGAAAATATCTTAGAAAATGTGGCTCTATGTGTGTGGTATGAACCCCCAAAAAACTACCTAGGTCCCCCTGTTGATTTTTTTCGTATTCTTTTTAATGTATTCACAAAAATATATATTTTCACTTCAGACAAACATGTTCTAGCGCCATACTAGTGATGTCATCAAAAATATGATTCAATTTGATAGTTTTTTTACTCAAGGCTTAGGTACAGGATAGGCCAGCGTATGTTAGGGTTTGTTTACACTTGTTTTTATCACGTGTTTTGCAGCTTAGAAAACTTTAAGTCCGTTCTAAAATACGCTTTCCTACCTTCATCTAAGTCAGGGCTCTCATCTCAAAATTTCAAAAATAAGTACATTTTTGAAAAAATAAGATTTTGCACCAAAAAATAAATACATTTTACAAAACACGTTAAAACCGGCTCAAGCATTTCATTCTACAACAATATAACATTTGAAAGCAGACAAAATCAAACAAAAGTTTCCAACTTCACGATTTTCGGCAAGACGGTATAGACATTGATTGATCCCAAATACCCAACACTATTTGGGTAGTGCGTTTTTTTTAATCTAAGTATTTTAAAGGCTGTTTAAACGATAAAAACAGCCGAAAAAAGTGTGGGAAGGACATTTTTGGAAAAAAAATTTCGACTGCCTTGGTCTTCTTGTGGTTTTCGGTCTATTTTTGCCATGGTCCCTCTATGGTTCAATCAAAGTAAACTCTCGATTCAGCGTCACCTTGTGAGCGGTCCCTGGCGTTGACGTTAAGTCGAGAGTTGACTCTATACCAAAAAATATTGAATAAATTAACGAAGAACTGCGCTGCAGTCCAAAATTTGAACAATTTGAATGTAATCTTACATATTTTGGAGCCAAATCAAAAAATAAGTACGAAATAAATACACAAGGCGCAAATAAGTACAAATCTTAAAAATAAGTACAGATGAGAGCTCTGGTCTAAGTCAAAGCCAAAAAATAGAAGGGTGCCATCCCAACACAGATAGAGCCGAAAATGTCAAGCATTTAAAAAAACATTTCATTATATGTTTTGCAGTAAAGCAGACAATAGACTTAAATACTTGTTTGCTCAGCTAATTTTGAAAATTAGCTAGATATAAAGGAAATGTTGTAAAAACCAAAACAATCAAAAAAAACAAGCATGTACCTTTTACACATTTTTTAAATTTAAAAAACCCAAAATATTTGCTGTATCTTCTGCAACATATGGTTAAAGGACCATTAAACTTGGTGAGCGCAGCGATTTCAAAAATTCGAATTTTCGCGATCTTTTACAAATCAGGATGGTCTTGCGCCAATTCAAGTTTCACAAATTGCTGTGCTTACCTTACATCCACAATTGCAAAATGACATTTCATTAAGCAGAAGAGAGTGATCTTTCAGCTTTCTCTATCTGCGATCACAAAGTTTTTTTACTGATCACGACAAAAAACCACACCTATTTGCCCTGAGGGATTTTAAAGAAGCGATTACGTAAGAAGATTAAGATATATTGATGTTCTGAATACACCAAATAACTAAAGAAAACAAGTCAGTCAAAGACTAAAGACCAGAGATAAACATTTTGAAAGTCTAAGTTCACAAAAGTAGAATAAAAAAGTCAACACATGATAGTCTAATTTGAAAAATCAGGTTTATACTTTACCAAACACATAATTAGGTCAAAAAGAGCAACAGAAAAAAGCTAAGCAAAACAAGCGCAACCCTTTTTGACTTGAATGGGTGTTTCTTTAAAGGAACTAAATCCAGCAGTGCTCAAATATCCGTTTTTCTACCTAATCAAAACCAAAGTTGAAGTATGAAAACTTTAAAAACAAAGGATGCAAAAGACCCATATACAACAAAAATAATACTTTTTGCTATTGCGATGTATTAAAAAAATTCAAACAAGGTGTTAAAATATAAAATTTGAAAAGGAGATAGTGAGGAAGAGAGACTTGAATTGATTGTTCATCCACTTCCACTCTAATAGTGTCAATCTAGCAGAAACAACAAAGACCAACTAGCAATAGTTCAATGTTTTGAACAAGCACTTGGCTATTGAGAAGTAGCACTGGTGGTCGGAGAAATTAAGTCAACAACCTCAACATTCTCTTTCTACTTCTGCTCTTTGATGGTTATTTATTCAGACATAAAGAAACAGAAAAGGTGTAATGGTCAGTCGATGAACAGAGAAAAAGAGTTAAAATCAGGAAAGATAGTTGAGTCATTAACATTAATTGCCTAGACTGAACTGAGCCATACTTTTTCAAATTAACCGACAAAAATGAGACAGCATTCTATTTTTATTTTGTTTTTTGGAAGAACGACCTGAATTTCTTTTGACTAATAAAAAAGTAGTTCATGTATGCTATTTTAGAAAAAATTAAAAAAAAAGTTCTACTCAAAGCCGATGTAATACCATTAAATGATATTTCCTAGTGAAGCTTTTGCATCTACCTTCATGCCACAAGACACATTTCCAAAAATACCTTCTTTTGATAGCTTCGGTCGTTTATTAACATTAGGTGTGCTGAACATGCCAAATTTTAAAACAATACTCATTGCTTAGTCATTAGAGAAAGGAAAGGAATTACCTTATTCATTGACCTTGGCCATTTATTTTCATCTTTTAAAAATTCAGAAAAATTTGGTGTCAATCTTCAAATTTCTAGGTGCTTATCCACAACCTAAAAAGTAGACTTAATGTTGTTCTGCGCTAAGATACTCAAAGATGAGGACCAGTTTATTAAAGCTGGGAACCCAATGGGAGCCGCACCTCCGCACTCCCGTGCAAATCTTCACTCCCGCGGTGCGGCGCCAGCGTGTACACAATCAGGCGACACATTTTGGAGCCGCACTCCCGCGCTCTCTTTCTGAGTGAGGCGATTTTTTTATTTGGAGTGTGGCGCATCATCGTTGTTTCATTTCTTATGCTATTTTTGGCGCTCAAGTTATTTTTGAGTACAACTTTTCCGCTTGTGGATCCTAACTGAAACTTTTTAAGACTAAAGCTACGATCTACAAATTTTGGAAAATTGGAAATTTTTCACAGTAAGACAGAAAACCACCCTATCTCACCTAAAATCATGTGCTGAGCACAGTTTGTTAATATCAAAATAGTGATTTCACTAGCCACAACACCTATAATGGGATAGATACTTATTCTGAGGGAGCATCTGCCTACAAATCCCGAAAATATAGTTTTTTATATGGGATTGTAAACCATGACTTTTAACCCAAAATTTTACGCTGAACATGGTTTGACAATACCAAAACTGTAATTTTGGTGACTCAAACTATAAAACCTAGGATAGGTACCCATGGTTCAGGTGAATATCAAGCTGGATGGGCTAAAAATGAATTTTTAGTCAATTTTTTTTACGTTTTTCATGCTCCAAAATCTGTTTTCTGGACTAATTCGGACATGCTGAAGATGGTTTGATAGTGATAAAATGTCGTTTTGTAAAGTATTTTTTAAATTTTGGGCAATAATTAATTTTGCTAAAATCAATTATTGCCTGAAACTCAAAAATACTCGAGAAAACGGTATTTTACCGCTATCAAACCATCTTCAGCGTGCCCAAATCAGTCCAGATAACAGGTTTTGGAACCCAAAAATGTGAAAATAAAAATTTTGATCCAAGTGGTCGACCACTTGTTTTAATGGTCCAGACTCTGCCAGGTGGTACCCTGCTCACCCTAAGTCTCACGTGGTCTTTTACAGAATAGTTTATAATTGCTATTCAGAAACAATAATATCTGTTACCACCAGGATTTGAGCCTGCAACCTTAAAAATCGATGCAGCAGCCTCTAGATCACCCCTGAGAATCCATGCACTAAACCAAGAGGTCGAGGAGGTCACCGAGGTTACTGGTTCGAGCCTCACTAAGTGTTAACTTTATTTTTTACTTCCATTTTTAGGCCATCCAGTTGGACACCCACCTGACCAGGTGGTGCCTACCCAGGAATTGGGTTAGGGTGGGGATATCCAAGTGGATTACCCGAAAATTCTGGAGTCGATTAGACTTATTAACAATTTTTTATTCATACTTATTTTAGCCGATCACGTATTTGTAGCCTGATTACTGAGGTCGCGGCACAGAAAAATTGACTTAAATCGACTTTTCATGTAAAATTATTTCATGGAAAATTTCCACTTTCCACGGAAAATTTACCTCGATTCATGGTCTTGGGTTTTTCTCGGGGTGGTTTCAGCAGTTGGGATAGTATGAGGTAATTCACGGATGGCCTAAAAAATCTGGGATGGTTTAGGATAGTTCAGACACAACCTAAAAAATTTCGAAAAAATTTGGGAAAATGTCTATGCCCTAATTGGGACCACTGAGGTTCGATGAAAACCACTGATAGTGTAACTACTGAGGGTGTAATACTACTGAGGGTGTACTACTGAGACTGTTTGTGCTTTTAGCAAGAAATTTATACATTTTGAGGGCCATAAGTTTTTTCTAGGATGAATTCCGAAATTCGATAAACTTCAATCAACTCAGAAAAAGAAATACATTTTTGGCATATTTCAAGTGGAAAAAAATATCCGACTAAATTCTGAAAATACAAAAAATGCATTAAAAAATTGAGTGCGGCGGTGCGGATTTGCACCCGCACTCGAACTCTTCACTTTCTCACTCCCGCGGCGAGGAGGCAAATTTTCATTGGGTACGGTCGAGTGCCGCACTGCCGTGGTGCCGCTCTTAGTGCGGGAGTGCGGAGGTGAGGATCCAGTGTATACCCAATGAGCTCTGCACCCTCAGATCTGCACCCTCACCCCCTCATTGGGTTCCTAGCTTAAAGGCGCACAATTAATGAAGAATACACAATGGTTTACTCTACTGAGGCAGTTAGTGAAGTGAAGAAATATGGTTGCGTTGGATTTATTCAAAAAAGTATTTTTTTGCCAAAGTATCTTCGTTAAATAAAACTTCGTTAAATGAAATTGCATAGAACATTTTATTCAATCTTTTAAAATAGAAGCTATACAAAATAATTTGTTTGAATAAGCCAGGAGGTATATTTGCGTAATTTATACATTATCTATATACTAGGTGGACTGGCGCCTTACAGGCGCCTAATAACAAAACATTTTTGTATTTACCGCCGAAAATGGATTTGACAAAATATACTCTATTAAAACATTGGGCATATAACAGCAATATTAACACACAAAATTATTTTAGGTTATATTTATATTTATTATATTTTTAAAATTATTTCAAAAGGTATTTGCCCATAAGTATCAAAAACCCCCTAAAATACCCTGCACGACGAACCTAAAAATTAAGTGACGTCTCAGGGGTGTCGGCCAAATGAGCCGTGCGATAACTCAAAATGTAGCTCAGAATTAGCGCTACAACGTAACGTTGAGCTTTTCCCGACTTCGGTACAAAAATCCCCGAAAAAAACCCTTACTATTCAAAAAATGCCCAAAGGGTCAAAAACCCGTGCACGACGAACCTTAAAATTAAGTGACGTCTCAGGGGTGTCGGCCAAATGAGCCGTGCGATAGCTTAAAATGTGGCCAAGGATTCGGGCTACAACGTAACGTTGAGCTTTTCCCGAGTTCTTATCAGAAAACGCGAAAAAAATACAAAAAACAAAAACGTGACAGACAGAATGACAAACATTGTCCAAATACTATATAGAGATTCATTATAAAAATTTTTTTATAAAACATTGACAAAACAAAATTTTTAAACTTAGCGACTAATATTTATGATCTTGCATATCTAGGAACATAAGGAGAATTCTGCGGGGCCGGTGAGTTCTTGTAAAAAGTTTCTTCATTGCTTGAATTTCTTGACTCTGATCTCTGGTTCCAATAAAGAAATCCGAGAACACAAAAGGCGGCACAAAATATCAATAACATGCCAACGATTATCAGAAATACAGTGAAGTAGCCAACGCAACCATATTCATAAGCATTTAAACCACCGCCATAACCTCCGTAGCCATAGCCATTGTAGCCTCCATTAGGGAATATCATTCTGTTGTCAAATTAGGCATACGAGACTTCAGTTAGATCCTTAAAAATTGCAGCTATTTTGGCTGTTAAAAAAATTGTTTGAGTACAAGCGCAACCACGAAAAGCTCTACGAAAAGAGAACCCATAATTTTTGCACAGACAAATTTAACAAAAAAAAACTTCTGATTCAGAATCAGCATGAAAAAAATCACTGGACAGTGCTTGAAAGTGAAATAAAGAAGGCTTTTGCACTGTCTAGGATAAGTAGAAATGAGCCCGAAAAACGTCTGCAAAACAGTTTGACGTAAAATACTCGCAAACTTGAAATTTTCACACTGGATCGGTGTTAAGTATGTCCGATTTACTTATAAGATGCTCTTTGTATTCAAAAGTCACTGTCAAATTTAAAAAAAGCATTAAAATTTCAAAACTTCAATATTTGGATATTTTTTTGTCTCGGACGAAATTTGAAATATGACAGTGACTTGCAAATTCAAAGAGCAGTTTTTTGAGTAAATCGGCCATGTTCAACACGAATCCGGTGTCAGAGTTTCAAGATTGCAAGTCTTGAAACGTATTTTACGTCAAACTTTTTTTCATACATTGTTTGGGCTCATTTTTACTTTTGCCACTTTTCAGCAATGGTTTCTACATTTATTTTTCACCTTTATGGAAAAGTATGAAGGGTCTTTTTCTGCTGCTATTTGTCTCGATATGCTTTAAGTAATATCTCGCAATTTCAAAGTCCTCACAGCCTTTTGTAGGTAGAGAAAAAGTAAAAAAGATCGTAAAAATCAATGTCAAAAAATAGTCGTAAATGTCTCCTCACTATAAGTGAAATTTGAAAAGAATATTTAAAGCGTTAGGTAAAATTTAAATAGCAATATAAATACTATAAGAATTTTACGCACTTTTTCAGCCTGGGCTCATTTCAACTTTTTCGTGAAATTCATTTTTCTAATTTTTTGTTTATTTTATGTATTTTTATTGCCCTTCTCATTGATTTTTTTAGAAAATGGAAAAGTTAAGCAGGTTCACTTTGCCTCAACTTTACCTGAAATTAGCTAGGTTTGATAAGGAATTTTTAAATGGGTGCAGCACATTAGTCGCCGTCACACTAAAAAGACAGAATTTTGAGAATTGTGTGTTCTCTAAAAACTGTTGTGCTCAGAATTTTTGTGTATTATTCCATTTTTGAAAGCAAATTAGCGAGCTTTATGTTTGCGCGAATAGTTATCAGCATATAAATAGAGTACTTTTTTGTAAAATAAAAATGGTGCCCCAGAATAAGAAAGCCCAAATTTCGTAGTCAGAAATAAGCATTATAGAGCAGTTATAATACAAAAAAGAATATTTCATTCTCGTTAGGCATGACTGAAAATAGAAGTTACATCACACCAACCATGCACATCCTCTATAGTCAACTGTAAAAAACAAGAATTTGGGGCGCATTAGTATTTTACACTCTCATATTGAACATTGAAACAAGATAGCGCTCTGACTCGTAAGTATTATAATTTATGACTTTTGCGCCAGTTGATGCTAAAAAAATGAGGCTTTTTTTGACAATATTATGTGTGTTCAGATAAAATAAAAATTGGCAGTGAAATGAAAAAGGTGCGAGTTGTTGTTGTTTGGTTAAAAGAGGCATGTCTACATGTGAAAGACTGCTTTTTCACATTGCCTTTTTCGATTTTCTCTACAAGGACATTAATGTGCTGGTCTCCGATCAGTTGTAAAAGCCTGAAGAAGAGAGTCGTGGAGGCCATAAGAACAGGTTCTGCCTTAGTAGTAAACAAAATTGCAGAGGATCTGAGCTAACTTTTTTATGATAAACGGAATTGAAAAAGACATGTTTATTCACTCCAAGAAAATTGCAAAACTAGAGCAAAAGTTTAGCTTTAAAAGAAAGCGCATATTATAATTTCAACACAAAACGTTTCTTTTTAAAACATTTTTTATAGTTTTTATAGGTGAAAACTGAAAAATGCTGTCTTTTGACTGAAAAGTGCCGTCTTTTAGCTCAAGAGTGCCGTCTATTTTTCCTTTAGCCAAACAGATAAATATTTAAATAATTTTGTTCAAAGAGATAGCACTATCAGGTAGCCCCGCGACTCTAGTTTTTAAGACACATCATTTGTTACAATATCTCTGCAAATTGTAGCATAAAAAGATAAAAGTATGAATCAAATTATTTTTCCGACTTGCTGAGACTTGTGCTTAGTTTGCAAAGATATAGCACCAAATAAAACGCTGTTAGAAACTAGAGTCACAGGGCTACCTGTTTGCTTCATAACTGAAAAAATTATTCAGGTAACTGGCACTATTCAACTTTTTCTCCCAAACTCAAAAAGACGGCACTTTTCAGTCCAAAAACGGCATTTTTCAGTTTCAACTTTTTCATACAATCGCTTACTATTTTTGGATTAATATGTTTATTTTATCTGAGACCTTTGATATAAAAGATGTGTATTTTTACTAAAGAACAAACTATGCTTATCGCAAAAATTTCAAACCGAAAAGAAAGTATGCCTGTTATTAGAAGTCTTTTGAAGTGTCGAAACCGTTTCGAGAAAGGAAGATGTGTTCTACTTAATACTTTTGCTGACATTTTTAAATTAAATTTCACTAGGTTAGCAATTGCGCTTTTTACTTTATGCTCATTAATAAAAACACTTTTAATTTTCTTAATTTAAGCTTGTAAAATATTTTAAAAGAAAAAAAGCAGATACCCAATTGTCTCTATATGAGAATCGGTATCATTTTCGCATTGCCAGACCCACACCCTCCCCTCCTCATGCTGTGCCAAAATAAAAAAAACGAGAGCTCACTGTTTTCATGCCGAAACAAAACATTTTTTTGTGTGTTAACTTTTTTTTAAATATTTTGACTAACTGTTTAAAATTTGTGATTATTTTTCGTGAATTTATCAGTGAAAGTCATTGCTAGAATTGTTTTATACCCTCGGAACCATACTTGCACGTTTCGAAAAATAGGGCGCCGGCGCCAGGCTTTTTGAAGTTTCCCCACCGGCGCCGCAAGCGGCGCTGGGGCGAAAAATCATTTTTAAGCAATAATTTTGCCATAAGCGTCGAAGGCACTTACAAACCTAGCCCCTTGTGGTGGACGGAAAAATATAAGTACTCGACCTAATCAGGTCGATCAGCCGAGTGGATCCCGAGGGTTGTCGTTTAATTTTTAGATAGATGAACCTCTGGCTCATAGCCACAGGCCAGAAAAAGAGGGAAACCTTTTCGGCCGAATAATCAAAGATGTTGAACATAGTTTTTACATACATACCGCATAAATAACTCTGTTATGCAGGTTTTCTCATGCATCCAGAGTCACTTTCGAGTGATTTGTGTCTAAGGTATGTGGGTGTGCGCATCTCACTTACCTTAGACATACTTCCGAGCAAGACTCTTGATCAAAAATGCATTTAGAGTCTATTTTTGCCACGGCCCGAGTTGAAAAACATGGTAAAGTGGCCTTGTATTATTCCCTTCCCCTCCCAACCCTTGATCTCCTTTCTTGATCTCCTGCGAAATTATCACTTAAAAATGAGTTTTGAACACTCCCAAAAATCTTGATTTTTGTGGGGGGGTGGGGGTATAATCGATTAGGTCGGATCTTGGGGGGGGAGTGCGGAAGGGGGATGTCGAGCGATGGTGGTATTGCCGAGTAGCCTCGAGATTCTATATGCTTTTTTGATCAAAATTTTTTCTCGGAATTTTGTCTAAGGTAAGTGAGTGCGCTGTTGGTCGAAATTTTTTTTCCCGAAAAATACTTTCCCAATCCTAAAAACATGTTTTCTTTCGTTCTTAGCATGTTTAATTGCCTTCGAAGTGGTTAAACGCGATTCCAGGAGAAGGTCGCATTGTGCACTTTAGCCAGGGCTTCCATTTCAAAATTTAAAAAAGGACATTTGGTCAAAAAACAGGAATTTGAAGCAAAAAGTCCACTTCATCTAGTGCTCATTGCCAATTTGAACCAAAAAAATACATTTTGACTACAACTTTGAAAACAAAAAAAGATTTGGGGTCCCGAAAAAGACAAATCTTTTTAAAAAGGACATATGGCAGCCCTGACTTAAGCCCGTTTTTACGGATATTGTAAACTTAATGAAACCAAATTTTTCGCAAATGTCTTCTTTTGAAAGTTAAGCGTAAACACTGAAAAAGGTCTTGGACTAAAGCAAAATGTATAATATTTTGATGATATTTTCAAATACTATTTCACTATTATTTCATTCTCGTTGATAACTTAATAAAAACACTTTAATTTTTCTTAATTTCAGCTTGTAAACTTATGAACAAAGTCAAAATCTTCCCTTTTTATTATAAATACACATCTTCTAGATTAATGGTATTAGATAAAAGTTTTTTACATATTATTTCAAAAAAAAATGGTACTAGGTCACTGCGAAAAGAAGATCACCCTTTATCAATTTTTGCAACCGTTTCTGAAAAAACATTTTTACAGAATCATAGTGCTATTTTTTCACCGTGGAATGCATTCCCATATTGTTTCGACCTTAATGCTTGTACGCAGATCAGCAAGTCTCTTCTCCGTGATTGCAAAGTTCTCTTCGGCAGACTCAAAATTTGCCTGTTGTTCCTCTCCTTTCTCGTAGCACTTTGAACACCCGTGTTAATTTTAAAAATTATGTCAAAATAAAAAACATACCCGTTAATTTCATATGCTTCAAGGTTGTAAAGATCATAGCCATCCAAGTTGAAGCATCTGCCCTTTTTTTTTTTTTTTTTGTCGTGAATTCTCCTTCTTGAATTCTCCTCTAGTTCCTGCATGTTGGATGTTGATGCCTCGTTGTTCAGATAGCCATTGCATCCACTTGATCGCTATTGCAGACTGGCGATCGTTGCGTTCATACCCCTTCTCTGGCACAATCTAGAGGTGATCCTTTTCGAGGCTGCTTTCTTTGTAGAGTTTCATGCAAACACAAGCTATAGTGCATGCATCCTGGAGGACGTCATATCCGTCTGTGATATTCAGGAATATCTCCCTCGTCTTCAGGAAAGCTTCTTGCAAAATGGCTGTGTCGTTGGCAAAATATGACTTGAGATGTCCTGGTAGGTAGAAGGACTCATGGATCCGGAGCCGGAGCGGAGCCGGATCCAGAGCGGGAGCAGAGCGGCTCTGGCTCCGGTGCAAGAAAGTGTCAACAAAATATCTGATAGAATGAGCCATATAAAGAAAAATATGACAACAAGTACAGTACAGGAACACAGTGATAACGAATAAATTGGGTACGTTCTCTATTTATTGCACGATAACAAACACACAAAACCCTCACAAATCAATTAAATCTCCGGCCAGGGTCAGCAGCACTTTCTCTCGAATGTAGCTCTCTGAAGTAGATCCTTTATGCCCGCTAGAGTGTAGGGTGACTTGACTGAAAACGCGTTCCACACATGCCGAGGTAGCAGGGACACCGAGAATTGATTTGGCCTAATGCGCGAGACGAGTAAACTTCTGAAAGTTTAAATATGGATTAAGTCTAAGAATCAGCAATTGACGACTACCTCTCCCTCGTTATGCCAGTACTTGATGCAGTCGTAGTTGGACGGAAGACCCGACAGAAGAAACTCACAAATCACGTCCAAAGGGTAGTTCTTGATCCCTGCCGGAGTGATAAACTGCACGAAGATAGCCAAGAAGCTAGTCGCCATCCCTGAAGTCGTAAAACTAGGAAAATGTCTGTGGAAATTCAAGGACTAACCTCTTGTAGTTGCTATGTCTACACAAACCGAGAGCCATGAGTCACATTTTCGCAGATGATCTTCAACTTGTTCTGGACCTTCTTGAGCTCACCTCCCACCAGCGTCCGTAGAGCCCGTCGATTTGGGATGCAGGTCATTCCCTTGCAAGTCCCGAGAAGACGCTAAAATTAATATCATAAATGAGAGCAAGGGGCAAAGCAGGGACTACCAGAAGCCACGGATTTTCTAGATGGGCGAAAGCAAATGTAGAAGTTCCGGCGTACATTGTGAGATAGCGAAGTGGACGATTAGTAGTGCTGATCACATCGAAAGGAAGCCGGGTCTTTGCCTTGTCGATTTCCAGGATCACCTTCTCCAGCTCTGAGTTGTGCTTGTTCTTCATGTGGCGGTAAAGATTCTTTGAGTGCTTGATTACGGCCTTCTTGCATCCATCATAGGGGCAACAACCACCGGGGAAAAGGGACGTGAGCTTTTTGTTCAGTTCTGAAAAGTTTGAACTGAGACGCTTTGTTAAATAAACATATTCGTCGAACCTGGATCAATGCTGCGGCGTTCATCTTCCAATTGTTCGGCGCTTTTGGCGATTGCGTGTTCGTGCTCCATCCTTGCATGTTTAGTTGATGACGAGCTAAATATAGGAGTAGAGGGTCGAAAATGATGGAAGGATGATAGGCGAGAACTAAATAGCAAAAGTAGCATGAGGATTTCAACATTTACTCGGGTTTAATTTTATGGACATTCCATAAGCGAAGATTTTTCGTCACAATACGAATTTCTATTTAGAAGTACATTTTATATCCAAACTTTTCGGGCAACTAAATTAACGAAAAACTGGCTCCAAAATGGCTCCGGGAATTCAAATTTCCCGCTCCGGATCTGGCTCCCGGCTCCGTCGGAGCAAATTTTTCGCTCCAGATCTGGCTCCCGGCTGCCATCATTTAAATTTTCCGCTCCGGATCTGGCTCCCGGCTCCGGGAGGCGAAATTTTTCGCTCCGGATCTGGCTCCGGCTCGGAGCCGGAGCCGGAGTGGAGCCAGAGCGGAGCCGGAGCGGAGCGGATTGCCAGCACTGGTCCAGACGCACATTGTAGTTTTCAGCTACAAACTTATCGTTCTGATAAATCATACAAATTTTTTAAAAAAAACTCACGAGTATTGAAGTTATGTGGGAAAACTCCTTTGTTGTCTGTCATGAGTCCAAATTTGTTCTTAAGAGAATCAAGTTTGAGGTTCATCAAGAGGAATAAGTCACGAAACTTGACTCTGCTGTAGCCTTGCCCGTTTCTTGCTGTGGCTTCAAAGATCTTGCATCCAGTCATTGTGACTTCAGGTCGGATGCCAACTTGGTAAAGACGATTGAGAACGAAGTGGTTGTTAAATCGGCCTGAATACATACTAATATTATTTTTTGGTTTTTGAAAAATTTATTTACCTCTTAAAATGCGCGTATGCAATCGTCTCATATCGACCATCGAAAGATGTCATGATCCAATCAATGAAATTATTGATTGTGGGAGAAACTACTTTCAGAAACTACGCGGGTAGGTGAAATCGCTGTTCCGGCCATAAGAGACCAAATAACCCACATCATTTCACGTATCATAAAATATTATACAAGAGTAGAAGGCTACGCCTTCTACTACTCCTCTGTCTTCTACTCCTGCTCTTCCGCCATCGTCTGCTCTGTCGTCGACTGCTCTTCCGCAAGAGTATTCGTTTAATTTGTGTTCGAGGCTTTTATTATAACTGGTTTTCAGGTCTGATGACGAGCGATTCCAGCGCAGAACCCGTGAGCGAGTAGCCAAGTAAGCCATTCGGTATAAGTCTGTGATGTCACTTATCGAACTTGTTGTTGCAGGTTCTAGGCTGTTACCATTGAAATTCCGCCGGTTCTAGCTCCTATTATTTAGACTACGCAAGTAGTGAGACTCCGTAGGTCGAAAAGACGACCATCAGCCGAGTTTCGCCGCACGTTGGAAATTAGAGATGAAACTGAATTGGTTCCGAACACCGTCAAGCTGCATCGCTATGAGCGTGAAAGATCTCGTCGAATGCGGTATGAACGCGAAGAGTCTAGTCGAATGCTCAAAGCCGTGGATGAGGGTGACCAGCCAAGAAAGACGAAGTCTAGCTCGACCATTGAGTACGTCATGTACTCTTCCAGAAGCAACATTAGCTTATTTATGTCGCTCTTCGGACACCAAGAAAACAGTGGATGCTACTCAGAAGACGCAGGAAGCGAATCAGTCTGGTGCGGAAAGTGTTAAGAAAGCAGAAGTATCTACAGAGTCATGTAAAGTAATCGACCCTTTGTTTAATATCAGTCCTATAATTGTTGTTGTATAAATCTGCATGCTGCTTAGACATCCAGAAATTACAAAATTAGAGTCAAGTTGGAGGATGGAATTTCGAAGGTTTTTTTTGTGTGTGGATGTTAGAGAATATAGAAGGGTTTTTGTACAATTTAGCTGGTTAGTTTACTTTATTATAGAAATGTCAGTCTTTTATTACAAAATAATTATTTACTAGCTCTGGCCAGAGCAAAAGCATTTACTAGCTACATTTACAGAGAGAAAAGGCAAGACTGATTTCAGCTTTAGCTGAAATCAAAAAGAAGAGAAGGGGGAGGGTACAAACTACGAAAGAAGGCTTGGCAGACTATCAATTGAAACAAGACTTGAAAGAACATTTTTGTGTATTGGGGAAAAAAGTTGAGAAATAGCAAAAAATCGACAAACAAAATACTAGCAAAATTCCACTATATTAAAAAGTTATTTTTTGCTTTTTTTGTACTATTGGCATTCTTCTTTGCGTCGAGAAGACCCAACATTGTGTTCAATCTACAATTTTGATAAAAGTCATTCTGTAATGCTTGCAGTTGTTGTTCACCCTTGTATATTTCTGTAAGTCACGTTGTTTAGTATTAGTGTTTTCAAAAGTTAGGTGCGCCACACAATTTTGTCGAACCGAAATTTCGTGGAGTACGAAATTTCGTCGCGCCATAATTTCGTAGCGTATCTATTACCAGAGGCGTAGTCGGAAAAAGGGGGTTAAAGCCTCCCGAGAGGTCATTTTCCCTACACCGTTTTTGAGTTTTATAGTGTTTTTAATTAATATTTTTTTTTTCGAAAAACCTGACGGGAGGGGGGGGGGCTATAGCTTCCTCAGCACCGCACCGTTGCCTGGTTTCGCACCGGCGCCGGTGCCGCACCGGGTTTCGAATGCGGCACCAGCACCGGTGCCGGCACCTAGATGAACATTTCACCGGCACTGGTGCGTATCACATTCAGTGCATTATTTGAGGAAAAAAGTTCATTTTCCAACGGGAATGAGTTTTGTTGTTTCAAAAAAAGTTTGACTTATACAGGCGCGTAATCGTTTTCCCAGTTCACACTTTCCTAATGAATTTACTATCCTAATACATGTTTCCCCAATGCATCTTTTTCCCAATGCATGTTTTTCCCAATGAAGTACTTTTGCCAATGAGCTCAGTTTTTATCTGAAATTGAGGAATTTTATTTTGAATATTTTCTATAAAAGGCAATAGAAACTTGACTAAAAACTTGAATAACTTGAATAAAATAAAAGGTTAAATAAATATTTAGCGAGGTTCCTTAATGGCAAGAACAAGGCATTGAGATATTCTTTTGCAGTCCTTCGACGAGCAGCAATTCTGGCAAATTTTTGAACCTGCAACTTCATTCATGCATCACGATCAATGTCAGCCTGATGCTGAGCTTTTGTCCTCTATTCCCGAGCCAATCGTTGTAGTCATTATTGAAATTGAATTGAAAAGGCCATTGAAAGGCCAGTCTCAACTTCACCATGACGACCCAAAGCGGAAGATGAGTCAGTTTCCAAGAGGTGCTGCAGTTTTCTATTGTTGACTCATGAAGTTGTTTAGAGCGCTGTCTATCTTGAAGGACCTGCTTGTAGACATTCCACAAATGATGAAAAAACTGTGACTGATGATTGTGGCCCCGACATAGATGCTGAGTAACACCGCACCAGAGTTTGAAGCTTAGGCAAAGCTCAGCACAATGTACGCAAAGTCGAGCACTTGGGCAACTGGCACATTGCTAGGGCTAATAACAATCTAGGCTTGGTGGAGTCCACATTGCTTTTGTAGAGTTTGAAAGAGTTCAGGATTTTGAGACGCTTGATGTGATTCTGGCTCGATTAAAATGAACAAAAATCGGCTATCAGTGGCCAAAGGTAGCCAGAAATCGATTTGTTGAAGATTTATTTTAAAATCACATGAGAAGGACTGGGGTTCGAGATTCGGGTACTGCTGTTTGATCATGCCCACATCTTATCATAAGTAGCTCTCTTCTTTGGGCAGAGCGCGTGAGCTTTCGGAAAATGAAAGCCATCGCCCGATGGCGAGCACTACATATACCTCAAAAACAAATAAATAGCTAATGAGAAGACTACATATTTACAAATCAACGACCGTGTAAATGGAGGTGGCACTTATCAAAGGTACCATCGCCTTCCACTGAACAACATAATT
>SADC01001043.1:331419-382845 GCA_004194705.1 Ditylenchus dipsaci
TGGTATTCGAGATTTAATTACCGTATATTCTCTATTAAAAGCCCGGGCCTTCTATTTTTCAACCCTAAAAAAGTCGGAAAAAAAAAATATTCGATTTTTGAGATTTTCGGGTGCTCAACAAAATTTTAAAAGTGGAATCAGGTGAGCTCGTGCTAACTAAGAAAAACGCGAAAACAGATTTGCGAATTTCTTTTTCTATGCTGATATATAGTCCTCAAGGGGGCCTTCTATTAGAGAGGCCTTCTATTAGAGAAGGGCCTTCTAATCGAGAATATACGGTAACCTGTTTTAGTATCGACCCTCTATATAGTGGGCACTTGCAAATTGTTTCGATCAGCACACTTCGCTATAGTGGCACCAGATTATAGTGATGCCCTCGCTATAGTGGCACCCTGAGGCCGGTCCCAGGGTGTGCCACTATAGCGAGGTTTGACGTAAGCAGGCGATTTCCGCCCCAGGACTGCCTCACGGCCCAGGGTTTTCCAGATTATCGCCCCGGCACCGCCACACGCCCAGGATTTTCCAGACTATCGCCCCGCCACTGCCTCATGCCGCAGGTGAAGCGCACCGGGTCATATCGGAACTCATATAGAAAGGGCCCCCCAAATTTTTGAAAATTTTTGCCTGGTCCCCCCTGTTGTTTTTTTGTTCAGAATTCAAAATTTTATTTTGAATTCAAATCCGTGAATTTTTGAAATCATTCGATGTGTTTTCTTTTTTACTTCATTTGCTCATTTCAAATCGGCTACAATGGATCAACTTAAGGTTGAATCTTCGATCTTTGCTTCGCTTATAGATTCTCAGACAGAAGAAGAATTTATTTCCTGGTTGCAAAGCGTTGGACTGCTTCATTTCGAATCGAAAGTGCCGTCGTGTACAAGCTTATAAAGATACGCAAGCGTGATGATCTCTCTTCAGTCAAGTTGCAATGGCGATGTTCCAACTCTAGAAAATGCGTCAAACGGCCTACACTTGGATTTTTCAACGGAACATTTTTGAAAGCACAGATTGGCATTAAAGAGGTAGTGGTACATTACATAATAATCTGATACTCTGACTTTTTTAGATTTTTCTGTTCTCCTACTTCTGGGTGCATGGTATTTCTGATGACAAAACGATTGAACGTGAATTTCGAAGGGGATAACGGTGAGTTATTTTTTCAATATAGTTATTTATATTTTAGATTCTACGATAAGTCCAATACCGCGCACTCTTTACCGGAAGCTTTCTCAGAAAACTGTCTGAATATTTTATCAGAACTCCGCAGCGAATTGGTGGAACAAATATCGTTGTCGAAGTAGATAAGTCGCTTATAATAAGCAGAAGAAAATACAATGTCGGTCGGATTCCTGTCGATATGCAAACCAAATATAAACAGTGGTACTTTGGTGGAGTTGTCCGAGGTAGTTTTGGGTTTTATTATTTGTTATTTAGTGTTTCTAATATTCAGGCGATTCAACAATTGCTTTATTATACCAATTCCGGATCAGAGGCTGTCACATTATGCTCTTGAATTGATCGATACATCTTACCGGGCTCAATTGTAATTCATGATGGCATGCTTTCGTATCAGTCTATTGATGATGAAGAAAGTCATGAGCATTACGAGGTCTTGCATAAGTAAGTAATATTTGTATTCGTCTTTAATTTTTGATTTTAGATACAATTTTGTCTCCCCGGACAATCCTGATATTCATACGCAGACTATAGAATCTACCTGGCAGAATTTAAACAAGCAAATCGCAGACGTGGTGGAACATCTCGTGCTCTCTTTATGCATGTCTATCTGAATATCTCTGGAAAAAGAACTTTGGTGGCTCTGACGCTCTTTATTATCTGTGAAACAAATTTCCGAAATGTTTGTATGTATTGATGGCGAAATAGTTATACGCAAAGTTTTTGATAGTGATTGGAATTATGATGTATTTGATGATTAATAAACTAATTATTGTGTTTGTTATGCAAATTTAAACTGCTAACTGAAAAGAATTAAGAATTATAAAATTGTAAAAAATTCCCAAAAAACAACAGGGTGGACCAGGCAAATATTTTTCAAAAATTTGGGGGCCCTTTCTATATGAGTTCCAATTATATATATTTAGTATATTGTCATATAGCTGCAAAGATTTTTTAAACCGCAATTATGTTCTACGCGATTTCTCAAGCCAATTTGAATAAAATTTAAAAAATTTGAAGCCATCTGGGGAAAAGAATAAAATAGCTAACAAGGGCGGTGAAAGCCAAAATAAAGTGTTTTAGAAAAAAACATGTGTGTACAGTCAAACCTCGCTATAGTGGCCACCCTGGGACCGGCTCAGGTGCCACTATAGCGAGGGCGTCACTATATTCTGGTGCCACTTAGCGAAGTGTGCTGGATCGAAACAATTTGCAAGTCCACTATATAGAGGGTCTACTAAAACAGTTAATTGAATCTCGAATACCAAGTTAGTGAGAGTGAGAGCGAAATACCGTATCTTGTAATTAACGCCCCCCCTGATTTCAAAATCGTTTTTTGGCGTTGTGTTTTTGACCCATTTTTGATCACGTCTTTCAGGCAGTTACCACTCATTGTAGCTCATTCTCACTGGCTACAAAATAAGGTAATGTGCCTGGACAAGCTTCAAAAAAGTGGGTCAAACACAATGCCAGAACACGATTTTGAACGAGGGGGCGGGCGTTTATTACAGGAAAATACGGTATTAAGTGAGTGAGAATAAAAATCGAAAATTAAGTATGAGAGTGATGGAGCGGAATTGAAAAGCTGAAATTATGGTTTTAGCCACTCAAACACTAAAACTCAGGATACAGTTGCGGAAAAAACTGTACCGCCGATCAGATTTCACATTTTTTTGAGAAAGACTGTTTGAATTTAATTATTTTTTAACGAAAGGAAAAACGAAATAGACAGTCTTGTAGAGAATTTCACGCTCTACAAAACTGGTATTTTTGTTCAAAAGATTCATTTAAAATTTATGCAAAAAAATCGCAAAGTTTGAAACAATGCAAAAATAAGGTCACGAAAAAAAGTTACCGCCCGATAACATTTTGATCTTTTTTACATGCTTGTCTTCAATGGTGAAAGATTACAGCATACATTTTTTAAGAGCCCTGAATTTTAGCTGCAATTTAGAAGGTCAAGCTTTTGCTTTAAATTGTTCTGAGAAAACTTATGACCATCAACATAAAGTAGGTACAACCTGACCAGGTGGATATCCACTTGGATGGCTTAAAAATAAAACATAAATAAATTAAAAAAGTTATAATGCTATAATACCTAAATTGGGTAGGGAATTTGATTCAGTAATGCTGACCATCCAGTAGCAAAATTTCGATATGTTCAAATTTTTCTCCTTTGCAAGTGTTTCAGTATTTTTTTTTGCTTTTATTTGAATACTTTGTCATATGTATATCCAGTAAAAAACGCAGTAAAACACTTTGCAAGCGAAGAAATTTTGTCTTGACAAGTTTCGTTTTGACAAATTTCGTTTTGACAAATCTCACCTAGCCGTGAAATCTATTACATATGCACTATAAGGCCGCTTACAATGGGATGTCGATGTCGATGTCGAAGTAAAAGTGGTGTCTAGATCTCGCGTTTTCTATCGGAAAATGCCAAATCTGATATAGATGACCTGTGCCTAAAATCAAAAAGTAGGTATAGGTCATCTTATATCAGATTTGGTATTTCCCTATGGGAACGCGAGATCTAGACATCACTTTTACTTCGACATCGACATCGACATCCATTGTAAGCAGGCCCTAACACGGTTAAAATCGATATTCGATCGGGAAGATGGATGTTAACATTTGTTTGTGACGAAAACCAGCCAAAAAATTGAACAGAATCTTAACATCCATCTTCCCAGCAAAAAAAGTCAAAATCCGGTCATATACTGTGAATCTATTACATATTCACTAAACACGGTTAAAATCGATATTCGATTGGGAAGATGGATGTTAACATTTGTTTGTGACGAAAACCAGCCAAAAAATTGAACAGAATCTTAACATCCATCTTCCCAGAAAAAGCCAAAATCCGGTCATATACTGTGAAATCTTATACATACCGTATAACCTCTATTAAACGGGCACCCTACAGTTAACGTTTTTCAAATTTGCTTTGCTTTTTTTAACCCCAATATTGTTTATTTTTCGAAACGGACGACCACTCATTTGTAGAGTTTGAAGCTCTACAAAATGAGTGGTCGTCCGTTTCGAAAATAAAACAATATTGGGGTTAAAAAAGCAAAGCAAATTTGAAAAACGTTAACTGTAGGGTGCCCGTTTAATAGAGGTTATACGGTATGCACTATAACACGGTTAAAAATCGATATTCGATCGGAAGATGGATGTTAACATTTGTTTGTGGACGAAAACCAGCCAAAAAATTGAACAGAATCTTAACATCCATCTTCCAGCAAAAAAGCAAAATCCGTCATAAATAGTATAGTAAAAAAACGGGTGTGATGAAAATGTCTCTGGGCTTTCACTTTTACATGATATCCAACCACAGGTGTTTTATTCTTGCTGACAGCAGAAGATTCGAGGCGTATGTGACAATAGGAATACAATAGATTGTCAGAGCTGCAAATAGTTAGCTTTTAGTGCAGTAAAATTGATAATACAGCCTAATACAGCCCTTAACTTTTTTTGAAACTACTTTTCTGGTATTTTTATGGCGAAATTATCACTTAAAAATAAATTTTTGCTCATTCTCACTTTCACTCACTGAAATTTCTACTTTGAGTGAGCTCACGCAAACACTGGCAGCTCCTTTATTTGCGGTTGCGCGAACAAAAAATATTTTGCTTATAAAAAATCGTGCAAAGACAACAGATTTTTCGCACAAGTACGAGTTGTCTCAATTTCAGGATATGAGCGAATTTTTTTATTATAATTATTTACTGCTGCTTGCATAGACGTGTGTGGATGTGTCACACATCATATGTGACTCATAATTTTTTGTCTTCAGATGCGTGATTCTTCTCGTTCAATTTGGATGGTGCTGCTTGTTCTTTGCGCTAGTTGGCCATGTGGTGTCCTCGCTGAAGCAAAGGATAGTCTGCCGTAAGCGATTTCCCATCTGTGTTCTTCACTTTTGCCTGTTTTTAGTACGATTCTGCTGAAGAAGGGATCGCCGAAAAGCATCACGCAAGCGATTGTGCGCCAGCTCCAGATAAGATCGACTTCACCGTTGCGCCATTGGATTGCAACACTGGTAGTGTGGATGATATTATCAACAAGTAGGCTTTACATTTTACACGCCAGTTTAATACGTCATTTTTAGAGTCAAGTATTCCTACTTCGATGGCTGCAACATGGATCTGATCTGGAAGAAAGAAAACCATTTTCACACGCAAAAAGGTGCTTGGTGTTTCTATTACTGACAGTTATTTTCGTTGCTTCAGAAGGAGGCTCAGTGACTGATACCGAGGAGACTTCCAAATCTACGAACATCAAGATCTGGATTCAGGGGGAAGAATTCAAATTCCAAGCGTTGAATAGTCAGTTCAGAACCTTCAAAGATGGCTGCCTTGTGAAGAATGAGCAATTGCCGGATGGAACAAGTGGATACCTTCTGAATTTTACGATGTGGAGCCCTGAAGATTTGAAGTGTGACTATCAGCTTCGCTTTGTAAGTCTTTTCCTTTAACGAGCTTCTGGAGATTTTAACACCCTTGCATAGTCATATCTTTTTTCTTCGGTCGATTTTCTACATTCCATAAACGCTAAATCACTCACTGTTGCTTGGAACTTTTTTGATTTACAATGTCAAAAACACGATTTTTCCCTTGGTCCCCCTTTTGGTTTGGGCCTCGCCTATGCAGTGGGCATCCGCAGACCAGGAGCCAAACCACAGGGGACCAAGGGAAAGTCGCGTTTTTAACATTATACATCAATAATAATTCCACGCGATACTGAGTCGATTGGCGTTTATAGAATGTCAAAATTCGACCTAGGAAAAAATTTATGACACCTTTGAAGGTGTTGGGGTTTTTTGAAACACTGTCATCACTCATGTCTGCACTCATGTCCGATGTCACTCATGCAAATTTTCGTTGCAGGTTCAAGGCTGTTACCATAGAAATTCCGCCGGTTCCAGCTCCGATCATTGAGACTCCGTAAGTTATTGCTGGCGTTAATCTAAATATCTAAAATTGATTTTGCTATTAGGTCGCAAAGACGGCCATCAGCCGAATTTCGCCGCACGTTGGAAAGCAGAGATGAAACTGAATTGGCTCCGAACACAGTTAAGCTGGATCGCTATGAGCGTGAGAGATCTCGTCGCATGCTGAAAGCTGTGGATGAGGGTGACCAGCCGAGAAAGAAGAAGTCTAGCTCGACCATTGAGGACGTCATGTAGTCTCCTAAAAGCAGCGGTATTCCGTTGTGTATTATATTATTATCCTATAGTATTTGTTGCGGATCGTGGGTGTTTCACATCCTCGCTTGCCCTACATATGTATCTGTAATCTAGCGTTTAATAAAGCTCTTTCTATAGAATTCGTTGGAGGCACTGGGTTTAGTTAGGATTCTAGGATGTGGAATAATAATAAAAGAAGTAGGCGGAGGGGTTATTCGACAGCTGTCCGTTTGGCCCCTCGGGACGTTTGTCCCCCTCCCATTAAAAAGGACGTTTGGCCCCCTTCACATAAAACAAGACATTTTGCCCCCTCCTATCGAAAAGGCACCTTTGACCCCTTCAAGTGAATATGGGACGATTGGCCCCCTCAACACTTGAAAGAAGCAAATTATTGTCATTATTATAAATATGTTAATCAAAATTGGTACCCTAAACACGGTTCGATAATATCAAGGTAGCGATTTTTCTATTCGGAATCCCCGTATCGAGCTAGGAAAATACCTTAATCACCTGAGGGTACCCTAACTACCATGTAAGTATCTTAACCGATGTATCGGTCTGTCGCATACGAGTTCTCTGAACAGCTTTCCTGTGAGCACTTTTTGTAATTTTGGATTGAACTGCTCTCGCTGATGAAGAATATTATTGAATATTTGAGCAGGATTCTATATATAATTTCGATTTAAAGACAACCAGAAAAAGTCTCGTATATCGAAATTTTACTTCCATAGTAGTAGTGGCCTTTTTTGAGAGACTGTTTAAACAATGCATCTGACAGGGCTGTTGAATCCACATCATGGTTATGCCTTCCTACTTTTTTAACGATACGCCATGTTGCAACATCTGTGTGCAAACGTTTCTTGCAACCACTTAGCTAAAAAAAATTGTCATCGAAGTTCCCCCAGGTCGCAGTGAGAGTCCTTCCCTTGTGAAACACATTTTTGACTCCCAGAAATTCGCTTAAGATTGATTTTTCTGCTATAAGTTTTAGCTCAACACGCTGACATTTGTCACAAGTCTGGTGAACTAATTTGGTTTTTTTCGCTTTTATAAAAAATTCAAAATGCTTCCTTTTTATATTGAAAAAAAGTTGCATTGCTAGTGTTAGGTTGAGACAAACTGGGATTGCTCATTATTAATTATATTTTGCTTCTGGTATTTTTCCCACATCCAATTAGCTACAAATTGTTCTTCTCGGATGAGAGCAACACTAGTTCTAGCGGCATATTTTTACGTGTTCTCAATTTACGTGTAAATTCTTTTACAAGCAACAATCCTGGCATTTTGTTTGAAAATGTCGAAAAGTAGTAACAAGAAGTTTAGCTTTTTCACAAGCAATGGACTTTTATGCTTCTAAGCCGTTTTGCCCACGACCACCCGGTCCGACACAACAACTTTTTGATAACGCAGATCATAAACTTCCCTGCTTTTATACGAGCTCCATACTCCAGGGACACCCAGGTGGGAACGTGAAACCAGTGTTTCAGGTTTATGTCTATAAGGTCCATGACGAAAAAGCCCAAGTGCACCCCTCGAAAGAGTATTTTTTTAAAGTGTCCTATTTTGGCTTCCCCGGTTTTTTTAAGTTTTCTTTTTTGCAATGTGTAGCGCGCTAACTTAGGTTCAGGTTCATGCTTAGGCTTAGATGAAAAAAGTAAACTTAGAGAAAAACCTTTTTTTCAATGGGGGGGGGGGTGAACTTGGGGGGAGTGAACTTGCTGTCAATCGAAACTAATGCTTCAAATAAAAGTCAAAAAAAATGTGATCCCCCGAATGATTATCGATCCTACGGCAACTTTAACCGCTTCCATCGCTCTACAACTGAGTTATCGAGGCTATTAATCTTTGACTTTGTTTTTTTATTTCATATTCCTGTCAGGGAGGAAGCCCAACCTACCTTATTACTTTGGTGTATCTTAACTTGTGCCGGCCTACCCTTTTTTAATGCTAAATCACAAAAACATCAATAAGGGCGAACAAGGCGAAAAATAGGTGACAATACTAAATACCTAAAAAGATGGAAAAACCCATTGAAAAAAGTAAAAAAAACTTAAAAATTCCCATTTTCAAGCATACCAATAGGCTCTTACTCTTTTGTTGTATTTTTTTGTTTTACACACCCACTTCTCATCCATTGTATTGGTGTAAAATTTATGTGTCTACAAAACCTTGAAGAAAAAAACTAAGGCAGTATCGGAGCAAAGCAACCAAAAGGCCAGCTATGGCGTGTGAAACAGATTTGCTGATGAATTTAAGGTAGTTAAGCAATAGAGTATTCAACAACAACAAAATGCTCACACCCCCTCTTCCGCCACCATTCATACTCCTAAAAAGATGGATTTCGGATAGAAAGCCGCTGGCTAGCAGGAACAATTCTAATGGCTCTTTTGTTAAGCTGGATTCCATGGCTATGCCTCTTTTGTTCTCTTTTTCGACTAAAAAAGAGAGCAAGTAGAAGTTAGCAGTGAGTCAAAAGATTTCGTCTCAACCAAAAAATCTTTTTTTTCGCCAGTTTTTTTGGAATTGAATTTGTTGTGGTTGTTTTGAGTAGTGGGTTGTAGGGTGGTGGGTAGCTAGCTGGCTACTTCATTGATTGGCATCATTTAACACTGTTGTCGTAGTTCTCTTTTGTTGGATTGCTTGAAGAAGACGTAGTTTCCGTTTTTTGTCAGTTTTTCGTTATTTTTGAAAAGGGCAGCGAAATAGGTTGAAAATATTGACCTGAAAATTAAAATTACTCAAGCATCCCTATATAGTATTTGGCATGTGTCCGTAGTACTTTTAAAATGCACTTTTTACTTCTTTTATGTTTTTTTACGGATAAAACGGAAATATGCCACGTTCTGGAGAAAAAGTGCCACGTTTTTTCGATTCTAGTCAAGAAGGCGAAAAAGTGCCACGTTTTTGTGAAAAAATGCCACGTTTTTTCGATTCTAGTCAAGAAGGCGAAAAAGAGCCACGTTTTTTTCAAATTTGCCTAGTTTTGCACAGATATGCCTGGTTTTATTGGTCGCTTTGTTTCCAAGGACATATCAATAGCAAGCTAATGTTAATCTTCAAAATTTCAGGTGTAAATCATTGATTTGTCTAAGGAACCTTATTGTCAGAAAACGTGGCAGATTTTCACAAAAACGTGGCACTTTTTCACTAAAACGTGGCACATTTTCACAAAAACGTGGCACTTTTTCGTCTTCTTGACTAGAATCAAAAAACGTGGCACTTTTTCTCCAAAACGTGGCATTTTTACGTATCGTCCATTTTTTTACACACTTTCACTCGGTGTTGGTGTCAGGGATGTATCCAAGGGGGGAGGGGTCTAACCGGGTTTTGGCGCCTACCGAATTTTTTTTTTGATTATAAAACCCCAAAAAAGTCGAAAAAGCCGAAAAGATGACCTCTGGAAGGCTTTAGCTCACTGTTCTTATTGAGACACCCACCCCTAAGCTCAAAAAAATTTCCTTAGTCTCCCTGTGGTTTTTGTTACAATTCAAGGTTTGATTCAGGCAATGGTTGGCAAGAGTATATTGAGACTGCCTTAAAGCTGCTAGAACTCATGTTCGAGCCGTTCCTAACATGAGCTGGCCATAAATAAGAGGGACCGAGTCATATTTTTAGTGTTTTTGCAAATGCATATAGAGCCAAACTTTGCCTTATCTAGTTTTGTATTTTCGGTCTATTTATAATATTTCTTCTATAGGATCAGTTTCGTCAAGCGTAATCATGCGATGCATGCGAGGTAATCTACGTCTTTGAAATTAAATTTGATTTTGATGAAAATTTTCTGCTTTGTAATTTCATCAAATAATGCGTCTTTTGTCATTTCAAAAGCATGTGTAAAATGTCTACTCTGTCTTCTGCTTCCTGATTTTAAAACAAATTTTTTTGAATTGGTTGCCATTTTGGATTGGAAACAGATCGCATTTGACTTTGCTAATTTTACGATTTACGGGTAAATACTGTCCTTATGCCCTAGAATTACCCAAAAATACTATATTTGGGTACTCGGTCCACCCTTTTGCTACGGTGAAAGGACAGTTCGCACTTGTATCCACTGTCCACTTGGTTTGTCCACTCGGTTAATTTTGAGTATAAATACCTATTTTCGTGTAATTTTTTTCATTCTAATCCACTCTAGCCGAAATTTCCTTAGAAATCCAAATCCATCAACAGAATTCCGAAAAAAAAATTGGTTGTGGAGATATGAACTGAAGTTCAAAAAAAAATCGAAAAAGTGTATTTTTTGAACTTTAGCTCATATCTCGAGAACCAATTTTTTTTGAATCTCATTCAATTCATGTATACATTCGAACATTAACTTATATGTCAATAACCAAGCATTTTTTCGAAATTCCGTTCAGTAATTTGGATTGCGGAGGAAATTTTGAATACTATGGCAGATTAGAATAAAAAAATTACGTAAAAATAGGTACTATTATTACAGCAATACCAAGCAGAGAGTTCTGTCCTATTTCCCCGTTTATTAGAAGAAATACAGTATAAGCCTTTTCTGTTAAATTAAAAATAATAAAAAACCTACAGAATCATCCATTCAAAAATAATATTTTGTATTTAAGTTACAGTCAAACCTCTCTACTATGGCACCCCAAAAGTTCGTTCCCGCCTTGGGTCCGACACTTTTTTTAACCGAATTTTCAAAGTCTTTTATCCATTCTGTTTTGACAGTCTGGTCCCAAATATCGTAAGGATTCCGATTTTGCCGATCGTTTTTCAGAATTATGAAAAAAATTCTTCTAAAAAAGCAAAAACTCAGTTTAAAAACAGGAAAATTCAAAAATTTCTGTTTTTTAACTGAGTTTTTGCTTTTTTAGAAGAATTTTCTTTATAATTCTGAAAAACGATCGGCAAAATCGGAATCCTTACGATATTTGGGACCAGACTGTTAAAACAGAAATGGCAAAAGCCTTCAAAAATCGAGGTAAAAAAAGTGTCGGACCCAAGGCGGGAACGAACTTTTGGGGTGCCATAGTAGAGAGGTTTGACTGTATTTGATTTTCGCAGTGAAAAATGTGATAAGTAACTTTATTATAACAAGAAGAACTTTTTAATCAAATTCCTGGAATTCATGTTTTTTCAACTTTTTGTTGCTGTGCATTTTGTTTTTTTTTTCGGAAAGGAATTTCAGATTTGTGAATATTGAATGGAAATATTCCTGTGGCTGCTAAACGCAAGACTGAGTAGAATAGAAAAAAAAAGAATTCCCTGTGGGGCACTTACATCGCTCACTCTTTTCCTCGGCTTTGGGTCGGAAATAAACTTTTGGGTGGAAATCAAATCTACTCTCAATCAACAAGAAACACTCATTCACTTCTTTTTCTGCTTCGATATTCAAAAACACATCTTTTTTGACTTTTCACCAACCTTTTTTTGAAAAAAAAGGTTAGTGAAAAAAAAGGCTAAGGTTAGGTTTCACAAATTTCTAGGCTAAATTTACCTATACCCCCACCACTCAATTAATCTTGACCCCCACCAGTTTGGGGACCAAGGCAAAATATTTTCATTTGAAATTTTTCATTTTAAAATTTCACAAAACAGGTTTCGAAAACAATATATTTGCACTTTTCGATAATTTTTATGCAAAACAAATATTGGTATTAAACATGGAAAAAAATTTGCCTTGGTCCCCCAAGCTGATTTGCTGGTGGGGGTCACGGTTAATTGAGTGTTGGGGTAAAGATAAAGTGCTCCAATTTCTAATATAAAGGTTTTTTCGGCGCCCCCACTTTCCCTCCAAAACCTGACCTTTCGAAAATCGCTGTAACTACCCTTTCAAACAACAAGTTTGGGCTTAGCCCTTAGTATCGGGAGTACAGCATGTGGAAGTTGTGACTGATAATAGTTTTAAGCACATTTTCCGGGGTCTGGGACATAGCCTATTCTCTCTAATAGAGCCACATTCCTCTGATTCAAAACCGTGTTTGTGGCATTGCGTTTTTGACTCACTTTTTAAAAACTTCTTTTATACAAGTTACCCCTTACTCTGTAGCCAATGAGATGAGCTACAAATAGAGAGGTGACTTGTATAAGCGTAGTCTTTAAAATTGGGTCAAAAACACAATGCCAAAAACACGATTTTGAATAAGGGGGGGGGGGTGTGGTTCTATTAGAGAGAATACGGTATCTTTAGGTACTTTTTACTTAAGTTTTGAAAGACATAAGTTTCGTGGAGCATTCTGCACTAGGGTCATTTTTTCAAACGTGAGAAAGTTGTTTGAGAAAGCTGAGTCAATAAATTAACACATTTTGTTGTTTCTGTCACTACAAATTGGCTTAGTTTACTTGCTCGCTTTTGTTTGAGATATATAGCTTAGTCTTAGAGCTGCGATAAATGCCTTCATTGAAACACGAACATTGGTTAAAAATTATTCTTTGCTTTATTGTTTGGCACATGTTAGTGTTTTAAAATCGATTTTTCGATAAAGCTAGGTTACTTTAATATCTAACGGGTGGTCAAAAAGTTCCCGATGGATTTTCAAAGCTTTATTTTTTATCATTTTTCTCATCATATCTCTGATCTGTTGATACCATTTTGTAGCCCTGAATCTCTTCTTTCAAATGGCATATTGCTTACAGCTTGACTATTTTGGATAAGTCACCATTTGGCTCCAAACACTTGCCTGGTCATTTTGAGAAGGTTACCAACGTTTTCATCACTTTAACTGGTCAAATTTTTTATTGAATTTCAAGCGTCACTACAAAATTTTGTCACCATGTTGTAGCGCAGCTTAATAGCTACAAAACCCATATTACAGAATGCTTTTTGAAGATCTGAGTGTTGAGATATGGCATTTTGGAAAAATCAATTTCTTAAAAAATAACCAAAATCCGAAAAATTGGCAAAAACTTTCATTTTGGTCATTTTTTAAGAAATTGATTTTTTCCAAAAGACCATATCTCAACACTCAGATCTTCAAAATCATTCTGTAATATGGGTTTTGTAGCTATTGAGCTGCGCTACAACATGGTGACGAAATTTTGTAGTGACGCTTGAAATTCAATAAAAAATTTGACCAGTTAAAGTGATGAAAACGTTGGTAACCTTCTCAAAATGACCAGGCAAGTGTTTGGAGCCAAATGGTGACTTATCCAAAATAGTCAAGCTGTAAGCAATATGCCATTTGAAAGAAGAGATTCAGGGCTACAAAATGGTATCAACAGATCAGAGATATGATAAGAAAAATGATAAACAATAAAGCTTTGAAAATCCATCGGGAACTTTTTGACCACCCGTTAGTATAATTAAGATTTAATTTAAAAGTTAGAAAAATATTAGTGAGACCTCGATTTAACGAAAAGCCGAAATCGGCGCGCCGAGCCGACAACCCTATTAGTGAGTAAGGCCTTCCAAATAACAACATTTTACAAAATTTTTATCAAATTTTTGGCGCTAGTATCGAATAACCATCCCCCCTCCCCATAAATAGGACTTTTTCAAAAATCGCTGTAACTATTCTTTCAAACAACAAGTCTAAAATTAGCCCTTAAAGATGCATGGTCACCTTTTTTGAATTTATCCCCGCCAATTCAAAAAATTTCCGAATCATTGTACTTCTGTACAGATTTTTTAGCTTGGTTTCTAACAAAACAAGGCCTAGAATTTAATTTTAGGTATACAGTCGACGCTCTTACTTAGGACACCGCTCACTTAGGACAGAAGTTCGTTCCCACCTCGAGTCCGACATTTTTTAGCTCTATTTTGTAAAAAAAATTCTGGTTCTGTATTTAAAGTCTGGTCCCAAATATCGCAAGGATTCCGATTTTTCCGATCGTTTTCTAAAAACCCTAAATTTTTTGCTCTGAAAAAGCAAAAGCTCTTAGTTAGGACAGGTTTTATATCGGAAATACCTGTTTTTTGATAAGAGTTTTGGCTTTTTTAGAGCAAAAACATTGGGTTTTTAAAAAACGATCGGCAAAATCAGAATCCTCACAATATTTGCGACCAGACTGTCAAAACAGAACTAGCAAAGTTATTAAAAACTTAAAGTAAAAAAGTGTCAAACCCGGCAAGTTGGCCGGTCCCTTGGGTGTCCTAAGTAAAAGCGTCGACTGTAGTTGCATTAGAAACCAAGTTAAAAAATCCGCACTTCTGTAGAAGTCCAATGATCCGGAAAAAATTTCGATTGGCGGGACAAAATTTGTAAGAGAAAACCATGCCTCTTCAAGCCTGAGAGTTGGCCAGCGTCTAAAAGTTGTGACTAACAAATGTTTTACGCCCTTTTTAGAGGGTTTAGGACTTCTATTTGGACTTAGATTTTAGAAGGAAAAATTATTAGGGGGGGGGGGGCTTTGCTACTAGGGTCAAATAATTAAAAATAATTTTGCACTTTTTTAAAACTTGACTTTATTTTTAGGTTATTAACTGCAAGGAGGTAAATAACTCCAAAGTAAATCGAATGGCATAACCTTCTAAGCCTCTTCTGTTATTGAGAAGCAAAGTAAAAAAGCAGGAGTATTCCCACAGGTCTGATATACAAACAGCAGCCAAGACTTTTTCGCCCAAAAAAACTAAAGAAAGCGTCATTTCTATTTGGAGTTGAGGCATTGATTGTTGGGTGCAAATTCTTTTTCTACGAGGTCATGACTTGAACTTCTGGATATTTGCTACTAAAGCTATTTTTTTGTGACCAATTAAGATGGTGGACTGGCTGGGCATTCTAGCCATTGTATTTTTCTATTTGCTGATTCTAGTAGTGGGAATATGGGCAGGAAGGAAGACGGATGAACAAAAAACAGGCATAGGCGAGCAAACTGAAGAGGTCATGTTAGCTGGCAGAAATATTGGCACTTTAGTGGGAATATTTACGATGACAGGCAAGTTTTTCAAGAGTGATAACACTAAAAGTACCATGTAATGAAAGATCTGGTTTTGCCGAAGACATTAAAAAACTTAGACATAAATCACAAGCTAAGCAAAAAAAGTTTGGTTTATTTTTAAAAGCAGTCTGAGGGCATCAATATCAGATCGAACGCAAAACTAATGAAAAGTGTGACGGTTCCAACAAATTGGTGGTCTCCGCCTTTTCAAAATGCGCAGCCCAACCCCCTTTAAAGAGGAGGAGGGGAAAAAAAATTTATCAAAAAAAATTTAGCGGAAACAAAATTTATATCCGAGAAAAATTGATTGCAATAGGCCGTTTTTTTTTCAATTCGCTTCTAAAAAAGTTATCACTATTTTAAATCGGTTGAATTTCTTCGGTCACCCTGTAAAATATAGTGTGGTTGAGGAACAGTGCGGTTGAGAAATTGGTTGTTGAAGAGTATGTGTAGAGCAAATTCTTGACAAAAAAAATTACTTTTTTGAAACACACTGTAAAGACATATTTATTTTCAGCTACCTGGGTAGGAGGTGCCTACATTAATGGAACTGCTGAAGCTTTGTACAACGGTGGAATATTGGGATGTCAAGCTCCGGTAATCATTGTTGAATCTTATTCATATGTTGAGTTCCCTCTATTTCAGATTGGATATGCACTTTCGCTAGTGTTAGGGGGTGTGCTCTTTGCAAGAAGGATGCGAGAAGCTGTAAATTTTTTAAAAAGAGTTATTATTTGTACAAAAAGTGTTTAGGGATATATCACAATGCTGGACCCTTTCCAAGTAAACCTTTTTATTAAGAAATTGCAATGAAATATCAATATATCAAAGTAAAAGGTGATTCACGAAATTTTTCTAACTTGTTTAGCACTGCCATCCCAAAGTTCAAGAGCTACGAAAATCATTTTACAAATTATCTTAAAAAATTTGAGTGCTGAAATATGGCTTTTTTGAAAATATATAGATTTCTTTTAACAATGACGAAAATCCGAAAAAGTTAAAGAAACTTGGAATTTAGTCATTTATTCATGAAAATTGTTTTTCGAAGGCCATATTTCAATACTCAAATTTTTTAAAAATGATTTTGTAAAATCATTAAGAATGGCTTTTATTTTACATTGAACATGCCTTTTTAGATAAAATATGGACAAAGAGTGGGTGGCTTGATGTTTTTTCCAGCTTTGCTTGGCGAAGTATTTTGGTCTGCTGCTATACTGTCTGCCTTAGGTAATCTGGGCAAAACTTTTGTTTTTTGTGATTAAAATGATTGGTTTACAGGAGCTACTTTGTCTGTTATTCTTGGCTTGAATATGAATGCTTCGGTAAGTACCCATGCAGTTGTTAAAATGTTTCTTTTTGTCTTACCGTAAATGCTCTAATAGGCCGACATGTCGGGTTATATTTGAATCAACCGAAAATCATATAATTTTGAGTTCAATCTCCAGATTTCGGGTAAAAATCCAAAATCCAAAAAGTGGAATCAGTAGAATTTGCGAGAGTTGAAAAAACGCAAAAAACAGCTTTGCGAAAAAAATTCTTCAGTCTGAGATATAAGTTCTCAAATACGGAGTTTGCAGGTTATATTATCTGCATTTATTGCTGTATTCTACACTTTTACTGGTGGCTTATACGCTGTGGCATACACCGACGTTGTCCAGTTGTTTTGCATTTTCATTGGCTTGGTAAATTTTTGTACTTATCTAGCGCCCAGCCACTATTTTAACATTATCATTTAGTGGGTGTGCGTGCCTGCCTCCCTTCTCCAGGACAAAACCACAGACATTTCGGCAAATCCATCTGGTTGGATCGGTGAAGTAGGAGGGTTCCGAGAAAAAAGTTTATGGGTTGACTGTATGTTGCTGCTTATTTTCGGAGGAATTCCTTGGCAGGTTGGTTTAAACTAGTTTTGAAAGAAATTATCTTATTCTATTATTCATAGGTGTATTTCCAACGAGTGCTGTCGTCTAGAACATCAGAGGGAGCTCAAAAACTATCATTTATTGCTGGTGCAGGCTGCCTAATGATGGCTATTCCACCCGCTTTGATTGGTGCAATCGCACGGAATACAGGTAAATTGACATTACTACAGAGCCTCGATCTTGAAATTTTGAAAATTAGTACATTTGAAGATACTGTGGCCAAAAAAATTCCAATGCTTTTTTGAGGCTATCAAAAATACGGTATTAACTTAAAATCCTCAAAAAAAATTGGAATTCTGAATAATTACAAATTTTTTTAATAAGTACAGCTCTTCTGGTAGCCGCTTTATTAGAAATGCCGTTTAATTTGAGAAAACACAGCAATATAAGTTTATGACTAAAAAAAATTTCATTTTTAAGTTTTTGTAGTACAGTCCACTCTCGACACCGCCTCAAGTTCGTTCCCGCCTAGGGTCCGACACTTTTTTTAACCCGATTTTCGAAGTCTTTTGCCAAACCTGATTCGTCAGTCTGATCAGAAAAATCGTACAGATTCTGATTCCACCAATCAGTTCTCGAGATTGCCACAAGTTTGCCGAAAAGACCCGCGGCTTTCGATATAAGAACACCTTTTTTAAAAATTAGGTGTGCTTATATCGAGAGCCGCGGGTCTTTTCGGCAAACTTGTGGCTACCTCGAGAAGTGATTGGTGGAATCCGAATCTGTACGATTTTTCTGATCAGACTGACGAATCAGGTTTGGCAAAAGACTTCGAAAATCGGGTTAAAAAAGAAAAGAAAGAAGACCCTAGGCGGGAACGAACTTGAGGGGGTGTGCTTATATCGAGAGTGGACTGTAATTATCTACAGTAGAACCTCGTTATAAGATACACCCAATATAAGATACACCTCGTTATAAGATACACCTGGGTCCGGCCCCAAGTTAAATAACTCCCGTCAAATTACCCCCCTATATAAGATACACGTCGTTATAAGATACAGCTGGGGTCGGTCCCTGGGTGTATCTTATAACAAGGTTCGACTGTACGTAGAACTTTTTTTCGATGCTGAACATAAGCAGTTCATTTAGCGCAACTGGACATTTTGACCTTTGAAAAAGCCAAATAAAAAAACGATATGGATATAGACTCGGGCGAATAAAGAGTGGCATTTCGACGCTACTCGGTTACAACATCCCCGTCCCCCTCAAGCAGCTTTCCGAAAATACAAAACTCCGACACCCCCTTCCCTCTATAATTCAATGACAGTTGACTAAAAAATTTATTTGCAGACTGGCGTCTAACAGAATATTCGCCCTGGGGCAATGGCACAAAAAGTGAACATATTCCAGCTGATCAAACAAGTTGGTTTTTAGACAAATTAATATTCAGCTGCTTGCCAAACGACCCTGTTGTTCTATTTAGGCATGGTTGTACCACTGGTGTTCCAGTATCTTACGCCCAAATGGGTCACTTTTATAGGTGATCTGGTTTTTTAAAAAGAAAATTATAACAAAAAATGCTCTAGGACTGGGAGCAGTTTCTGCAGCAGTAATGTCTTCAGCTGACTCATCGGTCCTGTCAGCAGCTTCGATGTTTGCCCACAACATTTGGAAACTGACTATAAGACCACATGTAAACATTTTGTGAATCTTTTTGTTGATAAAAAGCTTGAAATTCTTTTAATAATTTTCTCTAAGGAGTAAGTCAAAGCCAGGGGTGTGCACGGGCCGGCTCGCGTGCCCTCGGGGCCCAGCCGACCCGTACCCACTTTTTAAAAACATAAGTCGGCCCGAAGAATTTATTCTCGTAGCTGAGATTACAGGTTACAAAACGTATCTCACCATTTATGAATTTTAAGATATTTTTCAAATTTAGGCAAAATTTTTATTCAATTTTCATAAATGGTGAGCTACGTTTTGTAGCCTGGAATCTCAGCTACGAGAATAAATTCTTCGGGCCGACTTATGTATTTAAAAAGTAGGTTCGGGCCGTCCCGTGCCTACCCTTGGTAAAAGCTCGTAATCGACTTTTGAGCTTAATTTTAGAAATGAAAATTGTGCGATAAAAATTTTCAAATATACAGTTTTTTTGCCCGTAATCTTTTATTTCAAACCAAATACCAACTTTTTATTTGTGATAATATATGTCTGGAAATTTAGCTCCAAACACTCGTAAGGTCATTTTGAGAAGTTGACAAGCATTTTCAACACTTTAATTACCCATCCCACCCCCCCCCGTCCAATCCCTCCTGTAATATACCCCCCCCCCCAATAATTTTTAGGCTTAGCCCTTAGGTTTCGAGCCGTAGTCATAAGGCTTAGGGACAACACGTGATAATTTCACCACTTTTCCAAAAAAAAGTATGGTTTTGGGTTACCTGAAAAATTATTGGGGAGGGGGGGGGGGGGTTATATTACAGTAGCTTTGTTTTGGGGGCGGGCGGGGCTGGGAGGTTATATGACAGTAGCGTCAAAATTTTGATAAATTAAAGTGTTGAAAATGCTTGTCAACTTCTCAAAATGATCTTACTAGTGTTCGGAGCTAAATAGCCAGACATATGTTATCACAAATGAAAAGTTGATATATGGTTTGAAAGAAAAGACTCCGGCACCCGAAAATCTCAAAATCGACATCAGAATTTTTCGATTTCCGAGGGTTGAAAAATAACTTTCCATGAGGAGTAAATAGAGTAAATGGGTATATAAAAAAATTATTGGTACAAAAAATTAAAAAAAATGTCTTGTCTTTCAAGCCAATTTGACCGAGGGGAAGGCGATTTGGGTCCAAGTTCAATTTAGCCCACTAAAACTAGTTGGAAGATAATTGAATAAAAATTTAGGCATCTGAAAGGAAGTAATCTTTGTCATGCGTATTGCAATAATCGCTGTATGATTTTTTCTATATCGAAAAATTCCCAAATAAAAAATATTTTAAGGTCGGAATACTTGCATCTGTCATGGCTTTGACCATTAACTCAATCTATGGACTCTGGTATTTGTGTGCTGATTTGGTAAGCGATTTGTTATAGAAACTGGAAGAATAAAAAAATTTCAAAAACCGTTTTTGGTCTTTTACCAATTTTTTCGGCCTTTGGCTACAAAACCGAAAATTTCGGTTGGTGGACATCCTTATTTCAAAGTACTAAGAATAAAACGCTTGTTATCAAACTTTAGATGCTGTTTGATTATCCACTATTTTTTCAAACTAATTCGAATTGCTGAAGACACATTCAATGCCGAAAAATTGATAAGCAATGAATGAAATGGCACGTCAAAAAAACTTTTTAGTTTTTGACACCCACATACAAATAATCAGAGATTTTCTCGGAATCACGATTTATCTCAAATCGGAATCTTTTTGGTGGTTGAGATTTTGGTGGTTTATCCTGATGATGAAATTCCTATCTTTATGCAGTCAATTGTGGCTACACAGTTAACTCTCGCCCCACAGTCAACTCTCATCGTAGTGCGAAACTCTGTATAGTGCTGTTTTAAGCGTCCCAGCAGTGTTTTCAAAAGTCAAGGTCAAGTTCAAGGTCAAGGTCAAAATAAAACTTGACTTTAAAACTTCAAGGTCGTTTTTCTCGATTTTTAGTAAGGAAAATGGGTCTGAATTTTTTCCTTTCCCTTAAAGTCAAGATTTTGCGCTGAACAAAACGTACTTTTCAGAATAACGATATAATTTTTGCACGATGAGATATAGCCTAAAGTCAAGGTAAAATCACCTTGATTTTAGCGAAAGTCGAGGTCAAGGTAAAAATCGAGAAAAACGACCTTGAAGTTTTAAAGGCAAGTTTTACCTTGACCTTGACCTTGACTTTTGAAAACACTGGTCCCCAGCGACATGCCGATCTAAAACCAATGCGATAAAAAAAAAGACAGATATTAGGCAGCAGTATTTAGCTAACGAATCATAGCGACTGTCGTAGTAAAATGACCGAAATCTACATCACCGGTCATTTTTGTATTGAATGACCGCTCATATGACCATTGGTCAAGCATAGGTGCGAACCAGGGCTGCCTCGGATATGAAAAAATATCGGATCGGATATCAAATGTCAAAAAATGCCGGATATTTCATGTCGGATATCGGATATCCGATGCAGCCTTGGTGCGAACACATATAAAGCTGAAGAACTCATAGGAACAATTTTTTTTCTTTTATCACCATTTGTTTGCAGGTATATGTAGTTCTGTTCCCACAACTGCTGTGTGTGGTCTACTTTGAGAGAAGCAATACGTATGGGTGTTTGCTGGGCTATGCTAGTATGTGTATTTGCACTCTTTTGTTTCTCATACCTCAAACATATAATTTACTATTAAGTGGGTCTTTTGATGCGTCTCTCTGGGGGTGAGCCTATGGTAAGAATTATTTTTTTACAAGTTTGGCAATTTTAAAAATATTGTCTTCAGTTGTTTTTCCCAGCTACTATTCACTATCCAATGTACGATGTGGAAACTGGCACTCAATATTTTCCTTTCAAAACTGTGTCTATGCTTGTTTCACTGTCTTGGTAAGTTAGAAAAGTTTGGAGAGAAATTGTTTGGCGCTACTCGGTTTTACCTCCTCCCCCGAACACCTCCTCGGGAATAACTCCGCCCCTCCTCGCCCCGATAATTTTTAGGCTTAGGAGCTAGGCTCAGCCCTTATACTTAGGCTTTGGGCCCTAGGCATTAGACTTAGGGACAACTCGTACTAATTTTAGCATTTTTTAGCACATCTTCCTTTTCGTTCAAAATCGGCCCCTTTTAAGTCTATTTCCAGCCTAATACAGCCTTAAATCTCTTCGAAAACGGTCAAAATGGGTACTTTTGGTGATCCAGAAACTCGATTTTTTATTGACCAGAACTCAATAATAATGTCTTTTTGAACTCCTAAGGCGATTTGGGAACATTTAAAAAAAAGTTGATTTGGGGCGGGGGGGGTTATATGCAAGTAGCGCCGAAATTCGTTTCACGAAAATATTCCAAACATATAGTTTTGTAGCCTTTTCTTCCTCTTTCAAATAGTACATGAAGCTAATTAAGATCATTGTTGAAAAATCAGCAGTTGGTTTCAAACACATGTGAAGTCATTTGGGAAACTGACGAGCATTTTAATCTTTTTAGCTGATCAAAAGTTCAATTTGGATAAAGCGATTTAACAACATCCTAGCAGAATTTCTCATTGCAGCCTAAGAGTTAGAATACCTACTTTAAAGAATAGTTTTTGAAAATCTTATGGTTGAAATATGACCTATTAAAAAAAAGTTCTTCAAACAACAACTAAATTCCATGTTTTTTTAATTTAGGAGCTACTGGAATATACCCCTTCCAAAAAAGCTACTGTAATCCCACCCAATAATTTAGGCTTTGGCTTAGGCAAGGTCTAGGCCTCCGGCTTAGGGTTAGGCTCATGGCCTATCCATCACTAGCAAGGGCTTTTGTACAACTTTTTATTTCAAAAATAGGGGTTTAGGTACCCTCCAAAAATATTGGAAAAGGTATATTCCAGTAGCTTTTTTAGGTGGGGTATATTCCAGTAGAAATTCCAATTTTTTTCAATTTTATCAATTTCAAGGCCCCATCTTGAATGAAGCCTGATTAGACTTAAAAAAGCGAATTCTAATAAAACTCCGCCTTCTAATAGGGCCACACCTTCGAAAAGCGTTGAAAAATAAGGCCCTTGGTACTTATTAAAAAAGTACAAAAATAGAAAATCACAAGCCTTTTAATTGAAAAAACTTTCTGTAATACTTATTGAACTGTTCTATTATAGTTGTGTATTTGGATCTCTGGCCACAGAATACCTGTTTAAGTCAGGCAGATTGTCTCCGGAATTAGATGTGCTTGGATGTGTGGTTAATATAGACTCCCAAAGAGTTATTTTGCCCAGTGACACCAGTTTCAACGTGAGCTGTGAGACTCTAGCCATGCAGAAAATAAGGTCTGACAACAGCATGGTCAACGTGGAAAATGGCTACTCCAATGGAGGAGGCTTGTTGACTGAGAGCACAGCTCTGCATCCTAACCACCACGATTATGGAGCTGGCAGATAATAGTAATAAAAGTCGAATTTGAAAAAATATTATATTGTTAATATTACTAGTTTTTGGCGCTACTGTAATATACCCCATCCGCCCCCCCCCCTTAATAATTTTTAGGCTTAGGAATTAGGCTTAGCCCTTACCCCGTAGGAATCAGGCTCAGGGAAAACGCGTAATAATTACACCACTTTTCCAAAAAAAGTATTGTTTTGGGTACCTGAAAAATTATTGGGGGGGGCGGGTATATGACAGTAGCGTCTAGTCTTTGATCTCTTTTTCACAATATGATCTCACTTTTTGCTCTTTTTGTTCTAAGTATTGTTATGATTCTGCAAAAACCTATAAATGGTGTTCAAACTAAACTATTTGAGTTTTTAATACACTCTAAGTAATTAATATTCAGGGTAGCGTAGTTAGAAAAAGAGTACGTATTCTCTTTAATAGAGCCACACTCTCTGATAGAGCCACACCCTCTAAGGGAGGTTGAAAAAGAAAAACACACTCTCCATTTAAACCACACTCTCACAAGCTGCGCCAATGGCCGTCTAACTCCAATGGATTGTCGAAGCTTGGGATAATTTGGGAGAATTTCTCGAAGGAGCTCATCGTTGAGTCATTCAAACCTAGCCTTTGATAGACGTGAGGATGACGCCATCCACTGCTTCAAGAAAGTCGGGCCGGTTCCGAGTGGTCGAGGCAAGGTGAAGCTCGAGCGTGAGGAGAAGAAGTTGGCTGAGCTGATATAACAGATCGATTTCCAGGAAGCACAGGAAAAATGTGTTTAATAATGAAGATATATCTCTAAAGCGTTGATGATTTTTGGAACCTGTTCTGGTTTAGGAGAGAGGCCCATTTTTACTATATATATTTTCTAGGCTATACTATAGAATACCACCTCCCCCCAGCTAGCGAAAAATTTACTTTTCCTGAAGGGGAAAGGACCCCTCCCATTTTGATTCTCGTGCTCTGAATAGGCACGATAAAACTTTGGTTTCCGAAAAATCGAAAAAATTTTTTTTTTCGATTTGCCTTGGACCCCAAGGTAAAAAAATTAGGAAAATTAAAAAAAAGTATTTTTTTGAATTCCCGCCAAAACATCTTTAAAGGAAATAAGGGCTGTATTGGGAGGAGAAGGGACAAAAGAGGGCCACTAATCACACAAATCCCATTAACAAGAAGATGTTGAACATAGTTTTGAATACTGGGCCTACCGCATAAATAAACTCTGGTATGCATGCTTTTTCATGCATCCAGAGTCACTTTCGAGTGATTTGTGTCTAAGGTATGTGGTTGTGCACATCTCAACTCCAAGCCCCCTTCATGCAGCTAGAATCACATTCGAGTGATTTTTGTCTAAGGTATGTGGGTGTGCGCATTTCAACCCCAAGCCACCAAGCCCAAAGAAAGAAACTTTTCAAGAAATTTCACTTTTTAAGAATTTTTTTCATTCTGACTGACCAAAAGAAGCAATTGCTCACTCAACAAAAGAAACATATTCAACGCGCAAACAAAATACAATTTGAAGGGCTATTTAACAGAAAAAAGAATATGAGAGCTGTATCACTGCTCAAAAAAGTTATGATCGAATCGAATCCAGAAAAAAATGCCACACCCTGCACTTTAAAAAAAAGAAAAAAACAGAGTGGTTTCAGCTTTTCTATGACTGCCAGCTCTTCTTCAGTTTTTCTTTTTGGGCTCAGATGCTTCTTCATGGTCATCATCATCGGGCATGCTCCGAAATTCTTCCAAAAATTCTCGTATAGCTGTGATGCAAGCGTCTTGTTCTCCATTGTCTCGCATACCTCCGGGAAGAGACCAAAGTCCTAAACCATCAAGTATATTTCTAAGCCTCAATAATATTCCAAAATATTAAATGTCACCATTGTCTGCTCTCTTGATGGCAACATATTGCAATTTATTATCCTTTGTGAACCGTGAAACAATTGGATCAGCTGCGTGGTTGGGACCCCCTAAAAATATTAGACTAATAATGTTTTTTCATGTTCATAGTGTTTTTCATTATCAGATTGAATGTTGAGAAAAAATGCGAAATTGTTTTTGTCCCCTTACAATTCAAATTTTTTTGAATTCCTGCAAAATTTTTGAGTTTAAATGTTTCTATTTTTTTAACTCAAATATTGACTTCAATAAAGCTTTGCAGTCATAGCAGATGATTGCAAGGTCTTATTCAAGTCAAAAAAGAAAAATTTAAACGAAAAAATTTTGGCGGGAATTCGAAAAATTGTAAAATGTAAGTGGGGCCAAGAGAATTTCCCAAATTTTTATCTAAAATCCCGAATCTGTGCCCGTATTCAGGGCGCAAATCGACAGAAAATAAGATAGATTTTCGGACCGATTTTGGAACCGATAATCGGACCGATTTTGGGACAACTGTTCCATTTTCGGGTGTACGGTCAGTTCGCCCCATGATCAGTTCGCCCCGGTCAGTTCGCCCCACGATCAGTTCGCCCCGTTTTTGTTTTAGGCTTAGGCTTAGGCAAGGGTAGGCCAGCGTATGTTAGGATGGACTCAAACATGTTCCCGAACTACAAAAAAGTTAAAAAAATAAGTTTGGGTTTGTTTTTCATGGCATAATGGTCATTTTTAAAAACGGGGCGAACTGATCTTGGGGCGAACTGACCGGGGCGAACTGATCGTGGGGCGAACTGACCTGTCTCCCCATTTTCGAACCGATTTTAAATTTGCTGTTTCTAGTGGGAATCGAACTTTCGAGCATCAACTTATTGCTAGAAGCTTTAGCCACTCGGCTATTGGTGCATTATCAAGTCTACAATCATTTTGAGGCTATATTCCAGTTTTGGGTGTTATGTCATATTCTTATTTAAGTGTTCAGAATTCTATGCTAATTCAACGCACGGTTTCCACTCATTTGGGCAAAACTCATTTGGGCACCCTCATTTGGGCACCCTCATTTGGCACCGTCATTTGTGCTGCTCATTTGGGCAATAATTTCAAACATGCCTAATTTTCGAATTCGAATTTGCGGAGAGATCCAACTTCAGCTTTACTGGATAAACCATGCACCAAATGAACTAAGTGGTCGTCCACTTGGATCAAAAAATTTTCACTTTTTTGGCTTCCAAAACTTGTTTCCTGGATTAATTCGGCATGCTGAAGATGGTTTGACAGTGGTAAAATGCCGTTTTCTCAGGTATTTTTCGAGTCTTGGTAAAATCGAGTTTTGGCAAAATCAATTGTATCCCAATTCTCAAAAAATATTATACAAAACCTTACTTCACTATTATCAAACCATTTTCAGCATGTCCGAATGATTCCAGAAAACAGGTTTTGGAACATGAAAAATGTAAAAAAAATTGATCCAAGTGGACGACCACTTGGTTTTAATGGTCTAGAGGAGGTACCCGGTGGTTACCCAACCCATTTTGAGGCTTACTGTCTTTTACAGAATAGTTTATAATTTTTATTAAAGAAACAATAATGTCTGTTACCACCAGAATTCGAGCCTGTAACCTCAAAATTTTGGATTGGCGATTTACATGGATATCCAAGTGAACCACCGGGTAACCAAGTGGTCGACCACTTGGATCAAATTTTTTTTCACGTTTTCGGGTTCCAAAGCAATTTTTCTGCATCAATTCGAGCATGCTGAAGATGGTTTGACAGTGGTAAAATCACGTTTTATCGAGAAATTTTTGAGTTATCGCTAACGATTGATTTTGATAAATGTGGTACACGATTTTTGATAAATCAATCGTTAGCTATAACTCAAAAATTTCTCGATAAAACGTGATTTTACCACTGTCAAACCATCTTCAGCATGCTCGAATTGATACAGAAAAATTGCTTTGGAACCCGAAAACGTAAAAAAATTTTGATCCAAGTGGTCTACCACCCAGTCTAAATTGAGGAGGGGTTGCCGTCATCGAGGTTACTGGTTCTAGTCCCACTAAGTGTAAACTTTATTTTCTTACTTCCATTTTTTGGGCCATCCATGTGGACACTCACCTGACAAGGAGGTACCTACCCAGGAATTGGGGTTAGGGTGGGGGATATCCAAGTGGACCACCCGAAAATTCAGTAGTCTATTAGACGTGTCAACGATTTGATATTAATACTAATTTTGGTCGATTGTGTGCTTGTACCCTGATTACTGGGCTCGTGGCACAGAAAAATGACTTAATTCGACTTTTCATGTGAACAAAAGCCGGTACAAACCAATACTAAAACAAGCAGCATAATAAACGATAAAATACGTGGTACAAATGACGGTACAAAAATCGGTACAACAAACGATAAAACAATCGGCAAAATCCGTTACTAAATCGGTACGAAAATCGGTTCCAAAATCGGTCCGATTTTGGAACCGATCTGTTCCAAAAACAGGCCCGAAAATGGAACAGAATCGGTTCCGAAATCGGTCCGATTTTTTACCGTTTTGCGCCCTGAATACGGGCACTGATGATGGCAAACAGAGTAGACATGAAAAAATATTATTAGACTTGAATATCATATTTGCAATGTACTTGGTGAAAAAATGAGTTAAAGGGGGCTACGAACTTTGTGAACAACCCAGCAAAGAATTATAATTTAGGGCTTGAAAATAAAATAAAAAGTAAGTTGTAGGTTGTAAATTTTTGCACACCCAACCATGTCACTGAAGATAAATCGTTTACTCTGATAGAAGACCAAGTTAAAATATCGAATATTTTATTCATATCAAATTCGTGGCTTTCGAGCTCTGCAAAATTAGCTGAACAAAAATTGTTACATTTTCCAAGTAGTCCTCGACCAGAAATTCCAGTTCTACCCATTGGATTCTGAGGTCTTCCTTGACCATCAATTGAATAGGGTTTATTCCTGAAAAAGGCATGTACAGAGTAGGCCAATTTTCGCATCTTCTGTTTTTGTCATAACTGTTTTGGGCTATACTATAGAATGCGTTCCCCTGGATTGAGAGTTAGAGATGCGCGCACTCACTTACCTTAGACATGATTCTGAGAAGTACTCTTGACCATAAAATGCATATAGAGTCTCTTTTTGCCACGGCCCGAGTTGAAAAAACATGGTGAGACATCCGAAATAGTCCGGAATTCACTCTTCTAAAGTTTCGCCATGAAAGTGGCCCCTTTATTTCCTTTCCCTTCCAATACAGCCCTAAATCTTTTGAAAAATGTTTTGGCGGGAATTCAAAAAAAATTTTTTTTTGAATTTTCCCAAATTTTTCACCTTGGGGGACCCAGGCAAATCGAATTTTTTTTTGGAAACCAAAGTGTTTTCGTGCCTATTCAGAGCACGAGAATCAAAATGGGACGGGTCCTTTCCCTTCAGGAAAAGTAAATTTTTCGCTAGCTGAGGGGGGGGGGGATTCTATAGTGTTACCATTTTCTATTTTTTAGGTCGATCGAGTGAATTATGGTGATCAGGGTGACAACAATCACCTCCATTAACACAATTATTTCTTAAACTATTCATATAAGTTATCTATATAACCATAATCAACTAAAAATATAGTAAAAAAAGGGCGCCCCTCTCCCCTAAAACAAAACAGGTCCGAGCTTTGTTGTATATAAAGGATTTATGCGCGTATGCTGCAATGCTTGAATATTTAGCATTTTTCGCTGAGTTCTAAATCATGTTTAAATGACTCCTAAGTAATTTTTATATGCTTAAAGGACCTGACCTCTTCCTAGTCATGGCAATTTGTGATTTTTGAATTGGCGGGGACCATTTGTTTTTTCCGTAATTTTTTTTTGAAATGCGAAAATATTTTTCATTTAAAGTTGCGTCTCTGTTTTTGATGTGAGTTTTTTCCTCTTGATTCTTGTTGAAATTTCCTGTTGTCTAGGTGATCCGGCATCTCTACCTAGGTCCAGAGTGAGCTGCGTGCCGTTGTATTAGATAAGTTTTTATTTCTTTACCATCGCCGTCTCTTGCTTTTCTCGTTTTGTTTTCAGGTGGGGTTGCTGGTTTAAGTCAAATAGCTTTGGTGGACCGTTTTGCAGTGTGCCGTCTGTTGTAATTTATTTCTCCGCGTTTATTTTACAGTTTCAATAATCATATTCATCAAAGAATCTGTCAAATAAGTTGTATCATTTCCACATAACATCCTATATAGTCTGGGTTTGTTTCCTCGCCACTTTCCTGTATGGGAAAATTTGCAATCGATTACATAAAACTAATCGAAAGAGTCAAAAATATACAATCGATTACATGAAACTAATCGAAAGAATCGATAATTTACAACCAATTACACGAAACTAATCGAAAGAATCGATAATTTACAACCAATTACACGAAACTAATTTACAATCGATATTTACAATCGATTACCTTTTTGTAAATTTTTGATCTCTAAACTAATCCTAAGGGAACATCACTGCTCTGGACCTAGGTAGAGATGCCGGTCACCTAGACAACAAGAAATTTCAACATAACCAAAAGGAAAAAACTCACATCAAAAACAGAGACGCAACTTTAAATGAAAATATTTTCGCATTTCAAAAAAAAATTACGGAAAAACAAATAGTCCCCCGCCAATTCAAAAATTACAAATTGCCATGACTAGGAAGAGGTCAGGTCCTTTAAAACGATAAAAAGGTTGTTTTCTGACATTTTTCCACACAAAAATGTCCTACCATGTTTTTCAACTCGGGCCGTGGCAAAAAGAGACTCTATATGCATTTTATGATCAAGTGTACTTCTCGGAATCATGTCTAAAGTAAGTGAGTGCGCGCATTTCTAACTCTCAAGCTGCTCTCCCCCCCCAATCCCTTCAAGGGCGCAGGGGGCTTAGAGTTAGAGATGCGCACACACACATACCTTAGACACAAATCACTCGAAAGTAACTGTGGTTGCATAAAAACAATACGCTCTCAATACGAATCTCTAACCAACCAAGCCCCCTGCGCCCCCTTCGTGGGCGCACGGGGCTTGGTTGCTTGGGGTTGAGATGCGCACACACACATACCTTAGACACAAATCACTCGAAAGTGACTCTGGATGCATGAAAAAAGCATGCATACCACAGTTTCAACTTTTTTTTTATCGTTTTGAGCATATAAAAATTACTTAGGAGTCGTTTAAACACTATTTTCGAATAAATGAAAAATGCAAAGATGCTGTCAGTATCGCAGTTATTTCTCACTTTGCTATGGCCCGTCGTCAGAACCAAAACCTAATAGAAACAGTTTTCAAAAACTCGAAAAAAAGTTGCAAAAACACCTTGTTAACGCCCAATTCATCAATCTACTTGCTTTCTGACGACTCTAGGAAGACCGCAGACTTGTCTGCTGCATAGCTGCTGTGATACCTGGAAAGGAAGACGTGGAACTGTAGAAAAGAGAAAAAATATTAATTGTGCTTCTAGCGCACATTCGAGACGTAAGGCTTGAAGTCGACCATCTTCTGGACGTGTTCGCTCGACGGTTTTCGGCACTCTGTCGTTGGAACCTGCAGTCGAAATTTTTGACAAGTCCAGAAGTTCAGCAGCCACCCTCTTCTCCCCTAGAATCCAATTTTGGAAAATTTAAGTTGCGAAAAAAACCTTGAAGGCCTTTTTATTCTGTTCTGCGATAAAAGTTTGAACTGCTTTGTTAAGCTTGTTCGAATGGCGCTCCCTCACCCAGACTGCCAGTTTCTCATCAAGAAACTTGAACGTCAGCCCTGACAGCTTGTTCTTAAATTTTTAAATCGACGACGTTGTTGGGGTTTTTTTAGAACAGGCGGTGTTTTAGTTTAATCTCTGTCCCACGCCGTGTCAAATACGTCGAAACGCGAAATCGAGGATGGCGTTCTGTCATAATACTTCAATGGTCATGAGTTAACTGGTGTAACAAAAGTTCCTGGACAAGTTTTGAGCTCAATTTTTAAAATAAAAATTTAACGATGAGAAAATTCCAAAAAAACAGATTTGTAGCCCTGAATCTCCTCTTTCAAATAGCATATTGCTTTTAGCTTAAAAAGCATGGCTACTCATATTTCATCCGGACCTCACCCATATATACTTTTTCACAGATTTTTTTCCATATATTTTTTTGAACTGGATAAAAATGTTAAAATATTAAGTTCATTGCCTTGGTCCCCCTGTTGCATTCGAGAATTAAAAAAAAAATCTTCGAGATTTTTATTTTTGTCAAAGTTTCGACATTGTTTGTCACGCAAAGTAAAAAAACAGGATATATATTTTATTTTCAGCTTCATCTTTACTAGATAAGAAAAATATTTTGTCAGTCTAAAAGTGCATATTAATGGAGGAATTATGTGAAAAAGATGATAAATAAGACAATAAACATAAAAATGAAACGAAGGAGTGAAAAAATTGGACAATACTTTTTTTAGAGCAAACACTTTTTTTAACACAAAAAATTTTGCGAAAAAATCAACAGGGGACCAAGGCAACTTTTTTCGGGAGGCGTGCAAACACATATAGAGCCTTTTTGTCTATGAAAAACAGGCTAGTGAATACCAAGCAGTGCCAAAATTCGCAAAACAGAATAATTTCTACTAAAAGTATTCTTATTGACGCAATGTCTGTAGCTTCGATCATATATTTTGCCTGAAAGCACTTTTTCCATTACAATTTCTTTTGTAGACTGATCTTCTGTATGATGCGAAAATCCACATATTTTCAACAATTCAATCAGATCTCTGTCCAACTGTTGTACTTTAAAATATACAAACAGTTTTTCATCACTTTGCTCGTTATATAAAAATTGCTGGATTAGTTGTAGTTGAATGCCTGCTTTAAAATAGCCTTCTGGCACTTGTATGCCTTCTACAATTAAAGTCGACGGTCTTTTTTCTTTGACAATTCGGTTTTGACTTGAGAAAGAGTTGTCTTTTAAGTACTTCAAAGATCCTCTTAATGCTTTAGTTTTTTTGTAATTTTTGTAAGTTGATGTATAGCACTTCAAAGTGTTCTTGGTATCTTTAAAATGGCAAATATCTAGCTGCATAACAATGATTTCTTGTGTCTGATGTACTTTGTGAGTCAATATTTTTCGGTTCAGCTTTCCTTCTTCAGTCAATTTTCTTTGTTCAAATTTTCCATTTTTTTTCTTTCAACGCTTTTTCATTTTTGTGGGCTAAGTAAACTTCCGGCTTGTCGTCTACTTGCACAAATCCAAATGATCGGTAAAATTCTAACATTCTAATGTTGCTTATTTCCACTTCGGCAAAAGTTCTCGCTAACGAATCAAAATTCAAAGAAAAATAACCACTTAATAGCTCTGTACTGACATGGAAGACATTGAAACCAGACTTAACTTTTATTTCAGTTATAAGCACTGTGCCATACTCCATGAATTCCAAAAACATGATTCCAATTAATTTTCGTTGTTTTGTATCATCATCTAGTGCATAACATACATGAGCTTGGCCATTGAAAAAAGGAGAAGATGGTCTCAGTTCAGCATCATTAATTTTTTCTGAGCTTTTATTTATTATTTTGTTGGACATTGTTAAAATTATCCATGTTTCAGTTTCATTAGTTGTTCACAAAGCTCGTAGCCAGCCACCTCCCCTCCCCATTCCTTCGTGTTCACCATAGTGGGATCGCCGTCCTGCCGGAGGGCAGGTCTAGGGCGGCTCGATTTTGGACAGGACGGCGACGGCGGAGAATATAAAAGGCCAGGACGGAGACGGAGGACGGCCAGTCAATTTTCTTAAGACGACCGGCCGATTTTTCGAACCGTTTTCAGCTGTGAACTATTGAATTCAGTAATATGTTGTAGAAATTAGGCCAATTATCCTTGTTTTTAATAAGAAAATTTTGAGAATTGAGCTGTTGGACAAAATTATGAAAAGTTAAAAAAAATTGATACTGGGCTGAAATACGAAAATTATGAAAAATTTTGACTTTGGGAAATTTTGGAAATTTTGGTTTTTGGGTGAAAATATGAAAAATTTTGACAAAATTCAAGAGCTCAAAAAGAATATTAAAAAAGACAGAACAAGATGAAGAAACTCAGTTAGCCAAATGAAACCGAAAAATCGACTTCACTGATAAATTAAAAAAAGGAATTGTACATCACTGTTGTACAATAAACATATACTCTAATATAGGGTTGGCACACAGTTAACTCGACTTTTCAAGTTTTTTGACTTTATTTCTTGTTTTTATAAGTGTTTTTTCCAAAATTCTGAACTTGTGACCACGCAACGAAAGCCTATTTTACCGGCTACACAAAGGTATAAAACATTTTCAGTTCCGTCTACAAAAAGATGTCTATTTCAATGAAACGAAGACTCTTCGAAAACGAAGCGAGTCTTCGTGATTCTTCGTTTTCGAAGAGTCTTCGTTTTATTAAAATAGACATCTTTTTGTGGACGGAACTGAGAAATTTTCATACCATTGTGTAGCCTAAGCCAGTGAGCTAAGCTTTCCGTTGAGCGGTCACAAGCTTAGAATTTTGAGAAAAAGCACACATAAAAACAAGAAAAAAGTCAAAAAAAACTTTAAAGTCGAGTTAACTGTGTGCCAACACTACTCTAATAAATCTGCAAATTTGCACAGTTTTGAAGAGTAAAATTAAATGATTCTCTAATTTGGACGGTGCGCAAGACGGCCGAAAAAAAATTCGGGACGAATGCCGAGACGGCGAAAATTTGGACAGGGCGGACGACGGTAAAAAAATGAGTGAGACAGACACTGCAACGGCCGTCCTATTTTCGGAGATTTGTTCCACTATGGTGTTGACTATCCACGGCGTGTCGAACATGTCAAAAGATCAAATCGACATCTTCGTATAGAGACAAATTCGTTTTAAAAAACATTTCAATTATTTTGTTTATTTGAGCACTTTCTGTTTTGATCATAACTTTGCTCAGGTAGGCTGTGTTCGACTTTTTTTGATACCATTGAAAGCTCTAATTTTTCGTTCGATTTGAAACAAAACGTCCAACTCTGTTAGAAATGTAAGCAGTTCAAAAAATTCGAAGTTCAAATTCATCGTTTTGGCAGAGTCAGGTTGCTAACTTATAAAAGTTAGTTCTCAAAATTCTCTGCTAAAATTTTTTTGTCTGGCATGAGCGTTCACTCAGCTTTCTGATGCACGTAACAGTTTTTCCAAACGTGCAGTTCTCATTGAAAAAGTGCACGATTTAGCAAAAAAACCTTCCAGGTATTTCAGTAGGTTTCGGCGTGAAACTCAGTTATGATTTTTTGTGAACCCTGCGAAGAGACCGGAGATCATTTTGAAACCAAGCTTGTGAAAAAACATGAAAAAATGGCGTAAAAAATAGGGTATGCATCCAGGGGATTTGAACCTATGACTCAGGAAATGCGTATACAGGTGGGGTAAATTGGTGAAAAAAATTTTGGCCTTGGTCCCACCCCTTTGTTTTTTCATTATTTCAATGTTTTTTGAATAGCTGATTGCTAAAAAAAATAACTTCATCAAGATTTTTCGACAAAAAAAAACCACATCAAACAAATTATGTACACATGAGTCTTTAAGGCGAGAAATCATTCAAGCTTGTGAGAATTTGCATCAGGGGTGGTAGTAACAATCAAAATATCCGCGGATAAATCCGTATCCTCGGATAAAATCCGCGGATACGGATAATCGGTAGTAACAACCAAAAATTCGCGGATATTTATCCGCGGATACGGATAAATATCGCGTATAAAATCCGTAGTAACAATCAAATATCCGCGGATAAAATCCGAGGATTTATCCGTATCTGCGGATAAATATCCGTGGATATTTATCCACGGATAAATCCGTAGTAACAATAAAATATCCACGGATATTTATCCCTATCCGCGGATATTATCCTTAGCTTGTCGGGGGCAGGATAAATCCGCGGATAATTTTTTTTTCTGTTTTTTTTAAATCTTTTAAAATATAAATATTCTTTAATACATTACGAGGTGGTCTTCAAACCACTACAAACACATGTTTGTTGTTATACCAGTATTTAGCATTGTTTGAGCTGCATTCAAATTCTATCACTATAATTTGTTTTTATATCGTTGATATAATTTTTCACCATTCAATGATAATACGAGTTTTTTAAAGCATTTTACAATAGTATTTTTAAAGCAGACTAAAAGCAAAGTTCAAAGCAAGCAACATTTAAAGACATAAGAAAATTTAAAAAAAAGTTGAAACAAAGAGAAAATTATTCAATCTTGTACATCTTGGACAATCTGACGGCAGTAAATTAAAAAAAAATTAACTAAAATTTCGTAATCTTGATACCTTATTTTCTCTAATCATAGACCCGGGTCGATGATTTTCAACTCTTCGAAAATCGGAGGATTCTAGTTTATCTTGAAGTTTGGGGTGCTCAACAAATCTAAAAAGCGGAATCGGCGAACCCGTGGGAGCCAAGAAAAGGCGAAAAAATTGCGAAATTTTCACTCTGCGCTGAGATACAGACTCTCAAAGTCATGATTAGAAACCAGCCAATAATAAGAGAAAATACGGTAATCTTATTTGTCATTTGAGTTACAATTCCGCCCATGCTAAGACCAGCGTCCTTGTTGAACAACCTTTTGCAGGCGGAAAAAAAGATTCCGAAGCCTACATGGAGAACTGCGCATAGATTGGAAAATGTGTCTAGTTTTATAGTTGCTTCTGCAGTCTTGCACAACATTGCTATTAATTTGAAACAGTCACATTTGGATGGGATAGAAGATGATTTTGAAGAGATCAACTAGATATAAATATCACCATAATGGCTTACAGTAATATGAAACACTTATCGAAACCATATTGTGCAAAAAAAAATTTCTTAATTGAGAAAATGATTAATTTAGGCAAAATCGTTTACTTTCTTATATATAGTAAACACGAAAAAGTATGAATAAAACATTGTAATTATTTTGAACAAACAGAAAAGTAGTAAGAGATGAATTATAGAAAAAATAAAATTAACAATATTTATCCGCGGATATATCCTCAGCTGCGGATAAATCCGCGGATTTTATCCGTATCCGCGGATATTTCTATCCGTGATTGTTACTACGGGTTTTTATCCGCGGATATTTCTATCCGCGGATTTTATCCGTTGATGTTACTACCACCCCAGGAGGTGATCAACCGAGAAATTGATGATTGGCCGAGACGTTTGAGAATTTTATCGAGAATTCCGAGAATTTTAAAAAATTGAGCTTGAGCTTTTCAAAATTTCGACCATTTGCCTGTTTTGGCATGTTTTCGTCACTGGAGCTGGGCAAAAGAGCCTCTAAATGCATTTTTGATCAAGAGTACTTGTCGGAATCAAGTCTAAGGTGAGTGAGTGCGCGCATCTCTAACCAACCAAGCCCCCGTTTGTGGGTAATTTTGGGTGGTCTTCAAACTCAATTTTCTATTGACCAGAACTCAAAAATAATGCCTTTTTTTAACTCCTGAGGCCATTTCAGGTCGATATAGGGTGTTTGGAAACACTTTTGAAAAAGTTAATTGAGGGGGGGGGTATATCCAAGTAGCGCCAGTTTTTCTTTTCAAGCAATCAGCAATTCAAAAAACATCGAAATAATGAAAAAAAACAAAGGGGGGACCAAGGCACAAAAAATGTTAGCATTTTACCCCACCCTGTATAATAATACGTCCTTCTCTAAATTAGAGAATTTAATTTGAAGCAGACTTTTCAGACAGGATGTATCCATGGAATTATAATAAACAAAATATACAGTGCATAAATTGAGCATGCTTTTGTCAATAGTATTTAAAAATAAAAAATTATTTTGAATTTTCATTAAAACAGAACGCCAAGTCTGATTTGGTCATTTGACGTTTTCGACATGCCGTGTATAATGTCCCCCCCCCCCCCCCCCCTTACCTTTCAAATTTTTTTAAATTTCGCCAGAATTTTCAAATACAATTTTGTCTTTTTTCGTTGTGGGACATTTCCGAGTCGCCGTTTCCGAGTCGGCCGTTTCCGAGTCGGCCGTTTCCGAGTCGGCCATTTCCGAGTCGGACATTCCGAGTCTATGTTTGAAATCAACCAAATCCTCTTTTGGTCAAATTTGAATCAACCCTAACATAATTTCTTTTTTTCCTTTTCGATGGCTGAAGTTCAAAGTGGCAATTTTATTCAACAAACAACAAACAATAAATTCAATAGGATAACATTTTCTTCAATCAACGTTATTAAGCATATCATCAAATTCTTCGCCCCCAATCAGTTCTTCGAGAAGTTGGCAGTCGGTTCTCCACTTCTAGTTCATCTTCATCGCTTTCGGTCAGTTGCGGTTGGAAGCTGGAGAGATGGTACTGCACGTGACGCAAATACGGAATCTGTGATGAAGTAGCACTGGCGCAGCAGCATAATCTTGCACAAGTCGGTAGATTTGTCGCTCTTTGTTCGCAACGATTGTTGATCTTCCACTGCGCAATGCATCCGCTGGGTTAGCAGCATTTCTCAAGTGGAGCAATGTATACCCTACGGTCAAGTGCAATATAGAATTCACCTTAGCGCCAATTGCCAGTTTGATGTACTTCTTCTTGAAGACGGATCAGGAAATGGCTCAGCTTCAGATTGCGCTTAGAGAACTTCCGGTTGAACTCCTTATGCAACCTTCCATAGCGTTGTTCGTTCTTGGCGATTGTTCAGCACTGACTCGAAGACATTCCAAGAAGCAATCGGATAGAGAGGATCGACCACTTCACCAGTAGGATTCACGCGTCTGAAGTAGGTTCGGCCGAAGTAACGTAGTGGTCTGGAATAAGATGGGAAGGTTAGACAGAACAGCAGAAAGAAACCTCTGAGTTCGGCAGTGCTGTCCTAAGAATCACATTATCTGTCAGCATCCTTTCCAACTCTACAACAATTCCATCATAAGCTGGTCCAACTTCAGCAGGTGGCGAAAGGCGAGGGCGTTGAAAAAGCGAGGCGTTGTTTTGACAGCAGCAGTCTCATACAAGTTTATCAAACCCTTCTTTTGAATGCTCTTAAAGACATTTTGGGTTATGTGAAAGAGACAGTAATTGAAGGCGGTATTTGGAAAGATTTGTGCAAGAACTTTTGTCGGCGCTTTCTCGAAATCTAAAAAAATGATGAAATTTGAAAAAAAAGAGAAAAAGGCAGACCAGACATAATGCTGACTGGAATGACTTCTGGCAATTGATCAACAGTGCCGTAAAAGCGCGTTGGTATGTAGCGTCTGACTTGTTCGGCAGTAGAAAGAAGACGGCGGGCAGAGTTGAACTTTCCTTGAAAACATTGAGCGAAACATTTGCTGGAAATTCACCGGACAGCAAAAGAAAGTTCCATCAATTGACCAGTTTCGATGAAGCCGCAGGAAGTCCAGTCCACGATCCGAAGAAGAATTAGGAAGACCGGTTTATTTGGTTCAGTATCGCGAGAGTCAAAGAGCAAGAATCGCCCTAAAACAATGAATCGACGTTAGAATGGAAGTTTCAATAGTTAAGATTTCTTCCGTGGCGGTTTGCTGGAATTCTTCCGGCAAGTTCATAAAAAGGAAGTGCGGCGTCGACATTTGCTGCTCCTAAAGGTCTGCGTGCTCTTGTAATAGCTTTTTTCACGTTGACATCCTTCGAAAAAGTTTGAACGCACTCATCACTGAGAGTTGCTCTAGCCGCTGCGAGGATGGTACGTATCGTTTCCCCGAAAATCATTTCCCCGAAAAGTACGTTTCCCCGAAAAGTATCATTTCCCGAAAAGTTCATTTCCCCGAAAGTACGTTTCCCCGAAAATATTTGTAATTTCAATAAAGTTGTGTTATGAACAAAAATTTGTCAAACAGATAAATCTCGAGTTGATATTTCGTCTTGTCTGTTACTTCTGCCTGTTTGTCCCTTTTTTAAGATGTAATTTTTCAGTACATTTTATGAAAGTTTTTAGAAGTGTTATGGCTATGGCTCACGTGTTCCAAAGAGTTCTAGAAGAGTTAGATGATGGCTATGATGTTTACAGCAATGAAAATGATGAAGAACAGCAGGATGAAGTGGTGGTACAGCAAACAATCAAGAGACTGAATTGCCAACAGCTGTTATCCAGGCGGTAACTAATTTGATACTTTTTTAAGTGCTGATAACCTTTTTAGGTTTTTATTCAGTCGAACTCCAATAGAAACAAGAAAGTGCTTATCCATGAAGGCTAGACTTACTGGAAGGACAAATCGTACAAAACCAAAACATACTGGGAATGCGACAAGGTCGACGAATGCGGATGCAAAGCTAGAATTCACACCATCACGGGCACAGGAGTAATCTGAAGACAGTCGGGGCTCACAGTCACAACAAGTCAGCAACAGAAGTTTCTGTTCGAGCTATTAAAACACAATCAAGGATTCTGCTGTCAATACACTCGAGGTGAGATTGTTTAAGACAAGGTGCTTATTAAGACTCTACGTTTAGCGTCCAGCGCAAATTTTCAACAGAGTTTTGATTGGCGTGGAGGAGGCAGTTCAAGCTAAACTCGACAAAAGTGCATCAAGACAAACAGTCCAGAGAAAAAGAAAAAATGCCACTCAAAGAACCCTTGCTGCGATTGAAATGGTATCTGTTTTTCCTGAAGCTGCCAAGAACTACACTTTTGCCAAAAACGATCCGGAGCTTTTCTGCTAGGAGATGAATTTATCAGAGTGGAAACAGGTAATAATCGAAAATATTTTGCAAGATTGATTTTAGTTTCAAGGCTATTGCTCTTTGGTCGCACAAGCAACAAAAATTGGTCAGGAAATATGAAGGTAGTTTTCATGGACGAACATTCAAAATAACTCCCGCTCCATTTCAACAGGTTTGTTGTGGTAATGGTAAAAAGTATTACCCAATAGGTTTAAGGTCTACATAATACTCGCTGAAAGAGGGGTTACGTATTTCTCGTCTTGTACGCACTTCTCGAGAACAAGTCCCGAGCAACTTATGAAAAGCTTTTCCGCATGATTCGACGAATTTGGCCTGACTTCATTCCTTCGAGTGTTTCTATCGACTTTGAGATGCTGTGATCAGTGCTCTGGAGGTGGTCTTTCCAGAATCCGAGGTGTGGGCTGCTTCTTTCATCTCGTGCAGACATAATCAAGAAGCTTAATAGTGCTGGACTCAAAGGACGCTACGAGACGGAACCAGATTTTGCTGTGAAATGCCGTGAGTTTTCTATTTTTCGACTCCGGTTTGACATAAAAAAATTAAGGGATGATAACAGCTATGGCTTTTGTCAAACCAGAGGATGTGATGCCCGTCTTTGCGAGCTAGAAGAATTGCTGCCGGAAGAACTCGATCCTATTCTTGATTGGTTCTAAAAGTACAACATCGGTATGTGACTATTTTACTGCTTAATTCAATCGGTTTACTATGCTGTTAGGGTTTGTCAACAGTTGCGGAAATATGGTGGTCCCAATGTTTGCTCATTCGCTGTGGAACGTCTATGAACGCACGCTCACGGTAACCACCGAACTAACAACTACGCAGAGGCAGCGAATCACAGGATCAAATGGAGTTGGACGTCTGTCATCCCGGATTTTGGAACTTCGTCAATTGTCTCAAAAAAGTTCAGCAGGGCGCGATCAAAAATATCTGCAATGGTAAGCTGGAAAGCGTCCAAAGGGGAAGCGGACCGTCTACAAAGAAGCGGACGCTCGCATTCTCAAATCGTGGAGGAATATGAAGAGCGCAGCACCGAAGATTTTTGAAAGGGTTGGCTAACAATTATGTTATGAATGATATTTGAAAATCTTCTTTTGTCTTGATTCTGATTGATTGTGATATTACACAATAAATTTTTTGCTTACCTATTTTTTTCAACTAGCGTTACGAAATTACCAGCAAAAAATCCATTGCCGTAATTGACTTTTAGTGAACACCGTCTAACACAGCTATTATATATTATTCAAACATTTTCGGGGAATGAACTTTTCGGGGAAACGTACTTTTCGGGGAAATGAACTTTTCGGGGAATGATACTTTTCGGGGAAATGAACTTTTCGGGGAAACGTACTTTTCGGGGAAATGATTTTTCGGGGAAATGACCGTGTCCGCGAGGATCGTGCTGCTACTGACTGCCAGATTTCTGATGCCTCCTGCTTGATGGTAGTGATTGCTCTTCGATGCTAAATAAATGAACGTAGCTAAAATCCAGAAGTGATTCATAAATAAGGTACTGACCTCAAGTTCGCTTGGACTTGCACCATGACCATTGTGCTTGACAGTTTCCCTCAAATCATTTTGTCCAAAAGTGGAGATTGCCCGGCACGACATCCGAAAGCATCCATGCTGCAGCACCAGTATTGGCGAAGACCGTCCTTGCTCTTTCCGTGCTGGCGCATCAAAAAGTTATTGCAGATCTGAAGCGGGTTTCCTTTTGTCGTTGCGTAGCCATCACCGAAATTGATTCAAATGAATTTGAAAAGAAGTTTGAAGAACGACAAAATTTGGAAAGCGAAAAAAGTTTGAAGAGTTAAATAAAATCAAATAAACAACTATAGAAAAGAACTGAGCTGCAAGAAAAGCGCCAATTTAACGTTTTTGTGCTAGACTCGGAAATGTCCGACTTGGAAATGTCCGACTCGGAAACGGCCGACTCGGAAATGGCTGACTCGGAAACGGCCGACTCGGAAACGGCGACTCGAAATGTCCCACAACCCTTTTTTTAAATGAATATCGTAATTTCTGTATCAAGTGGTCTTTCTCTAATAATTCCCAAATCTGTTTTTTTGCGTTTTCTTAATTATTTCACGTTTTTTTGATTCCACTTCTCAGATTTTGGTTGAGCACCCAAAAATGTCGAAATCGACCTCAAAATTTTCCCACTTTTTTGAGGTTGAACAATACCGTGTTTCCTCAAATAAGCGCCCCGGGGCGCTTATTTTCAAGCCCGTAAAAATCGGAAAATTTGGAATTCAATTTCGAAAATTTTGGGTACTCAACCAAAATTTAAAAAGTAGAATCGGTAGAGCTCGTGAGAGTTAAGAAAACGTGAAAAAGGCTTTGCAAATATTGCTTCTACAGTGAGATTCAGACCCTCAAAGTCGGGGGGGGGGGTGTTGTGGTGGACGCTTATTAGAGCGGGGCGCTTATTAGAGTAAATACGGTAACTCACCGGGGGACTTGATGCAGAAAATACGCTATTGGTAAAATCAATAACAGGATTCAACACTGAAATATTTGATTTTCGTAAGACTACATTTTTTATCCACTGGATAAAATAGCTTTTTTTGCCGAAAAACACAAAAATGTGTTTATTTTGACCAAATTTCTTATTTTAGAAATTTGAATTAATAGCCTGACCCGTAATAAAAATGAAAAAATTAGACTGATGCTAATTCGACTATATCTCGCCGATTAGTGAACTTTACGAAAACGGTTTTTAGGGTCGGAAGATAATTTATCTGGCTTTCAGATGAGATATAAACTACATCCAGCATATGATAGCATAACTAAGAAAAAATAATAAAAAAAAAAGATTAAAATTTAGACTTTAGACTGCTCTAGAGGTGTCTAAAGTCTGAATTTCATTTTTTGGCAAACTTTGCTCGTAAAATTTTTTTCTGTTTCCCGTGCTTTGACTGTCTTATACCAATGCGCCGAAATATATCCTTTACGTGCTAAAAGTAACCACAAGAATAAGTAGAAAAATATTTGCCAAGCAATCAGCCAATTAGCATCCCAACTAAAAAAGTGGATTTCTAAAAGTCTAATTCGGAATCTAATTATGAAAATCGATTTATCTTAGTTATGCTATCATATGCTGGATGTAGTTTATATCTTATCTGAAAGCCAGATAAATTATCTTCCGACCCCTAAAAACCGTTTTTCGTAAAGTTTACTAATCGGCGAGATATAGTCGAATTAGCATCAGTCTAATTTTTTTTCGTTTTTACTACGGGTCCTGGTGTAAAGTCATACTTACCAACAGGATCAATGTCTGAAAATCCAGCAAATTGTACCAGTGAATGTTTTACTGCAAAATCTAGCAGTTAGGCTGGAAATGAATATTGTAATGAATAAAAGAATCATCATCATCAAAAAATATGCTGAAAATATGAAAAATAATTTTTATTATCAATTTTTCACTGCCGGCAGCAGTGATTTCACAAACAAATTTGGAACTATATCTTTTTCTCAGAATACTCAACAGCGCAGCCGGGCATTTTTCAAGCCTAATGGCGATGCAAGTGCGATGTCGCCGATTGTTAGCTAAGATATCACTATGATCAGAGCATTAAGTTAAAAAAAAAATCAGTGATGAATTTTTAACGAAACACTCGAAGTTCGAAAAGGATCAAATGCAGTACGACAAATATACAAAAAGCTATATGGTCTTAAGAAATCACAAACCTATATGTTTTTGCACCTGTTATCGTTCGATTGAACACACTTAGAGATCTTTGAAAATCATACAGTTAGACAAAAATAAAAGCTGTATAGTCTTATAGTCTTATTCACAACCCTATGATTTTTTGCATCTGTGATCCATCGATGAACACTTTGAGATCTTGACAGATCATATACAGCTCGACAAAATAATAAGGCACTTATTTACTTGGCAGGGGGGGGGGGGGGTGTACATTTTTCCCTGATTTGTAAATCATGTTTAAACGACAGCATTTGGACGATTGTGAAGAGGAGCGTATCCAAGAAGAAAGCTTTCCACCATGTGAGCGCATCCTTGTAGTTAACTGCATTTCGAACGTATTTTCGTTTGTCCTTAGCGAACTTGTAATCACGAAAAGGAACTAAAAATCTCACAGCAGCTGACCGTCAGCTTTCAAATGGGTGTATTTAATTTTGCTGCCAAAAATTTGAATTATGCTGCCAAAATTATTAATTCTGCTGCCAAATCAAAATCTGCTGCCAAAAATTTGAATTTTGCTGCCAAAATTTGAATTTCGCTGCCAAAAATTTGAATTTTGCTGCCAAAAATTTGAATTTTGCTGCCAAATCAAATCTGCTGCCAAAAATTTGAATTTTGCTGCCAAAAATTTGAATTTCGCTGCCAAAAAATTAAGTTTACTGCCTGAATTTCTCGACCTATTTTCACAGCCTGATCTTTGATTCATGTCCATCATGCATGATTTGGTTGAAATTTTTGCACCATATCCTTTTTTTTTTATACTATTATGTAAATTCAAATTCTACCTACGAATAAATTGAAAACACGAGGTTTAGTTCTGACTTTATTGGAAATAATGACAATGCAAGAAACATTCGTGATGAAAACAACAAATCACTACATATCTTAACAAATGAATGGAATTACACACCAAAAGTTAATTAACTTGTGAGGGTCTTCCCCTTTTCCTTTTCTTACCCAATGGATCAGAAATAGCTTCAGCTGGATAACGATGAGGCCAGTTTCTTCATTATCATAATGCATGTTTGCATGGATTCTTTTTGACCCCAACAGAGCATGTGCACTTGTAGAAATTCACCCATACATTTGACGGTTCTACAATAAGAAGTCGGATTTGAGCTCTTTGTAGCGATTCCACTCCAAAAGAGTTCTCTTCATATAGTTCTTCAAAAATCTGTTGAATTTGCTCACACCAGATTTTGTCGGTAGAACATAAGCAGTGCTAAAACAAAAGCATACTCGATTCTCTTATTCTAGCAAAAGGCTTCTCTGAACAGTTGACTGGGCACATCTGGCGTTGTCACAGGAGGCTGAACAACCAGCTAAAGTGTGTTTGTGAGCTGTCAATTAATAAATATTAACCTTGTCGTTTGAATCTCCACTGTGAGCTCTGCATCATTTTTTCAACTGTGCGAAAAAAAGCAGGCAAAAGAAGGCGTCGGCGAAGAGTGTGGCAATCCTTGATGACTCGATTGTTCGACTCTAATTCATTGTTGGTAGATGGCCCATCAGAAAACCCTCATACCATCCGACAGGTCTGAATTCACCCAAGATGAGAAGAAATAATTAGAAAACGGAGCTGCGCAGCATTGTTTCCGACAATTCGAGATTCCAATAAGCAGACAAGCAATGCTAGCTAAAAAATTTTCGCTTAAAAAATCACTTATCATTTTACGATCTGACATACCTCAGCGGAATTCTTCAGGAAAAGCAGCCGATTGAAGGAATCAATATCAGCTAAAACTGACATTCTCAGAGCCTTGGGCACTTTCAATTCTTTGAGCCTTTTTGCAATTCTTTTCTTTGCATGCCATTAACACATTGATCTCTAAGCACTATTCCATACCTCCTTACAGCTGAAACAATCTCCTCAAACTCAATTTATAAGCACAAATTTACCTGCTGTTATTGACTGATCCCCATCTGTCATCACTACACGCGCTCATATCTTCAGCTTGTCGATATGCATCTGAAACAGATAACAAATGATTAAAGGTAGACAAAGATGAAGAAATAAAGATCGGCGATTTATAGTTCAATTGGATAAATTGGCAGCAAAATTCAAATTTTTGGCAGCGAAATTCAAATTTTGGCAGCAAAATTCAAATTTTTGGCAGCAGATTTGATTGGCAGCAAAATTCAAATTTTTGGCAGCAAAATTCAATTTTTGGCAGCAAAATTCAAATTTTTGGCAGCAAAATTCAAATTTGGCAGCGAAATTCAAATTTTTGGCAGCAAAATTCAAATTTTTGGCAGCAGATTTGATTGGCAGCAAATTCAAATTTTGGCAGCAAATTCAAATTTTGGCAGCAAAATTCAAATTTTGGCAGCAAATTCAAATTTTCGGCAGCAAAATTCAAATTTTTGCAGCGAAATTCAAATTTTTGGCAGCAAAATTCAAATTTTGGCAGCAGATTTGATTTGGCAGCAGAATTAAAGATTTTGGCAGCATAATTCAACATTTTGGCAGCAGATTTAAATATTAGCCTTTTCAAATCAATTAATATTTTAAAAGTTTTCAGCCAATTAAATGGGCCCACTTCGAAAATTCAAAGAACATTTTGAATTCGCCGCTGACAATTGCTAAAAGATTTTGACAATTTTCGAAAGCGCTTGGCGAATGCTTTGGCGAAATCGGGCAATTGCCATTTCACAACCCTAAATTACAGTATGAGCAAAAAATTGTAAGGCAAGGGATTTGCGGGTGCAAAACATACCGAGATCGAATGAGATTGTCCTGTGGAATAGTTTGACCGAAACAGAGTGAAAACCAGTCGTATGATTAGCTGATTTGGTGTGTTGACCGTCTGAGATACGTAGTTGGAGATTTTAGTGTGTTTTTCAGATATTTCGAGCTATGCATTCCGCGAAGATTGAAGAAGTGAAAGCAGAGCTCGTGTTGAAGTTGGATCCCGCTCTGAAGTGCCTCATCTCAAATGATCCTGGTGCCTGGTGTGGCTGAAGACCTACGTGGAGCGCGCCTGCTGTGAATTGGAAGCCGCTGCTGGACCGGACTCTGGCAGAAGAAGTTAGAGTTGAAAGTCAGTAAGCTTTTAGATTCACCCGTCTGTGATATTGGGAAGTTGACCGTAATGAAAGCGGTGAAGTGATTCACCGTCTGTGGTGGGAGCGTGGAGATGTGGTGACCGAGTTAAAGTGTGTGACCCGTCTGTGTGATGTGCTTGCGAGTGGACCGTGCTCTGGCCTGGTGCTGGATCTGGGTCTGGCGTGCCTGCTGCTCTTGAATTCTCGTGGATGGTGCCGCTCCTGGTCTTGCTGCCGCTGCTGTGCCTGATCTCGCGACCCGTGTAGATCCGCTGGCCTCTGGTTCTTTGAAATGGGACGAGCCTGCTGTGCCTGCCTACCGAAGTGGAAGAAATGGATGCGAAGAATGCTCAAGAAGAAATAAGAGCCTGTGTGGCGAAAAACCCTCTCTGTGGTGTTGTTCGTGTGTGTGTCTGTGTGACCGGGTGGTAGTTAATAAATAAGTGCCTCGTGTCTGTGTGGAAGGAGCGCTTGTAAGGGCCAAAAGGCGTTTTCTAACCAAATGAAAGAAAAAATCATAACTATCATTTTCAACTGTTTCCGATAAATTTATTCTAAATGTTTTTTTCATCAACTGGTTATACATGTATCTTTTCTTTTTAAAAATCATCGAATTTGTCATATATCTAGTCCACATTTTCAAGGAAGTCAGTTTTTGATGCCATGTTTTCAGCAAATAGTTTGATCAACTTGATATGCTGGAAAAATGTTGATGTTTTTCTCCACTTTGGCAAACCATTATCGTCTAACAATTCTACTGGCATCCTTCTTCAACTGTCACCCCTGAAAAATGCACAAAAAATTATGATTGTGAGAGATCAAAAAAAGAAGTATTACATCCAACTGTCTTAGCGTCAGATCCAGCCTAAATAGTTCACGTGAAAATAAAATTCAAATCATTGTTTAATTTCCTTTCAATCTTTACGGAGGTCTGATGGCCACATATTACAGTACGTATGTGACGAAAAATATGACCTTACATGTAGCCTACTTCATTCTGCATCGGCCTTACATAAATAGTAGTGTGTTCGGAAAGTTCGCGACCACTTCTCCACCCGCCGCAACCTCTATGCATTTTTTTATTTCTCAAAGCGCTTAGTAACTTAGATTCAGAATTACCGTATTTCCTTAATAAGCGCCCGGGGCGCTTATTTTTCAAACCCTAAAAATTGAAAAATTCGGAATTCGATTCGATATTTATGGGTGCCTCAACCAAAATCTAAAAAGTGAACGTAGAGCTCGTTGGAGTTAAGAAAACGTATCAAAGAAGCTTTGCCAAATATGGCTTCTACACTGAGATCCAGACCCTCAAAGCCGAGGGGGAGGGGGCGCTTATTAGAGCGGGGGCGCTTATTAGAGGAAATACGGTACATGTGAGATCAGATAGAAATTTTCCATACCAAAATCACTTCAGAAAAATATGTAGCTAGCGAAAAGACGATGGAAAAAAAGAGTACTATTGACAAGGAAGGATTTCGGAGAAATATTCGAAGAAGCAGGCTATATTTTGAGTTTAAGGTTGGCAAATGAGTATGTGAATTAAATTGCGAAAAACGTCAGTTTCAGGATCTACCTAAAAGTTCTAGGATAGGCCTGGGTAGGATTCATGGAATTGGACATCGTAGAAGTTTTCAAATTTAGCTCTAACTTAACTTTTTCTGCGCGATGATTTTGTTGGATAGACAAGAGCCTAGAAATCATTTTGACACACGTTTGTGTACAAAAGATGATAAAAAGGGTGTGCACCCAGTGGTAGACGAACCTGTGACCTAAGGCGATGCGTAGGTAAAGTTCCCCGCTCCTTTACCTCAAAAGCATCTGATGATATCTTTGTTCTCAGCTTTGAAATTGATTCGTTGATGTTAGGCAAATACAATACATAAACGAGAGCATTCCCGGATAATTGATTGGTTATCGCATTCTCATCATTCGAAAAAAAAATTCAAAAAGTAAAAAAAACAAAAACAATCGTAGAAGGTTTTTCAAATTTTGGCTCTAACTTTAACTTTTTTGCGCTGATGATTTTGTTGGATAGACAGAGCCTAGGATCATTTCGACACACAGTTTGTATATAAAAGATGATGAAAAGGGTGTGCAAAAAAATTCAAAAAGTAAAAAAAAACAAAAACAAATGTGTTCAAGACTGATCGCGACCTTTCTGAGCAACCTGATATAACAAGATACGATTTTTATATAAATTGATTGTGGATAGTTGGTTGCATGAGTTAACTGTAGATAGTTTAATTGTATAAGCCTACTGTTGATAGTGAGTGGTTTAATTAGAGTTGGGCAAAATACCGGTTTTTGTTTTTTCGGTATTAATACGGTATAATGAAAAAACCGTGTTTTTCGGTATTTTGTCACCAAATGGTTAAGAGGGGGGGGACCAAGGCATAAAATGGAAAAGTGATTTTTTTTTTCGTACGATACACCATTTCCGCATACTATTATTATCGCATACATATCGTACGAAAAACTTGAAATTTCGAATTTTTTTGAAAATTTTCCGAAATTTTTTACCTTTGTGACTTGTCCCTCGTCAAAAAAAACATTTTTTAACCAATATTAAAGTAAAGACTTCCACATCCGGTCTTATTAATAAAATCACGGTATTAATACTGTTATTAATACCATTGCCAACCCAAGCTAAGACAGCTCAAAATCATTGTTCAAACTTCGATATAATTTCTATGTGAATCCTCCTCAAATTGATTTTACCACTTCAAATTCAAGTATGCAAGTCTTGCAAATTTTAAAATTCACCTCAAAAATTTAATTTGATTAGACAAAATCCAAATTTGACGGTGGATTCTTCATTTAAAATTTGGTCGTATAAAAAATAAACACTTGAATTTGATATTGTCTAGCAAGCCATCTTTGTCGTGGAAATTGTAAGCCTGAACCCGATTTATAATAATCTTTAACAGTTAAAAAATACAGTTGTCTACCAAGCGTGTCTGTATTTCGTGGTCCTTCACATAGCCCTGAAGATAAGTGTGCCATTTTTCCAGAGTGGTTTTAGCTTTCTATGACTGCCAGCTCTTCTTTAGTTTTTTCTTTTTGGGCTCACGCTTCTCATGGTCACATCATCGGGCATGCTCAGAAACTTCTTCCAAAATCTCGTATAGCCTGTGATGCAACGTCTTGTTCCCATTGTCTGCATACTCCGGGAAGAGCCCAAGTCCTAAACAACAAGTATAATTTCTAAGGCTCAATAATATTGATTAGCTACATTCAAGCTGAAAACCGAGAAATTGATTGGAAACGTTTCCAGTATGGCATTCGGTCGAAAATGCTTATATCGGAATTTGAAGTGAGATGAAGTCATCCAACACCAATATACTATTTTTTGTCTCTAGCCATTGCCTCGGACGGCGGGCGAAATACACCAAGACGCGACGGGACGCCCGTCCATTTTTCACTTATTGCTCCTTCTCTTCTTCGCTGTCATCTTTATCGCTTTGGCCTTCGTATCTCTTTTCGAACCATTTTTTCAGCGCTTCGGTTAAAGCCCCCGGTCGTCTACCGGTCGCTAAAGTTTTCGCTTATCGCGGTCACTAGGCCATAAGGTGGGGTATATCGAAAGCAATTATCAAAAGCCAATCGGTGGCCGTATAATCGAAAAGACATAGGTGGCTGTACCATCGAAAAGCCTTATATGGGTGGGCTTGTTATGAAGGGCCAGAATCTTCATCAATAAGAACATTTGTTCTGATATTGATTCGTTTTTTTCTTGCAAAATTTCCACGGGCTGCTCCATGCGCCGCTCTTAAAAATAGGCAACTCCAGTTAGGTGCTTGATTGAATCAATTGCCAAGCAGTGTCCACTTTTATGCTGAAGCCAATCATAAATTTAATTACCGTATTTTTCCTATTAAGAACCCCTCTCTAATAATGAAGCCCCTCCTATTTTGACTAGGATTTTAGAGTGAAGTCCATTTTGATTGCAATTTTGAGATTTTTCGGAGGTTGAAAAATAAGAACCCGGGTGCAATCAAAAAGAAAAGACGGACTTGAGATACAGAAAAAGACTTGTCGCAGCTTTGTGTGAATTCCGCCTCTAAATTGACCAGTTTTTTCAGGTTGGCAGTCGGCCCTTCGTGGCCCCTTATGGAGCATTTAGACGACTGTGAAGAGGAACGTCTGCAAGAAGAAAGCTTTCCACCATTCGCTCCGTAGAGCCAACTGCATTCAGAGCATATTAGCATTTTGTGATGGGAAACTTGACATCACAAAAGTGAAACTAAAATATCCCAGCACTGACAGTCAAATATTCAAATAAAGTGATTTCATTGAATAAGTTTCCAGCAGATGGAATGCCAAAATTCAAAAATTTAAATCAAAGGATTTGCATTCGCGCTGATAATTGCTCAAAAGATTTTGAAATTTTCGAAGCGCTTGGCAAATGCTTTGTCGAAATCTGCATTTGCCAATTTCACAATCCTAGATTATACAGTGTGCGGAAAAAATGACGTTAGTAGCGAATACCCCCCCCCCCCTAACAATTCACTTTTTTACTTTAGTAAAAAGTACCCAAATTATACCAAGACCAGGGAAAATGGCCAAACCTTCATTATCACAACTTCCGTACGCGGCCTACCCCTAAGCTAAGCCTAAACTTGTTGTTTGCAAGGGTAGTTACAGCAATTTTAAAAGGTCGGATTCTTGGGGGGGGGTATATTCGCTACTAGCGCCAACAAAATTCCGGATAAATCTTATATCTGCCTTTGTCTGGATGAAATTGCCCTGTTTTGTTTCTAGTCACAGCAGCATGTACAGCATTTTTTCGGAAAGTGTCAAGACCATCAAGCAGTGCCATACTCTTCTATTCCTAACGGCGTATTGTTTGTTGAATTTTTTTTAAATTAAGCACAAAAAAGTAAAAGCTTAATCATTATTTTTCCTGAGTTGCTCATATTTCGAGGCGTCTCGCTACTTTTTCGAAGATGATGCAACAAACATACGGCTGTTAGAAACCAGAAGAGCAGGACTACGT